>OY759267.1:44519085-44609085 GCA_963662155.1 Lamellibrachia columna
CTGAGTGCATCATTCACGTCGACTTTTCTCAGAACTGCACGTGCAAATGTGGTGCAGAAATTCACGTCGTTCATTTCAGAGCGTTCCACGAACAGGCCACGCTGCACACTGGAGTGCTGTACATAGAAGATGTTGAAGAACCTGCTACTTTTACTACCTGAAATTGAACTTCCCAAATGTTTCCATAATCCACGTCTTCAGTGATAGTCATACAACACAATATCGACAGAAAGACAATGTTTTTATATTTAGCACCGCCGTGCACAGGATTTGCTTTGAAGGAGACACAAGGAATTTCTGGGAGGCCAGTCATGACAAGGGTGCCCAATATGGGATAGGAGGGCCCTGAAGAGAACGGCCTGCGCCACAAGTACACAACTGTTGCCCATCCATGATGGTCCTGCGCCACAAGTACACAACTGTTGCCCATCCATGATGGTCCTGCGCCACAAGTACACAACTGTTGCCCATCCATGATGGTCCTGCGCCACAAGTACACAACTGTTGCCCATCCATGATGGTCCTGCGCCACAAGTACACAACTGTTGCCCATCCAGGGTGGTCCTGTGCCACAAGTACACAACTGTTGCCCATCCAGGATGGTCCTGCGCCACAAGTACACAACTGTTGCCCATCCAGGATGGTCCTGCGCCACAAGTACACAACTGTTGCCCATCCAGGATGGTCCTGCGCCACAAGTACACAACAGTTGCCCATCCAGGATGGTCCTGCGCCACAAGTATACAACAGTTGCCCATCCAGGATGGTCCTGCACTACAAGTAAACAACTGTTGCCCATCCAGGATGGTCCTGCGCCACAAGTAAACATATGTTGCCCATCCAGGATGGTCCTGCGCCACAAGTACACAACTGTTGCCCATCCAGGATGGTCCTGCACTACAAGTAAACAACTGTTGCCCATCCAGGATGGTCCTGCGCCACAAGTAAACATCCACATTTTTTGGAGGTTGTCGCTGTACAGCACCGACGGATTAGTGGGACAGTTTGTCGTCGTGAAGCGTGATGGTAAAGCCTATCCCGGTAAAGCGTGATGGTAAAGCCTATCCCGGTAAAGCGTGATGGTAAAGCCTATCCCGGTAAAGCGTGATGGTAAAGCCTATCCCGGTAAAGCGTGATGGTAAAGCCTATCCCGGTAAAGCGTGATGGTAAAGCCTATCCCGGTAAAGCGCTGGCTATGGTGTCAGCCAAAAATGTGTCAGGAAGTCGCAACCCTTTCCAGATTGAGCCAGCATTGTCGCTTCTGGTCCAAGGTGTACTGTGAATTGCATGTTACAGAATATACGTCAATTTGGTTGATCTGAATTACATTTGTGAACATGTTTCTTTCTTAATTTACCTTCAAATAGATGTATATCTCGGCGATTTCATTTATCATGAGCATGGTTGTTCATGTTCCTAGTGCATATAACGATGTCATTAGTATTACTTGTCATAACCAGTTAACACCGTGCAGTGCAGGCCTAATTGAGATTAGTGCTGCTGCTACTATTGGCTGAGTTTCAATTGGGATTATTGGTGCTTGAAATCTTGGCCAAGCTATAATTGTCATTATCGATACTCTGAAATATTGGCTACATTTTATTTGAGAGTATTGGTTTTATGCAAAGGTAGCTAAATTTTATTTGTGATTACTGTGAAATGCTGCCCAGGTTTTATTTGCGAGTACTGGTGTTGGGTAATATCGGCCAAATTTTATTAGTTATTACTGGTGCTTTTCAATAGTGGCCACACTTTATTTATTTTATTTACTGGTGTTGTTGTTTTATTTGTAGATACTGCTGCTGACCAAAGATGTGCAAAGTTAATTTGTGATTACTGGTGCTGTAGAAAATCGACTAATATTTATTTGAGATTACCAGAACGGTGAATTGTTGGTAAATTTTATATGAAGATTTAAGTATGTTTAGATCACTCTATCACTTAGTTTTATAAATAAGCAGTCTTACATGGATTATGATTGCCTTGGTTCAAAATAGTTGCCAGATATACTTTTCAATGTCAACTCTGTTACCAGTTTCTACTTTGTTACCACGTTTGTCAACTCTGTTACCAGTGTCTACTTTGTTACCACGCTTGTCAACTCTGTTACCAGTGTCTACTTTGTTACCACGCTTGTCAACTCTGTTACCCACACCAAACTTATTCATATATTGATGGGGTAGGTTTTTTTTAGGTTCACCACGTAGACAAAATAAACTCATTAATGTTGTGGATCACAACCATATGACGCGTACTGCCCTGTTGTGAGTTAATGTGTACTCATGTACTCCCCTTATTTGTTATATTTTGTCTATGGGCAATGTATAAAATGTGGCAGCTTTTGTCGGTAACAGAGCTGACAAATCAATTGGCGGGGTCCCCTGTTTCAAATGCCATAACTCAGTAAAATGACTAAATTACGCCTGCATTTTTTTACCATGCAAAGTACAGAGGTTCCATGATAGCATAAATAAAGGGAGTTTTAAATTACAATTGGTTGTTATTGATTTTCATTTAGTTTGCAGTATTATACCAGTTTGGTAGAATGGCTCGACTGCACAATGTGAAACTGACGGAGATATAAGTGAACAGATTGATTCGCAAACTACAATTATAATACAGATATATGGGGATGGACATGATAGTTTAGCTAGCCTATCATTTTTGGCATGTAAATTTGTTAGGTCGCCATTATTGACATACGGATTTACAAGACAAAATGGACAATATTACACAATTAATGGTGTGGGACTTATTACAAGAGCATACGTCAAGTTTAAACTTTATCTGTGAGGGTGCTTTGACGTAACTGCAGACAAGTGGTGTAACTGCAGACAACTGACGTAACTGCAGACAACTGGTGTAACTGCTGTTCGACATTCGAGTGTATCACAACAGCCATGGAGTGGCTCGTTTGTTCTGATAGGCCAAATTTTGTGTTGTTTTATGTCAACGATACTATATGGCCTCAATGAAACTGTTTTTCCAGACTTTCGGGTATTTCACGGTAGCTGCAAAATGAAACAGCTGCACTCAGACCATGGAGTGGGCCACCTCCTGCTATTTGTCAGTCTCGAGAGCTGAAGAAAAATGCCCTGTATCCGAGATGACAGTCTGTTCGATTGGTGCACACACTCAAACCGCACTTCGACATGGAGTGTGTCATAATTGTCAACAGTGACAGAATACCTATATGCACTGCTGAACTTTGTATAAACATCATACATGTAAATAAGTAGAATTCAACTCCACAAACAAGCCCCTTATTATTACAGTGATTACAAAATGAGAAATATTCTTATAGCAACGGCATTTACTGTGGACAAACGCGGAAGTGCTTATCCAGTACCTGCTATGTTTCCTTGTGCGACATTTTTCGGTAATTAAGTTTTTTTCCTGACTTCACTATTTGTCAATTTACCTGTACAATTTTATGTTTTAGCATTACCCTGTTAGTCCAGTAGACATCAGCATATTTATTTTTGCAAAACCCATAAATTTTTCTTAAAATTTAATTTGTGTCTTAAAATGACTAATAGGGTTTCCTAGACTTTAAGAAAAAAATTCAATCAATAAACCTGGTGAACATCGATTTTGTTCAGGAAAAATATACATACCCTGCCTTTATCATATTTTATTTTATTGGCTAGCCATGCCTGTTTGCGCGCATAATGGGCAGCACTGACCAGCAAGTTAATACTAGTTTCGATGCGTATTTCTTGCATATATATATATATATATATATATATATATATATATATATATATATATATATATATATCACACGGATTGTTGTGTATCTGAAAAAGGAAAGGTCTATTTTGAATTCAAGCCCAAGCATGTATAGGGCCCTACTAGCTGGGGCATAATCTTAATAGAATTGTCACACATAAATCTTAAGAAACCTTTGCACAAGGATCGATATTCCAAAATATTAACTAAATCGGGAAAATATGGGTCATTCTCCCAATACTTAGTTAAATGGTTACCTTCGCTCGAGTCTCGGGCAATGTATTCTTGCGAAATCGACTGATGTGCGACTGACTGCCGCTCCAGTTGAGAGAATGTGTCGAAGCATGCACACTATCGAACTCTGCATTGCTGCCGCGTGACTTTCCTGGCATTGAAGAGTTAATCTCTTTTAGGGGCATCTTCGGCGGTTAGCTGATTTCGTTCAGTATCCGTTTTGTTGTCTTTTCTGAGTTCGCACGCCCCTGTAACTGTGAAGGTCGACGTACCGGCAGAACACCGGTCAGTCAGTTCGACGACTGGTGCAGACAACGAGGGGCTTTGAGTGAGGCCATACGTGAGTGGATGTCCCACTCGTGTAGACGCTAATCTACACACTATCAAGTGCGACAGCGCCAGTCGTCTCCGCAAACTCGAGCAGGTAACACAGCGATCGGTTCTTGAGCATCAAACCATGTTTGCAGTTTGAACTCTGCAGGAGTTTAATGTTGCACCAGGCACGAACACGTCATCGTTTGTGTGTTCAACTGCACCAGGGTTTGTGACAACTGAAAAAGGTTTTAACATACGCCATAAATCCGCCAGGGTCATGATTAAATAAAGTAAACAATTCTGTGTTTTGGCAGTTTGTATGGCTATCCGGATGTAATCAAAAACGTTAGCTCTCGCTGGTGGAAAACACACGAATTGCACCACAACGTGGTCTACCGTACGTATTGCTTCCGGACAAAACAAGAAAATCCGCCCTTCAAGACACTATGTCACGGTGACGGAATTGCAAACAAAGCTCCTTTTTGCTTAAATATTTTCATTAATTTTTCGGTTTTATTGTCGTCCAACGTGTGCTCGACTCGTTACCAGGAAGTACATGGTATTAGACCTAAGAGAACCGTTTCGTAAAAATGGGTAAAACTTGCCGACTCGCATAGTACATGTAATAAAGTTGGAATAGTGAGTCTTTCGGATATGAGACACTAAAAGCCGTAGATCCGCTATGTGACAAATAATACTTTCTCATGCCTCTTCTACGATATCAGAATACAAGAAAGACGACTGCAATCACGAATCGAGACGAGGAGGATGTCGACACAGCCATGTATGGGAAGGCCTGCTTGCTATGTCAACTGGCGAGCAGAAGAAGAACTACTAGTCCCAGAATTCAGTTTCTGATGAAGGCTATAGACGGTAGCCGATACGTTGAGTAAGTCAATCTCAGTAGTTGTGAATTAAAGAACATCGTTACGTCTTTATAAAAATACAAGTTTATGCCCTTCCGCCAACACATTTTAAGTCAGATCCAACTTAACCTGTCGAGCTAGCGTGCCTTTTGAAAACTGCATCATCCAGACATGTGTCATTCTCCAGTTGATGCAATAGGGGAGGCCGGGCAACGTGGACGCTGAGGCCAGCCAAATCTCATTTCAAATTAATTTTGCGAGAAATCAAATCTGCCTAATATCTACTAGTATTGCAACTTTGGTATGCAGTTTTTGTGAAATCATCATATAAACTATTAAATTATTTAATGTTTGGTCAAACATTTAGTGAAGTAAAAATGGAAACGTTGAACACTCACGAATTTCACCCTTAGTGAAATTTCGTAACGTTGTCATGTGATCGGCGACAGGATGGAAGGCACGCCCATGACTGGCACTGACTCGAATTTTTTTTTACCAATTTGGATATCCACTATTTTGAGCCTTACTATATCTAACGACTAAAGTCAATTCTTTCGATGATTTGAACAAAAATGCGCATTTTATTTTTTATTAAATCGACTGCGAATGTTACTTGAACTATTCATGTGTGTTCAACTGCACCAGGGTTTGTGTCAACTGAAATACATTTTAACATACGTCATAATTCCTCCTGGGTCGTGATTAAATAAAGTAAACAATTGTGTGTTTTGGCGGTTTGCATGGCTATCCGGATGTAATCAAAAACGTTAGCTCTCTCTGAAGTACACCACAAAGAGGTCTACCGTACGTATTGCTTCCCGGACAAAACACAAGAAAATCCGTCCATCAAGAGTGACGGAATCGCAAGCAAAACTCCTTTTTGCCTAAATCTTTTCTTTAATTTTTCTGTTTTATTGTCGTCCAACGTATGCTCGACTCATTTCCAGGAAGTACATGGTATTATACGGCGGCCAAGAGAGCCGTTTCGTAAAAATGGGTACAACTTGCCGACTCGCAAAGTACATGTAATAAAGTTGGAATAATGAGTCTTTCGGATATGAGACACTAAAAGCCGTAGATCCGCTATGTGACAAAGAATACTTTCTCAAGCCTCTTCTACGATATCACTACATATTTGGACATCAGTGAACCGGGTTCGCGATAAGCTAAATCAGTGGAGGATGGGGTTTTAATTAAAGCAGTAGCATCCGATACACACGTTAAGACATGACCGGGTTGGCTTCGCTATTGGAAAAGGATGCTCGGGTCGGGTTTTTGCGATAAGACACGTCGTGGATATAAGCTATGAATTTGCCCAAGACCCTTTACACAAGTGTTTCGCAGAATATAAACAAGCGTCTGGCCCAGTGTAGCTAGAAGTATGCGGAGAGCTTCCAGAATGGATGCAAATATAAACAGGACGGGATCTATATAGCACCTATGCCCATTCACGTTGAATGTAGCTCATCACTGCATCCTGGAAGGAGTTGAAACTGAAAGACTGTCAGTGGAATTTTAAGGATCAAAGTTAGCAACGTTACATGACCCTGGGCGAGTATGTTCTGTGATATCTATGGTCTTATAACAGTAGGGATTCATTCTTCACTCTACATTCTGTCTGGTATTATGATTTCTCTCCACTTCCGTCATTCTTTCAATCTAGCCAATGAGCCCTTCTTCCCAATTTATATTTTTTTTTATTTTTTCTTCTATCGCCAACTAAAAGATATCATTTTCATTGACTTTCATTTATTTTTAAACTTTCCTCATAATGGCTTAACCTTGACTGTATTGAATCAACACTGTTTTAGTCAGTCTCGGGGTGAGTTTACCATCTGTCCCAGCTTCCGACAGCTGTGTTGACACACGTTTCATCAAAGTGGTTGCTTGTGTAGTATTTTTCCCGCCACTTGAGGTCCTGGTTCATGCGCAGGGAAATCACGACTGAACGTCATCGTAGGATCAATGTCCGCGCGCTTCGAATGCATCTCCAGCCTTCTCAATTGTCGTTCTGCTGATTAGATATTGTATCACTTTGAATTATCATTATATATTAATATTTTGCAACTGTTTTCAGAACATTAAACATAGAGATGTGCCATAAACTGAACATATTCTGCTGCAAAGGCAATTAGTAAATTAGACAAGATTATGTTAGCTGGTCCATCCATGCTAACTCAAGCATGTATAGTAGTAGTCTGTTTTGATATTTAACAAGAATTTGACAAGATTGCCATCCAAGGCAAAAGGCCCAGGTGGCAAGTGGCTTACCGAGAGTCCAACAACAGCCACATAGGCCTACGTTAGCATTTAGATTGCTAAGCCAATAAAAACGATTAAATTATAACGATTGTGCACGCATTATATTTTGAATGAATACATTGCCGCCTAACACAACACTTTTAGGTGTGCAACAGTACTTCGAACTATCGATGCATCGCAATTGGCGACGTGACGATTCAATACATTGAACAATCGATAGTAACGAAAGTTGACAAAACAATTAAGCAGAGCTACTTGTGTCACTGTAATATATAAACATGATTTTCAACAATATTAGAAAAACAATTTCTTTTCATTTATCTACCTAACATCAACTGTCGTAGATTGGGGCAGAGTGATTCCAAGAAAAAATTCTAAGACATCCGAGAACCGTTTGCGATTTTGTGGAAAACGTACGCCGAACGTTAAACGAACGCGACATTTCCAAATTTTCCAGAATCCAGACTGTGTTCACAGTAGGATCTAACAGTAACTGATGTGTCTGGACACATCCTTGAAAAAAATGCCAATATTACCTCAAACATTGGCAGTCAAGTGTGCCATTTTTAGCAAAAGAAATTTAAATGATACTTCTGATACTATCATCATTATTAATACATTGACCTATTTACATTGATAAATTGCCTATTTCAGCCATAAATAATTATGTGGTGTGGTGTTCGTAAATGTACTTGGGAAATGGTGTACACAATTGGCTTTACTACAATGTGATCTTTTGATGACTGAATTATGTATAATTAAAGTTGCCTCCTCAATTCGTTTTTTCCTTGTCTTATTTCAAATTCATTTTGCCAAAAATTAAGCCTACTTAGTATCCACTATGACATGCTAGCTCATTTAAATAACTTAATGCATCAACAAGTATTACAACTGTATCTTCAACTGATTTAGCCTATCGCAAATCCGGTTTATTTGCACAAGTGAACTTGCATATTGCAGTGGACACTAGTTTGGTTTGTCGCAAAATTAATTTGGAGGAGGCACATATAAGTGAAAATCGAAATGCTGAAAAATCACAATTTCCACCCTTGGTGAAGTTTCATAACTTTGTCATGCGATCAGCGAGAGGATGGAAGTCACGCCCATAAACCGCATTGACTCACACAGTGTTTACTATTTTGGATATCCACTATTTTGAGCCTTACCAGATTTATTATTATCAATCATTTATCCATATATAAGTAAAATATGTACATAAAGTTGTACATATATAAGTAAAATATGTACATAAAGTTGTACATAAATAATTATATAAGTAAAATATATTAAAATGAGCTAAAACAGATAAAAAGAATAAATTAAATGAGGTAACAGGTTAAATAATAAAAATAAATAAGGTGCTTAAATTAGTTAAATAAATAGGTAGACTAAGTTAGTTTATAAAACATCATAAAATACATAAATCAAATGTATAGCTAAAATGTCATTGGAATATCACTGCTGCAAAGTGCAAAGTTGCTTGTCGGAACAAATGTGTCTTTAAAAATGTCTTAAAGGTAGCAACGGAGTCTGCATTCCTGACTACGTGAGGCATAGCATTCTATTGAATCAGCACCGCCACAAGAATGAATGACTAAAGTCAATTGTTTCGATGATTTCAACAAAAATACTAACTTTTTAATTAAACCGTTTGCCGATATTACTTAATTCACACACTACATACTAGGACATCAACAAACCGCATCAGCTAAATCAGTTGAGGATGCAGTTTTCAGTGACACATGGAGCTAACATATTCATAGAATCTATAGTGTTTACTGTACAATTATAAAGAACACCAATATGTTCTTGCATAGGCAAATAATTGTTTGAACAAATTGCCTGCATGCATAATGCAAAAAATTTATAGTCCAATGTCAAAACTGGTTTACATACACTGCAGACTCAGTACATCAATATTTATATTTCACTGTGTCATGAAATAATATCCTGCAACTCAACATGAAGTAATGTCCGTAGGCTGATATGAAGACATGGAGAAAGACTACACCCAAAGTAGTGCACCAGTACAAGAATCCATTCATAAATCCAATCCATGTCGATGTTCACATGACATTATAGGTTCAATGCAGCAAAGTTCATAAGTTCACATGACATTGTCAGCTAAGTGTACACATATTCACAGTTCACTGTTTCGTAAATCCATGCATGTGTAATATGTGGATTTCACAGCCTGATATACAATTTTTGGCTGATCTAGACATGCCAACATTTCTACTGAAGCTGTCATGCAAAGTTCATTCTGGATGTCCATTCTCTTGGCTGGAGTAGCTGTTGCAGCGCATAATCTTCTCGGAAGTCACTGGCCCTACAATGATAACAGTATTTTCGACTGATACTTGTCTGTGATTTTGCAACTGATGTGTGAAATATTATTTATTACTGTATGCATATTTACTACAAGGTATGGTTAAGGAAGTAACTCGAACTTGTCTAGTTCTAGTACCCATTGTTATGTTGTGTAACAGATGTATTTCAATATCGATGGATATCAATATTGTTCATTATCGCAGGTTGAAGTGTGATAAATTTACATATGTGTACAATCAGCCCAAACGAGATCTGAATGATTGATACTTATGTATATGTATTGCAGACAGTAGACAACTAAAACATGTTTATAATGTAATTTAACCAAACAATGCATACTGTACACTTGCACGAATTGGCCACCATTAATAATTGGCTACTTTAAAAGCAGCCTTGTCACAGTCGTAGAATTTTCAAGTTAATGACATTTCTATCCAGTTTACAAATTAGAGTGACACTAGCAGTTAGGAATGTAAAATAATTACATTACTTGTGTTATTAGCACTGGCACACTAAATTGACTAGGAGTATGGCATATGTAACTGAAGCATATTTTGTGTATTGGTGGGGCATGACATTTTTTTTTAGTTGTTCAGCAGGAAACTAAGGCAAATTTTGGAACAACAATGTCACATGTACACCACTAATATCTGGAGAAGCCAAAAAGTGTCTCATCTGCCCCTGATATATCCCTGGGTGCAGCTGCCCTCATCCCCTGTTACAGCGCCTATGATTGTTAGTAAATATATGTGCAATGGATTTCAGTTGCTACATTGTTGTTTTGTGGAAGGCAATATTGAACTTATTTAATTTAATTAGACAATCGATTTTATATTTACCACTTTGTTCCAATTATGTGAACCTTTTTATCAAACAGGCTTGACATAGCGCTTTATAAAACACATACACATATATTTGCATTGAATATATAATGTTAATGTAGTACATTTTTTCTCGTATATTTAACACATTTTAATTATTCCTACTTTTATGACAAGACTAGCTTGCCATACATCTACCACAAAAAGGGCCATTATTGTCATGTGGCCAAGAACGAGACATGCGTCAGCAAACACTCAATAATAATGTCTGGTAAGCATGCAAAGTCGGTTTTTTATCAAGATATGTATAGTTACTGGTGCAGTTTTCGACCCACGCCAGTTTTTGATCCATTGAAATCTCGCTTGATATCGCGTTAGAGTCGTCACAGCGTCTGTTTACGACAATAACGATACATATTGTTGTCTGAGCAAAATATATTTTTATATATAATATAACATGGAACACATTTATGATACACATACTTTGATAAAAAACCGACTTTGCATGCTTACCAGAAATTATTATTGAGCGTCTGCTAACGCATGTCTCGTTCTTGGCCACGTGACAATAATAGCCTTTTTGTGGTAGATCTATGGCAAGCTAATCTTGTCATAAAAGTAGGAATAATTAAAATGTGTTAAATATACGAGAAAAATTTACTACATTAACTTTATATATTCAATACAAATATATGTGTAAGTGTTTTATAAAGCGCTATGTCAAGCCTGGTTGTTATAAAAAGTTGTCATACTTGGAACAAAGTGGTAAAATTAAAAACGATTGTACGGCTTGCCATAAATATAAGTCGAATTCTGCCGTTTTTCACTCAAAACAACTGTTTTAATACTTTCTTTGCATTGAATAAATGAAGTAGCTTTTGCTGATTTGGTATATTGATCTCTTACACAAAATGTTTCTTCAGATTTTTTTTAAACGGCATATTCTATTAATTAGGTCGAAAACTACATCAACCAGTATATATCATAAACGTGTTCCATGTCATATATATAAAAATATATTTTGCTCAGACAAGACTCTGTATGGTTATTGTCGTATACAGACGCTGTGACGTCTCTAACGCGATATTTCAATGAATCGAAAACTGGCGTGGGTCGAAAACTGCACCGGTAACTATATATATATATATATATATATATATATATATATATATATATATATATATATGTAATCGTTTACTTAACTGGCCTAAATTATTACGGCTTTATGCATACGGTTTTTACAGCATTTTTGTACCTGAATGCGTTCCTTACATCATTCCGCATATGTTCCAGTAAAAAAAGTTCATATATTCTTTAAAAATATTGTGTTTTAGGCCACTTTTAATCAGTTTTACACAACAAAACAGCGGAACCGATTGCAAGATAAACATGGCGCGTGTGCGATTTGCGGATTAGTCACGCCTCGGTGCCATCAGAACCGCGAAGGCGATGTTTGTGTGTACTGGGCATACAATTACGCAACGTAAAAAAATTAAGAGAACAAAATTGAGAAAATAGGCTCCAAAAATGTTTCAAACGAAGAAATTCTAGAAAAAAAATTAAAACATTCTCCACAGTTTTCATATTAAACACAACATTTGTAGAGCACATACAGTCACTTCTAACGTGATATTTTATTTAATGAAATATTTGATGTTGCAAATATTATTTGTATGAAAATTATGTGGTCGATATTAGATGTTATGCGCATGCGCAACTACAAGGGGACATCTCATTGCAAATATAATTAAATTTAAAAGAATGCATGGGTTAAATTATCTGTCATTTGATGAACAAAGATTATTATTTTTGTAATTAAAAATTATACTGATGATATTGCTTGCATGTCATGCGCAATTTTAAAGGGACAACTCATTGCATGTCATTAACATAATTAAATTAAAAAGAATGCATGGGTTAAATTATCTTTCGTTTGGTAAGCAAAGGTTATTGTTTTTGTAATTAAAACATATACTGATGATATTGCATGTCATGCGCATGCGCAACTTGAAGGAGGGAGGAGTACTTTAGGAGCACTTTAATTTAATTAAGTCAGTTTATATAAATTTAAGTCAATTTATATATATTTACAATTTAATGTACTCTCATTACATTAACATGTTCATTTAAATAATTTAAAAATAATAATTAAATTATATGCATATTCATATTTTTGGGGAATACCAAATACATATTTAGTTTTTTTTTATATTTCTAAACTGGTGAGTAACCAAACCACATGTGTATCGCTTTTTACGTAAATGCTGTGTCTATGTGCAGTTGTAGTATCACTGGATTTGTCTGAATACACATTTCTTGATGGAATGACTGGTAACACATTCACAGTTCATATCCAGTGGATACACAAACCTGTGCATTCAATGTGTATTCGACGGTTATGTGCCCGTCACGGCAGTTCGTGCAAATGCCACACAATTTCTTTTGTGCAACTGCCTTGGACCGAGGCCCTCGGTGCGCGGAAGAAAGCCACACGATGTAAATACTTACTAAATAGTGTTATTATTTAGGCTTGGACAAGGATTTCCTACAGCAATTTACCTTATTTCTGCCAAGCAGCAGTATGAGTTACACCAGCAGACACCTTTAAAACACCATTGTTACTTAGCGATTTTCCTTCAAATAAATATAAGAAACTTTTACAATAGTTGGTTCATAGAGTTCTTTACATATAACTGGCCATTGATGGTAATGATAATGAAACTGACAATGATGGCTTGTAATGATAATGAAAAGTTATGTAGTCCCATAATGATAATAATACATTTATGTTTTTACGTAATTATTGTGGCAAGGATACTGAATACTCTATGATGACACCATCCCTCTAAGAAAGCTAAATAACTGTAAACTGTTGTGTTTTATTTATTACACGTCAAAATCACACTAGCAGTTATAATAGTGTAGCTGAATGTGTGTATGCGCAATATGGGGAGCGGTGGTCTAATGGTTAGAGCACCCGCCTGTCGATCGAGAGGACGGTGGTTCAATTCCACCTCCGCCCTTTCGAAGCTTGGGCAATTTTGTTCACCCCACTTTGCCCGTGTCTTTCGGAAGAGACACTAAAAGCTGTTGGTCCAAACTCCTGCGTTAGCTCAAAATTGGGCTGTTTGGAGTATAACTACTTGAGACTTGAGAAAAAGGATGCTTTTAATTCACATGTATTATGAGAAAGTAATTAATGTTATTTAATATGAACAATTAAAATTGTTTCTGAGCTATAACTTCTTCTTCCCATTAATCACTGGCAAGGCGGTACTACATCACGATTTCTCCACAGGATATTGCTGTGAAAACGGCCAACACAGAATACCTCTCTCCCTCCCTCCCTCCCAACAATACCACTCCCCATTAGAAGGAAACCACGCTGACATGCAATATCAGCATAATTAAAAAAAAACCTTTGTTCACCAAACGACAGATAATTTAACCCCTGCATTCTTTTAAATTTAATTATATTAACAATGACATACAATGAATTGTCCCTTTAAAGATGCACATGACATGAAATATCATCAGTATGTTTTAATTACAAAAACAATAACCTCACCAAACGACAGATAATTTAACCCATGCATTCTTTTAAATTTAATTATATTAATTTTCATACAAATAATATTTGCAACATCAAATATTTAATTAAATAAATATGAAATATTACGTTACAAGTGACTGTACGTGCTCTACAAATGTTGTGTTTAATATAAAAACTGTGGAGAATGCTTTCATTTTGTTTCTATAATTTCTTCTTTTGAAACATTTTTGGAGCCTATTTTCTCAATTTTGTTCTCTTAATTTTTTTTACGTTGCGTAATTGTATGCCCAATACACGCAAACATCGCCTTTGCGGTTCTGATGGCACCGAGGCGTGACTAATGCGCAAATCGCACACGCGCCATGTTTATCTTGCAATCGGTTCCGCTGTTTTGATGTGTAAAACTGATTAAAAGTGGCCTAAAACACAATATTTTTAAAGAATATATGAACTTTTTTACTGAAACATATGCGGAAAGATGTAAGGAACGCATTCAGGTACAAAAATGCTGTAAAAACCGTCGGCATAAAGCCGTAATAGTTTAGGCCAGTTAAGTAAACGATTACCATATAGGTAATCTATATATCTATATATAGATCAGTGAGTTTTACACATCAAAACGGTGGAACCGATTGCATGATAAACATGGCACATGTGCGATTTGCGCATTAGTCAAGCCTACGTGCCATCAGAACCGCGAAGGCGATCTTTGTGTTTATCGCGTGTACAATTACGCATCGTAAAAAAATAAAAGATAAAAAAGAGAAAGTAAGCTAAAAAAAAATTTCAAATTAAAGAATTCTATAAACAAAATTAATATTCTCCCCAGTTTTTATATTAAAACATTTGTAGAGCACATACAGTCACTTGTAACGTAATATTTCATCTTTTATTTAATTAAATATTTGATGTTGCAAATATTATTTATTATTATTATTTGGTTGATATTAGATGTTATGCGCATGCGCAACTACAAGGGGGCATCTCATTGTTAATATAATTAAATTTTATTTTATTTAATTTATATTATCTGTCGTTTGGTGAACAAAGACTATTGTTTTTGTAATTAAAAATTAGACTGATGATATTGCATGTCATGCGCATGTGCAACTTTAAAGGGACAACCCATTGCATGTCACTGTTAACATAATTAAATTTAAAAGAATGCATGGGTTAAATTATCTGTCGTTTAGTGAACAAAGGTTATTGTTTTTGTAATAAAAATAAATATACTGATGATATTGCATGTCATGCGCAACTTTAAGGAGGGAGGGAAGGAGTACTTTAATTTAATTAAGTCAATTTATATAAATTTACAATTTAATGTACTCTCATGTTCATTTAAATAATTTATAAATAACAATTAAATTATATGCATATTCATATTTTTGGGGAACACCAAATACATATTTAGTTTTTTTAATAATTCTAAACTGTTGAGTAACCAAACCACATATACATTGCTTTTCACGTATATATGCTGCGTCTATGTGTAGTTGTAGTATCACTGGATTTGTCTGAATACACATTTCTTGATCAAATGACTGATAACACATTCACAGCTCACATCCAGCGGATACACATTCCTGTGCATTCAATGTGGATTTGACGGTTATGTGCCCATCATGGCAGTTCGTGCAAATGCTACATAATTTCTTTTGTGCAACTGCCTCGGACCGAGGCCCTCGGTGCGCGGAAGAAAGCCACATGACGTAAATACTTACTAAATAGTGTTATTATTTAGACTTGGACAAGGATTTCCTACAGCAATTTACCTTATTTCTGCATGTGCCTACATAGGGGTATATATTCGAAGTGTTAATCGGAACAACAATAACAGGAAAATTGCATAAAGCCTGTGCCGGACTAGCCATGGTACAGGTGGTATACTAGCTCGTACTCAGCACTCAACCCCCACTCCACAATAAAGATGTGTAATAACATTTTTACAATGGAAATAAAGGTTATTACATATACCGCATGTTGTATTTTTGTGTAGTTATGTGAGAAGATTTGTTAGTCCTAGTTTCCATTCAGGTGGGGGTATTATATCCAGAGTAAGTGTGTCTGTATACCTACATTACCATCTCCGGACAAAAGAAATGTATGTTGTGATGTGATGCTAGGTCTACTGATTTTGTATAATAAAAAGTGTAAAGATCATCTAATATGTAATTAGCCACATCATTGGTATTTCTCCTATTCAATACATATGACATGTCAACATGTATGTGACTGAATTATTTTTAATAAACAAGATGCAAAAAAATTATGTTGCATTGCTGCAAGGTCAAAATAATACTGAGCATTAGGGGTTTTGTCAGTGTGGAGTTATATCCGTACTCCATTTGTAACAATATTTAACAAGATTGCCATCCAAGGCAAAGGCCCACATGGCAAGCCGACAAGGACACCATGGGCTTATCAAGAGTCCCCACCTAACTGTCTTTTTCACACTAGCCTCCTATGGGGACAGGCTTTTAATTGAAGTTATTCATTCGTTGGTGATCACTTCACTGATATGGGTTCCAGACTTCCAGCAGTGGACCAGTGGTAAGCTTACTGTCTTTAACATCTGTATCAATAAACCCGCCAAGCAGCAGAGCAGTATGAGTTACACCAGCAGACAGCTTTAAAACACCATTGTTACTTTGCTACCTATTCATTCAAATAAATATAAGAAACTTTTACAATAGTTGGTTCATGGAGTTCTTTACATATAACTGGTCATTGATGGTAATGATAATGAAACTGACAATGATGGCTTGTAATGATAATGAAAAGTTATGTAGTCCCATAATGATAATAATACATTTCTGTTTTTACATAATTATTGTGCCAAGGATACTGAATACTCTATGATGACTCCATCCCTTTAAGAAAGCTAAATAACTGTAAACTGTTGTGTTTTATTTATTACACGTCGTTTAATAAATACAATAGTGTAGCACGTTGATTAATTAATTACTAATATGTTAATTAATGTTACATATTTTGTTGAATGTGTGTATGCGCAATGAAAGGATGCTTTTAATTCACCTGTATTATGAGAAAGTAATTAATGTTATTTAATATGAACAATTAAAATTGTTTCTGAGCTATATCTTCTTCTTCCCATTAATCACTGGCAAGGCGGTACTACATCACGATTTCTCCGCAGGATATTGCTGCGAAAATGGACAACACAGAATACCTCCCTCCATCATCACCTCCCCCCTCCCTCCCTCTCCCCCTCCTTCCCTCCGCCCTCCCTCCCCATCAGAAAGAAACCAGACATGCAGTATCAGCATAATTTGAAAAAAAACCTTAAATTTTATTATATGACAATGACATGCAATGAATTGTCCCTTTAAAGATGCGCATGACATGCAATATCATCAGTATATGTTTTAATTACAAAAACAATAACCTTTGCTCACTAACCGGCAGACAATTTAACCCATGCATTCTTTTAAATTTAATTATGTTAACAGTGACATGTAATGAGTTGTCCCTTTAAAGTTGCACATGCGCATGACATGCAGTATCATCAGTATAATTTTTAATTACAAAAACAATAATCTTTGTTCACCAAACGACAGATAATTTAACCCATGCATTCTTTTAAATTTAATTATATTAACAATGACATGCAATGAGATGTCCCCTTGTAGTTGCGCATGCGCATAACATCTAATATCGACCACATAATTTTCATACAAATAATATTTGCAACATCAAATATTTTATTTAATAAAATATGAAATATTATGTTAGAAGTGACTGTATATGCTCTACAAATGTTGCGTATAATATGAAAACTGTGGAGAATGTTTTAATTTTTTTTCTAGAATTTTTTCTCTTCATTTTTTACGTTGCGTAATTGTAATACACACAAACATCGCCTTCGCGGTTCTGATGGCACCGAGGCGTGACTAATGCGCAAATCGCACCATGTTTATCGTGCAATCGGTTCCGCTGTTTTGATGTGTAAAACTGATTAAAAGTGGCCTAAGACACAATATATGAACTTTTTTACTGGAATATATGCGGAATGATGTAAGGTACAAAAATGCTGGAAAAATCGTCGGCATAAAGCCCTAATAATTTAGGCCAATAAAGTAAACGATTACCATTATATTTACTTGACTTATTATAATATATATTATAACTATTTACTCACATCGAACTGCCATTTGAACATACTCCATCTCATTGTATCTGTGAAATAATGGTCTTGCATAGACCTCACAATACTTGCGTAAGGTCGTCGTTATGCGGCGTCGGTTACGTGGTTGCGTGGGCTGTTTGTTAATAGTAATACGGAGACGTTTGATGCTCCAGACTCCACGTGATTACGCGCTTAAATAACCTGGCAGTTAGACTCCGTTTCGAATCGGCTTGACATCTACATTGTATTTTGTACATATTTCATATACTGTTTTTGCTACGCTGCGCACCAGCACCTCAACTAGACGAGGTTCACGTTTTAGGAAAACGAAGAGGTGGAAACGCTGCTCGCGTCCAAAGAACGCCGTTCCATCTGGTTGATGAAGACATTTTTTGTATTGGTGTTTCTTTCACCATTAATATTAGCTGCTTCCGGTTTATTTAGATTTGTATCGTTTCACACGTGCGAATAGTATTTATGTTTGTGCGTATGTTGTTGCAATATGGTACCTAAAACAATTATCGAAAATGTAGAAAGCATCAGCGTGATTCTACTGTGGGTGGCTGGTTCATCTTTTCTGTGTGCTCTAGCTGCCATAGCTTATCGCATTTTGAGGTAATTCCATGCTCGGTCAATCACTCGATGAAGATTGCGGAGCCGGAGGCTCGATCGGAGCCCCTGGGGCCGGACGGAGAATCGGTACCCTGTCTCTCCACTTGAGAAAGCATTGAAATTATTTACCAGAATGTTGTTATTTTGCATATAAAACTTGGAGAAACTTTTACAAAACAGTTTAACTTTTCTTTCTAGACTGTCAACTAGATCAAGTCTTTGTGACCATTTCAACAGCATTTACAGATTGAAAAAAATGCATTTTTGTAAGCATATCATTAGGCAATTATGTCTCCATTATTTGTGACCAGCAAAGCTTGACAGCGTTACAAAACTCTTTACAAATACACCATTGTGACTGTCAATATTAGTATTTTTTATATGAAAGAAAGTGCAGCGTGGAGTTTGAATAAACCCTAGCAATTATACATTTTTCAATGTATGTAATTTGTAGCACAGTGTAGTAAAAAAATTATTTGACCATGCAAGATACGAAAAGCACACTAGTAATAAATGTTTTGTAAATTTGTTGAATCCATTAAGTGAAGTTTCTTTTCAACTATGAAAAGCTTTACCCCTCAGAAATGCATTTTTTTAAACATGGTTTTTATTTATTAAAAATAGCTTATATTTTTATGTGTCAAACATAATTATTATATTTCTTGTAAGTTTTATTTTGAAAATATATACATAAACTATTTCTTTTAAAGTGTATCTTTGATACCATTTTGCAAATCGCAAAAGAAAACTAGTTCATCTGCATGGTTTATTTTAATGAACAGAACAGTACATGCTACAGCCAAGCCATCAGCCATGACAGCATGCCTAACGCCTGCAATGTGGATTTGTGTAACTTCCGAGACCAAATTAGCTATGTGCCAGACCACTTAGAAACACCATACTTCATCACTTTATAGATTATAAACCTTGCTTTTGAGTCTTAATAGTTGTGTTTGCAGTCTTATAATTTCATCATGAAAAAATGACATGTTAAGCTGTGAGTTGTACATAAATTGACAGTATCTCCGAAAGTCCTCAGTCTAAAAAATCCCTTTGAAAAAAGAGCCCAAAGAATGGAATTTCATTTTCGTATTGGCTAAATTTTATGTCATAAGTAGAATGGTGGCCAAAAATCAAATCAGAATTGTACTGGTATCCCGACGCCAGATAAAAAGGTATGTTCTTATATAGCGCAGTGTCCAGTCCTCGGGACTGCTCAAAGCACTTTACGCTTCACACCGTCTGTAGCCAGGTACTCATACAGTTTATTGAACTGTGGCAATGTGGGATGAACGAAATTGCCAATGCTTCGAAACAGCAGCAAGAGGATTCGAACCCGGGTTCCCTCGATTGAGAGCCCAACGTCCCAACCTCTACCACACCCGCGCAGATAGGCATGGCAGTGCACACAAATGGCGTTTATTTTCAGTGACAAAACAGCACGTGGTCGTGGTGTTTGTCAAATGTCTACCCTGTCAACTAGCTCATTGTCGACCTCGACTCACAGGGTCAGGGTCTCGCATGCAATGACACTGATGTCCAGCGGGTTATAGGTTAGCTCATGACAGTCTAGGGTACTTTTCTAGAATCTGGGCCCACCTCAGTTTCGCCGATATTAACATGCAGCATGTATAATAAGCATGGTCAATTCATGCACACTGCATTTTTATCTACGGAACTTGTATACTTATTAAACATGTGCGTAGAAACACATTTCATCACCTTTTTCGATGCGCAAGTTTGCATGTTTATCTTGGCTTGAGCACCTTCTTGCAAATAAAAGACGCTTGATGGCACTCACCGCAAGTTAAAATATGAATTCGAGCATTGAAAAAGGTGCTTAAATGTGTTTTACACACAACATATTTAATAATTTGACGTTCTGTATTTCGTCATACATTGTACATGGTTACTATACATATTTCATGTAAATACCAGCGAAATTGAGGGGGGCCCGGATTCTAGAAAAATACCCTGGACCGTCATGTTGCAATAACCTATTACGAATTCTAGAAAAGTGTTTATTCTTGAGTAAATTTACTCGATACAGCCACTTCGGAGACTGACCTATAGTTACAAGAGTAGGAGCATAAACGTGACAAATAATTTTAGCATTCAGAATAGTAAAAAAAAAATTTCTAGATCACACCCAGTTAATTGTCCTGCAGTGGTATAGCTATTTATCACACTGAGGCATTTAGTATAGTATATTGAGTCTACTGAAAAACAAATTCTGTGGCTGTGAAACCAACTATCTGCATTATCACATTCTTGGACCTGTTCTTAGACTGAGCCTCTTATGTAACTTTCCTTCTACTAAAGTTAATGTCCACCTCCAACTTACTGACAATATTGTCATAACATTAAAGACAGACTTGGGGTTGATTAAATTGGAATTGGTGATTGGTATGTTTAATTGCATAATGTAACTTTTTAACTCAAATTATTTGTTCCAGATAATCAATAAAATATAATATGTTGTATATATCAAATTTGTTTGCCATTATGTATCTTAATATGCAGGAATTAAGTTGATTATGTCTATGGTTCTGTTAACACACTTACGTCAATATGGGATTAACAATTGGAATTGTTTTAGATGGAATATGTATTTGTAATTGGGGTGTAAATTACAAATGAAATTAATTCCAATTACACCATGTAATTGGAATTGATATAATGTAATTGTCCCCATATCTGGTTATATAGAGACTTAGAGTTAGTGAGTCCACAACAGGTTACACATTTACCCAATGTGTGGGATAGACACAACATAAAAGGGAAGTACCGGGATATGGCTTTTAGTGTCTCATCCAAACGACATCAGCAGTGCTTTTCTCACTTTTGTGGTTGAGAGTTCTGAGTAGGTGTTAAACTGTAAACGGCTGTGTGAAGGGCAGATTGCTCAGAAATTGTAGTACATACTACGTATGATATATATGTGTATGTGACTGTTGCAGGCCACGTTTTCCCATCCGAGTGAACTGCTGGTTCTGCTGTAAAGACACGACCGTCCCGTACGGAAATCGCAACTGCTGGGATTGTCCTTCGTGTGATCAGTACAATGGATTCACTGCAGTGAGTGTGTCAGTTTGATATGACATCCCTCAAAGGGTTCCCTCTTACCGTGTTTGTGGAGGATTCTCTCTTCTCGTACATCCCCTTTCCTATCATCCTATGTAGTAAGCCTACCAATGTTGTTTGATTTAATGTTGTCCTTAATTTAATTGTATTTATTATTTGAACTATTTAATTCAATGTACACTGTTAGTTGCATTGCTCTCAATTTAATTTATTATTTTAGCTTTTTAATTCCATGTATACTTTTAGTTGTATTATTGTGTTTTATATATATTAATTTTTAGACTATTGTACATCACCATAGAGCACTACCATCTACATTAAGTACACAAATAGCATTGTTTGAGAATAATTATGCAAGGAATTGCATTTAATGAAGATGTCTATTGTACACTCATTTCTAGCAATGAAATGGTTGTATTTTTGCGAAGGACAATGACTACAACAAGCCGATCCCGTCTCAGTACTCGGAGAGTTTGAACCACCCGGTGCCGGCTGCCAACTCATCAAGCACCTTCACTGGGGGAGACAACGATCTGTGTGACAGATGCAATCAGAACCAACTGCTCAAAGTGAAACAGCTGGCAAACTTTGTCGCCTATGACGAGGTATGCTATGATTAATTAAGTGGTTCATAGTTAGTGGGCTGTGATGTTGAGGTCAGTAATCTGTGATGTTTGTTCACATTACAAAGTCAAAGAAATGAGAATAATTTTTTTAAGGAAATTAATGGATATTATTTATATAATTTTTTTTTTATTAATGTAGTTATAATTTTTTTTTAATATAATTATCAAGAAATAATGCTGTCTAGCAGTTGTGCCAGAAAGCATATAGCAGATGTGAAAATTTTTTGTAGAACAACTTCGAGACAGTGTTATTTCTTGATAATTATGTTTAAAAAAAATGTTGTACCACAAAGCATAATAGCAAATGTGGAAAATGTTGTAGAGCCATTTCGAGGCCGAGGTGGAGGCATACAAGAGACATCTGGATGAAGTGTATCAGCTGTGCAGGTCGTGTGACTTCCACGTGCAGCAGGTGTTAGAGAGACAGGACCGGGAACTGTGGCACAAGCTGCAGCGGGGACGTAGTCCCGACACCACCCTCTCAGATCATGACAGTGTCTGCTCGGTGCGTATACTACTGTTGGGTATCGTAAAAAAAATTCATATCGCAATATGTATTGGTGTATATTGGAGGTTTTGTTCATTATTATAGCTTAACCTTTTATTTATGGTATATTGTATTATACTATACTCTATCTGATATTTATACTAAATAATAACAAAGCCATTTTTTATCTTTGCAATTAATTTATCTTTATTAATTTAAACAGATAATACGAATTGTAGAGTAGGAAAATATGTTTGTTGAACCATGTCCATGAACTCAACTCATTGAATGACTCAACAACTCATTGAACGACCCATCAACTCAGTATATACCGGTACTTAGAAGGCGTATCGCGATGCATATCGCACAGAACAAATACTGGTAATACCGCGCAACCCTAGTTGATGAGTTCATTCAGTGTATACTCATCTGATGTTTACACAACAGACATGACAAGCTAGATAATTATTAGATTGCTTATAGTTGTTAAGATAGCCACTGTGGCCGGGTTATTTTGTTATCGAACAGCCATCTTCTTGCTTGAAAACCTTGGTAAATGTTTGATTTAACTTCATGACTGCTGTATCTGTTGATAAAATTAAAGGAGTTAACATTGGCATGATGCAAGCATAAATTATGTTAAATATCAGAGAATCCACGTTTTCATTATTCTAGCCTACTGTTTCTTGCAGTATTATAACTTGAGCTACTTGTTGCTATGTTTCAGAACTCTATTGTGGAGTCTATGGCAGCCCCATGGCATGCGTGCATGTTGCGCACGACAAGTTTGTTATGTGCTATCGTAGCCTTTCTGTCCAACATTCTTACACTGGGCCAACGCAACAAGATCTTGTTCCTCCGCCTCACCCTGTTTCCTGCTGGAGTCGAAGCGGGCTTCCGTGTGATCAGTGGTCAGGCCTGCATTATTGTTGTCATTGGCTTCTTCCTGGCTGTTGTTGCTATCTATGTCAGTGGCAAACACAGGCAAGTCAAGCTTTCTCTTTGTTGCCGCACATAACCGATTGTGTCTTCTTATGAATAATGAATTATATTAATATAAATTATAACCTGTATTTCTGTCTGTTCCTATTTGGCCATGATCTGCTGGACTGGTCAGTATTGGTCAAGAATTGATTAACTAGTGGCAATGGATTAGTGACACTACTGGCTAGTATGTATGGGTTAACAGATGCACTGTTGCCAATGTTGTCATTGGATAGATATGGATTATTGGTAACAGACAACATATTCATTTAACTTATGTACACTGATTGTAACTATGTACGCAGATAACGTGTGGATTGAGATTTATTTTAGTAGTTTAAAAAAATATTTTGATATACTTTATTTTAAATGTTTATATTAGTTATTTAATGCATTTTACTTAAATCACATGGAGCTTTGAAAAAAATGCACTATTTTAATGTAAGAAATAAATAAATTATTATTGTGGTCATTCCCAAATGATCACAGCTCTGGGGATTCTACGCCATTAAGTAGCACAGTTTTAATCTTGCCGCCCTTCACAGATAACCTCGTATTGTTGCCTTCTGTTGCTACACAAGTCTTGTCCGTCTTGCAGACTACACGTAGTTGGAGCAGGGAGTTTATTCTCGTGGCTGTTGTTGTTCCTGCTGCACTGCGGTGGCAGGACACAGCTCCTGCCCCGTCAGCAGGACGACCTTCTACTACGCTGCATCACTGCCACGCTCAATCTCGTACTCATGGCCGGCAGCATGGTGTTTGTGAAACAGACGCCAGTTCGACACATCACTTTACGCAAACACAGGTGAATATTGTGATGTCACACAACATCAGTCATGTCATTGTGTAATTCGTTTCCTCAGGCAATTCAATTCACTTGATCAAAATGGACGTCTGCCAGAGTGTTATAAACGATTGGTAGACATGGCAATGCTATTGTCGTTTATAACTTGTTACATCGTAACATTTGTGTACTTGAGAAACGTAAAATAGTTTCATGCAAAAACAAGCGTTATCCTTTGTAGGTAAATTTCAGCACAGTATGCAACTGAGAGATTTCTTGATGAACATTAGGAATTTACCAAATGAAATAAAGATGTGCAAAATCTGCACATAGTTGTGGCAGGGATGACATGATAAATGTTTATGCTTGCGCGGAGGTTGCACATTTTACTAACCAGAAAATAATTATCTTGATCCTTGGCTCACGTGTGACATTTTACCTTTGTCTTTAAATTATTTTAATCCATTACCATTGGTCTAAAAAATGGTTCATTTCTAATTTTAAAATGGTCTGACCATGCAACAACAAAACAGCTGTAAAAGGGTACAAAGATTTTCAACATTCATGTAAATTTATCTTGCCAAATGATTATACAGTTTACCTAATTAGCAAATGTTATGTATTTAGCTGAAGACAACAGGAACTAGTGTGAGAGATTTTACTACATATAAAACATTGTCAAATAGAGTTGTGGTCTTAATTGTAGACGGAGAAGACGAGGAGAAGGAGACGTTTCAGTGACGGAGACTTGTGACAGTTCTACTTCACTGATTGGTGACACGGACCAGTCTTACAACAAGGTTCTTCAACCTGCCAATGATAACACTCGTTGTGTAGGTGATTTGGAAACTATTACCCTCGGCAGTCTGGCTGAGAAAAGACAAATGGGTGAGTTGTTGACAAACAGCTGTCAACTTATGATGTTTATGAGAACCAGAGATGTAGTGATAAATGTAATTGATTATGATTACTGTTATAATGTATGAGTACGATTACAAGTACAATTACTTGATGAGTATGATCGATTGCGATTACTTTTGCATGTAATCATGATTACATGAGGAATATAACTGACATCATGAAATAAGTAAAAAAAACTGATATCACTATTTGAGAGACTGAGAAACAACATCAAAGACAATGTCCCTCAGTTCTAGGCTGTTGTTTTAAACTGTCCATGTTAGGTGAATGCCCTGAGCTGGGAGTTAGCTGAGCTCATTGCATAGATTAGACACAGCCAAACAATCAGTATCAAAGAAAGCTTCAAGTCAGGTCCAGGCAATTGTTTAACAGTCCCAGTTGCCCAAGTCAGTAAATAAGCTCAGTTGTGAGTGAACAAAGCATGGAATCAGTGAAGCCAGGAGACTTACAGTTCTACTCTTAATTAATCTGGAGTAGACCAATTGGGTGTAACAGAGTAGCTGAAATGGGTGTAGACCAAGTGGGGTAGAACTACAGAAATGTTCGTAAGAAAATAAATTGTGATTGTAATAATGATTTTGATTACTTTTGCAATGTAATCGAGTACGATTAGTCGATTACTTGGCCATTTTGACAAAAGTAATTGAGTATGAATATGGTTACTCCAAAATTGTCAACGATTACACACGATTACAATTACTGAGTATGATTATTCCACCTCTGATGGGAACTATGTTTGACTCCAGTTGATTTTAATAAAACTTATTTAGAGGAAAATTATGTGTAAACTGTAATAATAAGGGATACTTCATTAATTCACCAGCAATGAACAGCATTGGCATGTCCAGACATTGGTAGTTCTGCTGACAGATTTTAAAGTATGATATTTTCAGAAATGATCAAAATAATGTTTCAGTGACACTTTTTATATATCGTAAATTTTATTTTATTTTGAAGAATTAAAGGCGAAATATAGAATGACTACTAAATGATTTTAGGTGTCAACAGAATTTTTATTTTTTATTTAAGTAACTATTTTTTATGGATTGAATATTTGTTTTGTATTGTTGCTTCATTTTACATGTTTATTATGCAAATACAAAATAATTATTAATTCCAATTAAGAAAGTGGAACTTTTTTTACAAACATGTCAGTGACACCTGGCGATGCATTATGTCTGTTCAAGTGTTATGCACTGCTGTGTTGATGTTTAATGCATTGGCGTTGTTGCAGGCGTATTTGCTGTTCCTCATTCTGTTGTGAATCATGCCAAGTTGAGTCCTCCGACCTCCCTGGCTGAGTCACTTAGACATCGGCGTCAGCGGCCTCTCATCAGTCCAGCCCGTTTCAAGGCCCCAGGAAGAGGCAGGGAAAGGTTCTCTATCGCACAAAATACCGGACAAGGTTGGTGTTTGAGGGGCAAAGTGAAACAGGGCAAGGTGGGTGTTGGAGGGCTAAGTGAAACGGCAAGGTGGGTGTTGGAGGGGTTGAGTGAAACAGGGCAAG
Organism: Lamellibrachia columna; assembly: GCA_963662155.1. NCBI lineage: Eukaryota > Metazoa > Annelida > Polychaeta > Sabellida > Siboglinidae > Lamellibrachia > Lamellibrachia columna. The sequence goes on from OY759267.1 coordinate 44,546,355, forward strand.
GTTGGTGTTGGAGGGGCTAAGATTGAGTGAAACAGGGCAAGGTGGGTGTTGGAGGGGCTAAGTGAAACGGCAAGGTGGGTGTTGGAGGGGTTGAGTGAAACAGGGCAAGATAGGTGTTGGAGGGGCTAAGTGAAACATGGCAAGGTGGGTGTTGGAGGGGCTACGTGAAACAGGGCAAGGTGAGTGTTGGATGGGCTGAGTGAATTCGCAGCACTGAACAATATATGGTGGCGATTTCACTAATAATGAAGTTCCTCGAGGCTTGAGGACACATTTCTTCTCTAGAAGATAATCCAATGATTGAACAGGAAATGTTTCGGAGCTCTCTTTTATTGCTTGCATGGTATAAGACACTTTGAACAAGTAACAACATAAATGACTCTTGTAACGCTGTTCTCTGCAGGTTCCGTCCACCATGCAGCCCGCCTCTTTGGTGGCTCATCCTCGTCGTCAGTGCGGGCCCCGAGTGTGCTGTCATTCATGGCCCCTAGTACATCTACTCTCCTCGCCCCCAGCTCAGTGTCTCTCTACTCGCCCAGCTCCGTGTCTGGTTACGCTGCCAGCGACATCAGCTCTGTGTTCAGTGATGTGCGACTGGCTGATGACCCTGATGGCAGTTGCAGTGAGCGGTCAACCGTGTCATCAAGGTGTGCAGTGGGCACCACAACAGACTGTGCTTCAGCTCCTGTAGCAGGTTTGTCAATCAATATGAGTACCTTACCTTAGGACAAGTTGGATCAGTGTGACGATCGTAGGATCTCGTTTGGTTCCTCGAAGATCAGATCTTCTTCAGACTCTGTTAATAATTCAGAATTTCCAGTTTCAGTTGTTAGTTGAGCTTGAATGGACCAGAATTTATTTGGGTGGTTTCTAAATGAGTTAATAGTTTTGGTTTGTATGACTCATTATGGGAGGTTATTCAATGGTTTGGCCACTCTAAGAGGGAATCTTGTCATTTTTATATTTAAATATATGCTTTGCATATAATTATAATTTAAGAGCGTCTTCTGTTCCCTGTCCTTAGAGAGGCTTCTTCACATTTAAAAAAATTTGGTGAGGACTTATTGTAATATAGTTCATGCACAGTTTAAAAAAACTTCAATTGTATTATCTCTCAAACTATGCTAATGACAGTAAATTAAGTTCACATTGGGTGATGTCAGTTTCTTCTCAACAAGGCCAGGACGTACCTACCTAACCCAAACACTTAATACTACCCTACCTCAAATTATGCACATCTTATGGTTTTGTCAACCATCTTGCTGGTGTCCATTAATTAATATCTAATATTGTTTTTTTGCACATTCAGTGACCAAATTTATTATTAATAGTTGTTTCTTATATCATTTGTGATTTACACTGAAAACCAAATAAAAAACGAATCTACGTGACACCCGTATAGTCATGAGAAATTTTGCACAGTGTGATTATTGCGCCTTAACCCATTAGACCCCACACCGGCCACGGCCGGCCGCTCTGTGCAGTCCTGGAACGGCCGCCGCCGGCCGCATACAGGACCATCTATTAAAAAAAATCCTGGCAAATAACTACTAAATGCTACCAAGTTTTGCCACACCCTAGCAGATACATTTTGCAACAACAACAGCTCGTTACGTGCCTGTGTTGCCCTTTCGGAAATCTTGATTTTCATCAGTTTTTTTCATGCTATCTTGAAAATTTTTAATTCTATATTTGTCATGATAAAATATGGTGTAACCTGAAAAATAACCGTCAGAATTTGATAATGTTTTCAGTGGTGCAAAGCTAACACATATACCTACATTTTCTTTGCTGAGTTGGGATCATTGTCAAATGTCAATCACAACTTTCAAAGTTTTAACAAATGTACTATTTTGTCTTTGCAAATTGTGATCAAATGTCAACATTTGATTAATATATCCTATTTCTATGCATACATGCATGTGGACAAATTACTACTCTTCAAAATAAACGCAACTTGTAATTGTCAATATTGAAGTTTTTTTCTGCAAATTTTTTAACACAAGGAAGTAAAATCACTCGAAATTTGCCAGAAATCCTGGGAACATGGTGGCATGTTTTAATAAAATCCTGGGGCCTAATGGGTTAATCGCACATCATGTTTCTCATATTATGCAGCATCGTCCATCTATACTGTATAGAAGAATTGGTGTTTGTGAAACCGTGCAAGCTCTTGGAACTATTTCTATTTTGTTCCCACTAGCACCGACCTTGGAACCATTTCTGTTTTGTTCCCACTAGCATCGACCTTGGAACCATTTCTATTTTGTTCCCACTAGCACCGACCTTGGAACCATTTCTATTTTGTTCCCACTAGCATCGACCTTGGAACCATTTCTGTTTTGTTCCCACTAGCACCGACCGTGTTTGTTGCTTCATTGCAGTGCCTTCGAGACAACAGAGTTTCGTCACAGCGAGCCTGCTGGGAATAAGTATTGCGATTAATCTGCTTCTTGGCCTCGTCTACTTCTTCGGTTTCAAGTTGTTGCCTTCATAAAACGATGTCACAGTTTGTCAAGGATTCAAGATCAGTTGTGAAGTCCAGGCAGCTACAACCGATCATCTTTGCCTGTGTTCATTCGGCTGTCAACGAGTACCTTATACCTCTTACAAGGGGGTTTATCTGTGATGTATGTATCTAGGAGGAATGAATACTCCTGTCTCTGTGTTGTGAGATGATTCGAGGAGTTCACTAAATGTTAGCCACTGTCTTTCCATGCCGTGTTTCCTGCAACGTGTAATTGTGAAGCACTGCTATTTTGAAATATTTTGTTTTTGTCATCAAGTCATGTTATGAATGTACATCCATAGGATCAGTAATAGTGTACAGATGCAGAATGATTCATGTGAAAGGCACCTGACTGAATACCATATGTATCTTTACTCATTAGTCAAACACACAACATTGTTTCACAACCGCAGATGCATGACAACAAATAATTACTGGTACACACATCAGAAGTCGGTGTGCGTGTTGTGATGACCTGTTGATGATCTTTGACATCTTCATCTATGTCTAGTTTTTGTGTGTAATGTCAGGAATGAGTTAAATAGTAGGTAACGTATTTGTGATGACCTGTTGATGATCTTTGACATCTTCATCTATGTCTAGTTTTTGTGTGTAATGTCAGGAATGAGTTAAATAGTAGGTAACGTATTTGACCTAAAAAGCCTACAGTGTGCTTGAAAAAATTGGGCCATGAAAAATATAAAAGAATCTGTTTTTATAAGCGTACACCCAAATTTTATTTTAGACAAGGTAACTGTTTATCACTGGTAGTGTCATTTGGTGAATATTGTAGAACAACTGAAACGTGGTACCAACTGTTTAACACTAGATGACGACACAGTTGTTCCGCTCTTGTCAAATTACAATAATTATTGTTTCTGCTAATAAAAAGGGGTGTATGCTAATTAGGGCATGTATGCTTAATAGGTTGAAACTGTATAACATAACTATAAGCATATGAGCCATAAACACTGCAGTATTATGTCAGACACAGATGTATCTCTTTGTATTGGTGAACTAATTGTACAATGTGATATTTAAAAGAGAAACAGAAGACCACAGGTACCAGGTGATAAATGTGGAGTGTTTTGTGGAGCATTTGATTCTCATTTGTATACAGAATTTTGCAAAAAAAAATTAAGAGTGGCTTATCCTCTACACATTATAGCATGAGTTTATTGACACTTATGTAAGTTACCCGATCTAACAAATAAGTCATTTTGTTGATGATTTAAAAAAATACTCATTAAACCAACAGCCTGCCATACTGCTTAAACTATGCACACAATGAACTGATTTACGATGGGCTAAGTTAAATGAGGAGGGACTTGTAAAATATATATTTTTAGTGTTGTGTGCTATATCTAAGGGCAGTCATTTGCCATAGTAAGATGCTGATGTGATATTGTATAGATTTATCATTCAGAAGATAGAATTGTAATAATTTGTTTTTAAGAGTTTTAAATAAGTTGTATGGTATAACTCTGATTTTATCAGTCATGTTCCAGTATCTAGCCATAAACTTACATATATGTCGACAACTATAAAAACAATGGAAATATGCAAATGTAATAAATGAAAATGGATCGTGTCAAATGAACAAGGAATTATCCAACTTATTAAACTGTATGACTGAAATGTTATGTAATAAATTGGCAATTTAATGTTATGGATGAACACATTTTATACACATGATAATTCAGATAATAGTTGATAGGTAAATAAATTTGAAATGTTTTACCACATTTGGTGTTTGTGTTTATTACGGTAAGTGTTGGTGTTAATTTTTAAACTGTATAAGCTGCGTTATTGTGACCAAAGACCTAGGTGCTTACAATATGTCAACAGTATGCTTATGCAGCAACAAATGCATCATCACAAATGTGTCGATTGGTTTAAACTCTTCTTTTAATTTTTTTCTACTAACATTTACCATATTAGACTTGAGTTTGGCACTTTAACAGGATATTTTAACAACAAGAATGTCCTCAAAAACAAAGACACGTAGATAGCAAGTGACAAAGAAGTTATTGGCATTGGCTTGAAAATCTAGCAATATGCCATTCAATGTTTTAAATGTAAAAATTTTTTATTGTTGAATCACATTCAAACAATACTTCAAATTAGGTGCATCTTCTGAGTCAGTTGCATAACATGATTTATTAATGTGGGATGAATGTTTTTTAAAGTAAATTTTGGTTTGGAACTGAATAAATATATATTTTTTATGTAGATACATGTTTACTATATTTAAAGTTACAGCCTTTTCCTACAGATATTTCTCGTTTTGTGTGTCTGTTGAGGTAGTTAGCAGAATCGTCTGAGCCATGGGAACTTGGTGGGCCAGAGGAAACATTAAATTATGTAGTAGTAGGTTATATTATAACCCACTACTACATAATTCAGTGTTCTTGCCTGAAATAAAACATTATTATTATTATTTTCAGTCGAGACTGGCGCGCCACCTAGTACAAATGCATGTAGTTGTGCGATACTTTCTCCACCTACTGGAAATATAAGTACTACCAGAAACAACTTCCGCCATGGCGCTCGACTCGATGGGGAAAATTAGTCTAAAATGTTTCCTGCTCGGTGTTCTGATATTGGCAATTCCCTATTTATCATATGCAAATGATTTGTTTAGTTACATTACAGAAGAGTTATGGATATATGTGCTTGCGAGTTACGTGGTTGCTGCAAACGCCGTCGTCTTTCTGCTGTACCAGGGTGAAGAGTATCAAGTGAGCGAGATTTGAGAGGAAAGACTCAAATAGCGTACCTGACAACCAGTTATATAGTTGTGGCTGAATCCCGTAGGAGAGGTGCTATGTATTCGGAATGTGGGTTGTGCAGTTAATACGGGAAGCTTAAATCATACTCATTTTGTCTGATTGTTGCAATGACAATACATGAATGGGCGATTTCATGAGACAATGACGTCAGATGTGCCATATGATTGGGTATACTTTCTTTATTCACAGGCCACGGCAATGACAATGCCGTGATTGCAAACGCAGGTGTGACCAATGTAGTCACAAGCTCAGACGGTCTGGACTTCAATTTAAGTAATTCCTGCTTGTATTCCATTAACACCTGTTTTAAGTTGTTTGCTCTGGAAACTTCAATAACAATTAACTCTGTCAGACGAACAGTCATGGCCATAGCCACATATAGGTTATCAAATGTGCAGTTAGTACTGTTCATTTTCACCAGGAAACCTATTATTTACCATTAAGTTGAATATTGTGTTGTGTCAGGTGGCTGTGAGGAGTTGTCTGCTTGGCCTGGGCATAGGCCTGGGTTGGTTCCTGAGTGCATCCAGCCTCTCATGCTCCTTGTTCGGCTGGTACATCATCACATTGTCCTTCTTCCACTGGTCGGAGTACTTCACCATTGCGCTCACTAATCCCACCAGTCTGGGACTCGAGTCATTCTTACTTGACCACAGCTTTGCATATCACATGGCAGTCGTTGGCAGCATCACTGAATTTGCATTTGAAACTTACTTTTTTCCAGGTAAGTAAATAATTTGGGTCAGAGAATCGTATGCTTTCATTAACATTTTGGTGTTTAAGGGCAGGTTCCAAGGCAAGAATACAGGAAACTTCATCTTCTACAATTAGCCAGTACATAAGTAAAAATCAACATACTACTATGATTTTTGAGAACCAAGTACTATGATATATGTACTACACATAGAAATAAGCTTCATAAGTTTGGATGCATTTATTTGGCACAAAAGTGATATTTATGACATGTCTGTATGCAGTTTTCAAGAAAAACTAATTTCCCTGTGACATAGATATCTGAAATGTAGACCATACATTCACAATATATCATACAACAGATCCTACCACTTCAGATAGTGTAGCTCGATGCAAAATGTTAATTTTAATCACAATAATTTTGCAAAATTTTTTTTTAAATATGTAAAACCTCTTTCTTTAAAGAGCCACCATGTGTAGATATTTATGCAAACAGAATATGCTGAAAATTTGAAGTTATTCTGATCAATAGTTGCTGAACAATCTTGAAAACGGTGACGCCAATGCAAGAAATAACAAAACTGAGCAAACGCAAATAATAGTGTAAAGGTTCTCAGCTTCTAAAGCAGATGCACAGTATGATGTTCTGCTTTAAATGCTTATTTTTCGTCATATATCAAGAAATCTGGTATTCTGAGATTGTTGTAGAGAGAGTGCACTAACAGTAACAGTGTCAAAATCCCAAATTGTAAAAAAAAGATAAAAATTTAAGCTAAATAATAAGCCTTGAATGGATAGATGATCTGGTTTCTTGGTTATTAATATTAAGCATAATTACCTCTCAAGAAACTTGAAGTTTGTTCTGAATATTTCGACTGCATCTCGCAGTCTTCTTCAGCAGACTGAAGTTACGGATGTGTCACATGACCAATGTCATGTGACACAAGCTGGAGTAGGACTGGTGGGAGCTCCTGGCCGACGTTTCGGTTCAGCGTAGGTTTCTTTCTGTGGATGTTAATCGCCTCCTTTTTTTTTCTCCTGTGCCAGTTCTCCTCGTGGTCTAGAATATTAACGTCCTTAAGTTCACGGTAGAACAAGGACAATACGTTAGCCTTTCTAGACACGTGTGTATGCCTGAATGATGATGGATCAACCAAGGTCAAGATATATCGGAAAGCAACCCACACGGACCAATATTTGAACTGGGATTCTAATCACCACCTAGAACACAAACAATCAGTGGTCAGGACACTCCTCCAAAGGGCAGAAAACCTGATAACAGAAGAAGAAGACAAGAACACAGAGGTGGACCACATCAAGAAAGTGCTGAAAGCAAACGGTTACAAAACTTGGATGTTTAACATCACGCAACCAATGAGAAGGAAGAAGAACACCACCACAGAAACCAGCAGAAGACAACATGCCATAGGTCTGCCCTACATCAGTAAACTATCAGAACAAGTAGCAAGGATTTTTAAGTCCTATAACATCCCAGAGGAGAACTGGCACAGGAGAAAAAAAAAGGAGGCGATTAACATCCACAGAAAGAAACCTATGCTGAACCGAGACGTCGGCCAGGAGCTCCCACTAGTCCTACTCCAGCTTGTGTCACATGACATTGGTCATGTGACACATCCGTAACTTCAGTCTGCTGAAGAAGACTGCGAGATGCAGTTGAAATATTCAGAACAAACTTCAAGTTTCGTGAGAGGTAATTATGCTTAATAAAAATAATAAGCCATTACATATTAGTTTGTCTATGATTTTGCCAAGACTAAATAACATATTTTACACAAATGAACTAATATGTAATAGTTAGTACTCATCTGAGTCAAGATTTTTTAAAATTTTTGGTTTAGTAGTGATATGGACAAGTTACAGATATAAATTTTGTGCAAAGCTTTTCAACATACATTATGTCATTTTACAATGTTCATGAAAAAGTAATTTCATCTTTATATGTATAAATTCAGGGGGAGCCATAAAGTAAAAAAATTACACTATTTTCAATGTTATGCTTTTGCAAATGAAAAAGACTAATTTTCTATAAGTGTCCGTAACAATGTAGTTCTGATAAGAGTCCATTGTACTCATGTACCATGACCAATACAAAATTATATCTGCATACCCATCCTACCCCAATAAAAATAGCAATTTCATATTCTGTGGTGTCTGTGACATTTTATAGTATCCATAATGCAGAATGTCTTTTTAAATTTAATAAACATTTATGAACTTTTTGACAACAAATTAGAATATTAAAATAGTACAAGTTACATTTATGTTTCATGGTGATTAAATAATGACATTCACACATAAATTCTTTTACGATCAATAACCAAATACAAATATCTCACATTTGTCACCTTGCTAAAGATCATATTTGATGAATTATACTCCAGATCATTCTCATCTCACATTTGTCACTTGAGAATCACCTGGAGTATAATTCATCAAATATGATCTTTAACCAGGTCAACGTCTATAAGTTTCCTCCAGAAAATTAGAATGGTTTATGAGATACAGCAATTTGAAGTTAGATTGCAGAAATGCTCATGCTATAATAGGTTATAGATTATAGATTCTGAAAAAAATTCATTAACTTCAAATTACTGTATCTCAAGAACTTATATTTGAACCATTATAATATTTTGCTTGAAGCTTGTTGATACAATGACCTTCCATTTGATCAAATTGGAGTTTATTAATTTTTGGTATATCAAGGTAAGTGACCTTTGCAACAAAATATTCAACTGCCATGTGTTGCACACCCGTGGACAGGACAATGTTATAGCTTTATTTTAAGACCAATATCAGCACTTTAGCACCATTAGGGCCAAAATTATATATATACTATACATGTGTTAGGATGTAACCCGAAATTGTAAAAAAAATGCCAAGGACTTAAAATTTCTTTATCTCAAGATCTTATAAATTAAGGTCCCACTCTAATTTGTCTATGAAACTTGTTAAATGTTAATACTGTACAGTGAGCTTGCTAATGATAATGTTGTAAAAATTAAGGTTTACACATTTTTGTATATCAGGTCAAAAGTCAAGGTCAGTGACCATCACAACAAAACTCGTCTCAACTGCTATGTGATACATGTCTGTGGATAGAACAATGTCTTTGCTTTATTCTGTGATGAATATCCGTAATTTACCACCATCCAGGCCAAAGTTATGTCTACATACGTGTTAAGATTTAAAACTTTAAAAAAAAATGGTATCATTAATATGCAATAACTCTAAAACTAGTTCACTCACAAGTCTGGAAATTGACAAAAGTAAGCTTCAGTACAGGTTCAACATGTATACCTAATTGCATTTAAAGCAGAGTAGGATGAGAACATTTTGGGATTTTTTGGGTTGATTTCACATGGAATAACCCAGTTTTATACTATGTTACACCATGTTATGTTAAAACATAAAATAGCATATTGGTATTGTATTGTTTTTCATGCATGTGAGATGGTTTATTTTATGGAAAAGGTCTCTTCATAACCCTTCCATAGTGTCTGTAACATTGACTGATATTCCAACATATGATCAAACACTACACAGAAGGTAAATATGAATACCCAACAAAAATTATTTTGGGGACATTCCTATGATATCAGTGTTGATTATAAAAATAAATTAGACCTTCTATTTTTGGACCAAACGCAAAGTATTTGATATGGTCAGCCAACTAGTTTTGACATTTTTTGAAAAAGGCCTGAAATGAGACGTGCAAAGAATCAAATTGCGGATGCAGCTTTAATTCTACACTAAACAATGTGTTTGACATAGCTAGAGCTGCAACTGTGTAGATAACAACGTGCCATTTTGAGAAATTAGCCATGTCTGTTGTCAGGAATGAAGACACTCACGTGGCTGCCAGTGATTGGTGTGGCACTAGTGGTAAGCGGTGAACTGCTCCGGAAGTCTGCCATGTTTACAGCATCATCCAACTTTGACCATTACGTGCAGAGTGAAAAGAAACCGAACCATCAACTTGTCACTAGTGGGGTCTACAGTTGGGTGAGACACCCATCGTATGTTGGCTGGTTCTACTGGAGCATCGGCACACAGGTACAAATCATTCTCCATTGTTTCGGTGTCTGTGTGAGGTCTTTTTTTATAAGGATTGCAGTAGGCAGTACTACAGGCATTCATTCTGTACCTAGAATTATGTGTTGGTTGAGTTTTCACACTAAAAACAGCTTCTTTAAGACAGGCTTAAAATAATATAACTTAGAGAATGCACTTTTACAGTTTGACTTCTACATAATGGTTATCATTACCACCAGATATCTGTTAAATGCTTGACTGCAGATTCATATAGGTGTTAATGAATTCAAGTGAGTTAGATTACCACCTATTAAATCCAGTCACTGAAGTGTGTATGTTGCAGGTGATGTTGTGTAATCCTGTCACTCATATATGTATATTGGAGGTGATGCTGTGTAATCCTAAATACTAAAATGTGTATGTTGCAGGTGATGCTGCATAAACCTGTCACTCCAGTGTGTATGTTGCAGATGATGCTGTGTAATCCCATCACTCAAGTGTGTATGTTGCAGCTGATGCTGTGTAATCCCACCACTCAAGTGTGTATATTGCAGGTGATGCTGTGTAATTCTGCCACTCAAGTGTGTATATTGCAGGTGATGCTGTGTAATCCTGTCACTCAGGTGTGTATGTTGCAGGTGATGCTGTGTAAACCTGTCACTCCAACGTGTATGTTGCAGGTGATGCGTAAACCCGTCACTCCATCGTGTATGTTGCAGGTGATGCTGCATAATCCCATAACTCAAGTGTGTATTTTGCAGGCGATGCTGTGTAATCCTGTCACTCAAGTGTGTATATTGCAGGTAATGCTGTGTAATCCTGTCTGCCTCATTGGCTACATTGCTGCGTCCTGGACGTTCTTCAAGTCGCGCATCGAATACGAAGAATTTATGCTTCTCAACTTCTTCGGAGACGATTACATTGCATATCAGAACCGAGTAGCCACTGGCCTGCCCTTCATTGGCGGCTACCAAGTCCCACAGGTCGACAGCGACACATTCAACGACGGGCAAGGACAAGATTTGACGACGGGCAAGGACAAGGAGACGTGAAATTTCCTCAAGCGGTTCTTTCATATTGATCCCAGGGACCGTGTAATGTAGCATTTTTAAATGGTGTGATTGCAATGCGTGTTGAATGAGAAAACGTGTATTAGAAACAGATGGGAACAGTAAGTAAACTAGAACTACAACGTCTGCCTGCTTTTGATAAATGTGTCTGTTACAGCCAAGTTAACTGATTAATGATGCTGATCAAACATGGTGTTTTTTTAAACAAGGAACATTGTTCATATTTGCTAGGTGTCGCATGGTGTTATTGTATAGATTTGTCTACGGTTGCTGCATGCTTACAAAAAGAACTTTGTACTGTGGACGCATATTGCAGCACTCTGTACAAAATCACTGTTTTAATATAAAAACATGCTAGTTTGTCAGGTGCATGCTTGGTTCTGAAATGTCAGGAGAGGCAAATATAAATCTTGATCTGGTTTGAAACAACTTAATAAACAACAACTACATATATATTGGACCAGCCAACGTTTTCTTGTGTTTTTATTAAGTAATCTACACCAAATTACATGTTAATATAATCTACTAAAGTTAAAATAGGCAGTCGAAAGAGGCTTGATAAGCCAATTGCTACTTTGTCAAGTCATTTCAGAAAGTGGAATATTTTTAAAATATATATATCTTTATCATATTGCTTTTTTGATATACATATACTTAAGAAAGCGATATTAATCTTTGTAAAAAAATACACTTGACTTTGGTACTATATCCAACTTGAAATCGACCATATGTGCAGACGGCAGACATTTGCAACGGAATATTTCACTTTTCATGTCTATTACTCCTGCCTTTGTTACTATTGTAGGAAATGGTTTACAATAAAGTATTATATAAAGATACAAATATACCCATAATAAATTATAACAAAAACAACATACTTATACTTATAACATTATTAATGCGCTACATACTTAGCACGGAAGTGTTAAGTGGAAAAATAATAGGCATCAGTTCATAACGGTGTTTGTCACATTCTCGAATATGTTACAACTACTTAAATATCTTATCACAGCATTGCTAAATACATAAATAATAGTTTATAAAGTTAGTTTTAAAGCACAATCCTTTTGCCTATCAATCAATACATATTTTTTACATCACATGTATGTGTACGCCTGGTAGAACATCATCTATATTGAAATATTGTATAAATACATCATCTACATACAGAGGATGGAAAGAACAAGACATCTATGATGCTCTTTGGGAAGGAGAGACCTACGTTACTCCCTTGTTTCCATGGGTTCCTTCCAAATGTTTGACAGGATGCCAAGGGGAGAGACCAAGAGACAGATTTTCCCCCCTTGTTTACTGGGGTTCCTTGCCAATGTCTGACAGGGAGCCAGACATGCTACTGTGAAGGGAGACGCGTGATCTGAGAGAGGACTGAGATCCTCCCAACTCCCGCTTGAGTTGTTCCACCTTGGGCTGAGCTGACATCTTGTCCATCTTCTCTCTGGTGGACATCTCTGGCATGCCCAGTATGTCATCATCCGAAGACATCACTTGTAGAGCTGTGGACAGTGATAGTGAGGCTCATAGAGGGATGTGTGTGACATGGTTTCAACATCCATCCTCCCGCCATTTTTAGTACCAACCTCCCACTTACTGCTACGCCCCTCATAATAATAATTCAGCATTTGTTTGCACCTTAAATCTGGCCGCTTTGGCCATTTAGAAATGCATTACAATAAAACATTAATAAACTGATTTTAAATAATGAACTGAGTATTGAGGTGTCTTTTTTCTTGATCAGTTATTCAAATGAGTTATACTGTTCTAATTGCAAAAAGATCTGAGAAAACATTCTCAATGGCAAGACATATAAAAGGAAATATACATAAATATATAAATAATAAACATAGTGCAGTTTATAAATAATAGTGTCATGGCACATCTAACACATGTAAGAATATCATTAAATCTTGTGTAAAACTTATCATTATTGTAGCTGATTGCGCATCCCTGTTCATGATTATGCTTAATGATTCAATTTTGTTGCGCCTCTGAGCTCAGGTTGCTGAGGATATAGGCGCCATAGAAGTTTATTATTGTTAACATCACATTGGCATGTACAAAGAAAATTCAGACAATGTAAATGCAGCATGTGCTGCCTGAAAACACCACTACAAGCTAGCAGTGACTGACAAACAGTATCCACAATGAGGCCATGTCCCAGTGACACGAGGCTGTGCCCCAATGACATGAGGCATGACTGGTGACATGAAGTCATACCCCAGTGACATGAAGTCATACCCCAGTGACAGCCACGTACCCTGGTCAGCCATGTCCCACGTCTCCCTGTCCACAGCCTGCTCCCGGATGTCAGTCAGGATGTTTCCCAGTTGCAGCTGCTCCACTTTGTACCTACAGCAAGAGGATATGGAAGGGGCTCACTCCTCCTTTCTAGCCTTTTCCTCCCAAACTTCACGTAATGTTACTTCCTGACTTTCCAGTGTCCTCAATCGCATCCATCTATGCCCTAGAGAGTCATCCTAGGTGTTTGCTTTAGATGATGGACCAGAATTTATACAACTATGTTATATTTTCCAACCATGTTCTGGCATAACAGGAATTAAAGTGAGTTTGAAAACATTCTGAAAAAATTCTCTCTAAAGTAGGTTGCGTTATTTATAAAATGTTTTAACTTAGATGGGCAATGGAGAACTGTAGTAACCATAACAATCTAAAGCAATGGTAATTAGAACAGAGCTGGATAACAAATGTAGGTTGTTGTTTGATACAGCCCATAGTTGAGACTGACCTGAGGTCGGGCAACTCGAGCATGCTGAAGATGATCTTGATGATGACTTTCTGCATCACGGGATCTCGACAGTGGGCATAGCGGGCCAGGGACTTCTTGCACGACGGCTCATCCAGCATCATCTCGCAACTCTACAATATGCACATGTAATGTACTACAGATAACGTCAAAGTGATTGTTCTTGCAGTATGAAGATTCCAGGCAGTTCATTCCTTGACAGTCTCAACACAAACTTCTCTTGGAAGTGTTACTATGCAAAAACTGTTAATTCGTATCCCCCCTCCCCTATATGCATACAGTTTACTGAGTTATTAATAATAATTCTGAGTTACAAAACACTGCAAACTGTAATGGTGTAATATAATCTTTCTCTATTCATCCTACCCTATGTTGAAAAAGTATTTTGGCAGGAAAAAGCAGTTTAAATATTTAGGTTTACATATATTTATATTATTTTCCAGAACCAGTGGCAATCAGTTTCCCAGGTATATCTCCACCACATGGGGAACATCTGATGTTCACCAACTGCACCACAAAAAAAAAGGATGCAAATGTATAACACATTTACTCAATAACTCACCTGTTTGTTTTCAGCAAAGTAGAGCAGAATCTTGCCTGCCAAGATGTAGATTTTAGTGTCTGCTGTTGTTGATGGCAACTCAAGAAGAAGCTTGAGAAGTTCCTCCTGTCGGTTCAGTGCACAGGGTTAGTTCAACAATGCAGTTGAAACAACTATTATTTACATACGCATGTGTGAAAAAATGCACATACTACGTGTACACAGTACACATGTTTGGTGTGGAGATACATCAGGACTAGAGATGCCCCAAGATAACGTTGAACCAAAATGTGAGGAGGTCACTGGGTTAATTAAAGAACAATGGCAAACAGTGTCTTGATAAGATCCATTTAGCAATATTAACTGAATAATAGGAATACAAATAATGTAGGTCTGAAAAGTACACATGCAAATACTTGCAAACACACACATCCTATACACTCATACACAGTGTACGAATATAGGATACACATGTTCGAGTAAGTTATTCATTAAATAACATGCTTTTGTGAACGAAAGAACTTTATGTTTTTGACTTTATTATAAACTATTTTGACTCCCAAGTCCCACACCTCACCATGTAATTTTTAAAAATAAACAAATGTAAGAACTATTCACATGGGCTCCCGTCCACAAAATTACATGTGAAATTGATATAAGGAAATATGAGGAAACAAAGACGGCCACATCTCCCTTATATAGTAGTCTGTGACATTGGTGAATAAACAAACATAAACAAGAGATGACTAAATGTTGGGCAATCACTGCAGAAACTGCTTGCCTGTGCACAGATCATGTCGGAGCTCTCTATGGCGAGGAGTTCAAAAGTCTGCAATGCAAACTTCTTTGTTTCCAGGTCGGCAGACTTGCACAGGGTAATAAGTGCCTCAGCTGAAAGAAAACATGCCAACTTCTTAGTCAAAACAGTGGCTGAATGCATAAACACATCAAATCAGTTTATGAACATAAAAACGTTATTAATGCTATACACATGGTACTGTACAATAAGTGTTCTCGCAAATACTACTACACTGCTGTTTGTAGCAACATTATGTTTTAAACTAAGCAAAACTTAACTGACACACACCTAAATTCTCAGACTTTCAGTAAGTCAGTAAATGACCTACTGAAACATTATAGTTTTGTGGTGATCACATTAATGTCAATCCTGTCTTGTTAATTGGTGATGTAAAAGAACTACTGGGGACGATATGCACCCAGACAGTGACCACTGTCAGAAAGGTTGGCTTGGTGATAATGTTCTGAAAAAGGCTGATTGTTCAGTGATACCTCATAAACCATCAAACTGTAATACTGTAACCACAACATACAGACTATTCAGTTAATAGAATGTTGCCAAGTGTTGGAATATCTAGAAGCCCTAAAAGAAGAATTTATTGAAAGTATATGCTATGTCGTAGCCAAAGGTAGTTGGCGTCATCATTACCTGGTGTGTTGAGTGATGCCATATGCATTCGCATGTCCGTGTCAAAGACCAACTCCAGGAATACACCAGCAATGAGTCTCTGACACGCGAGGTTGTCAGTGTGAGCCGCGTAGCACAAATCTTCAAGTCTGAATTATTCATGGCACATATTCAAACCATTTTAAAGGATATTCTATACTGAAATTAACCCTCTCGTGTGGAGACATACCATAATAATTTTATTAACTACTGTAATTTGTACAGCCTGTGATGCTGAATGTGGTTTAATGAGTAAGTTTTTCTGTCAGAACCTTATTTCCATAACAAATAAAATGGCCATCATTTTGGTTAAATAGACACAAACATGGAAGTAACTAGACTAGCCAAAGAAGGTGTTGGGTGTTCTATTCATAACTTATCTTCACAACTATCAGATGACATTTAAAAATTTTACTTGATATATTTTAATATAATATATCAACATTATCGTACAACTCAAAATGACCCTTGCCCATGGTTGGTCACTATGACACTCTTGTTGTCGTCCGAGTCGGACACGATGTATGACAGGGCGCTGCTCACTTGGTAGACAATACGGTGGTTCTTGGATCGCAACAGAGCAGTAAGAGTACGCACTCCTCCCATCTCAACAAATGTGTCCTGCAATATACACTTGTTCATAGTTGGTTTGTTCAAAGGGAGGCTCACTAGATTCACCCTTCGTTTCATCTTTCACGAGCCATGTAATGTCAGTTTGTTTCAGCTGTTGTAGTTCAAGGTTCAAAACAGAGGTAGCCCAGTAACTTGTGGATACTAACATTTCCATCAGGCTACCACATTAGATGACAATGGGAGCCCCATTTGGGAGCCCCTTGGTCTAATACTACATCTTTGGCAGTATAATTGTCAGTGCTGTGGTAATCATGGCACCTTGGAAGAGAGAGCTCATTGGCTTCCCTAGTTGCACTACATCAATAGATGATATTCACGATGCATGCACATTAGCACTACATATTGATGTCCCACAACCGTGGTTTCATTCTTAGCCAACTTGTGTCATACGTGTTATAGATAATGTCTATTGTACGACAGCAGATAATAGGTAAAACAACTGCCTTCGGAAATTATAATTAAAAACAAAAAAATATATTTATGACCAATTTCGAAATCTACTAATTCCAGATATTGCAGTAATGTCACAAACATATTGCAATAACGTCATAAACATATCGTATTGACATCACAAACATATCGCAATAACGTCACAAACATATCGCAAGGATGTCACAAACACAACCCGCAACTGTAGTTTTATTCTTAGCCTATAGATGTTGGATGTGTGGTGAATATTGTCTATGGTAACCATTTAAAAAACATTTGACTGAGTGTAGAACTGCAACCCACCAATGCGAATAAGCAGCCCCCTTATATGCCACCTGTAACGTGCTGTTCACGACAGACCCTCCTCACCTGGATGGCAGGTATTGTCATGAGTTCTGCGATCGTCTCCACAGCGTGTTCCTGGGTCGGCTCATCACTGCACAATGCCAGTCTTGTGAGCACCTCCAACCTGACAGATGAAAGGTCAATGATGTCACCACCCCATTTGTCAAGTCATGTCATGTACCATCATTGCAAATACAGAAATACAAACACAAAATTGTTGCAAGGCAAACATCACATAATTTTACTCAAATCGATATCAAGAAGTTATTCAACTAGTTCCAAAATGTACAAATTTAAAATAAAAACAACAATAATTTTATGATAGGAACACATATTTACTTAATTTTATGTTGTTATTTCACACATCAACTGGTTACAGCCTTGGCTCTGCTGCCAACTTGGAATTGTATGTAATTTTACCAGCAATTCTACTTGTTTATGTATGTATGATTTACACAATTCTGAAATAAACTATCTACCCATCTCCAAAATATATATCTATCTATATCACTCAACCGAATGCATGCCCCTATATATATATACATGCGTGCACACTGCACAAACAAACCTACACGCACTGCATTCATGAATTAATAATAAACCACACTGTTCCTCACCCGCCTTCAGCCACAATTCGAAACTTGTTGTCATCACTAGCAGCGGCCATCGTGGCTAGCTCAAACGCTGCAATCCGGGGAACTTTGACACTAAAAATCAAACAAGTACAATTACAGTACATAATGAGTGTCACATTATAGTTCCGTATAAGCGTACATGTTGTGTTTTGTTTGTGCTGCTTGTAGTGAGGAAGAACACTTATTTTATTATCAATCAGCTATGCAGAGGGAAATAATGTGAAACAATATTTTCAGTGTGCGTATGTGATGGTAAAGCCATGAGAGAATTCCACAAACCCATGTTGCTTGGCAGCCTGCATCAACTGCTCAATGTCTCGATTCTGCACAAGACACTTCTCCACGTAGTCTCCATACTGCAATGAGGCACATGGTCATAATACTGCACCAAGGCAATAGTAATATAATATTGCAATGAGGCCCTTGGTCACAGTATTGCAATGAGGCACTTGGTCACAATACTGCACTGAGGCACATAATCACATTATTGCAATGAGGCACTTGGTCACTGTACTACAATGAGGCACACAGTCATAGTAGTGCAACTAAGCACTTGGTCACAGTACTGTTATGAGGCAAATGGTCACAAAACTGCCATGAAGCACATGGCCACAATATTGCAGTAAGGCAAATGGTCACAATAATGCAATGAGGCACTTGGTCACAACACTGCAATGAGGGAACAGTCACAATACTGCAAAGAGGCAAATAATCACAATACTGCAATGAGGCACACAGTCATAATACTGCAATGAGGCACACATCCATAATACTGCAATGAGGCACACAGCCATGATACTGCAATGAGGTACACAGTCATAATACTGCAATGAGGCACATCGTCATGATATCGTAATGATATTGTGGCATTAAAATGGAACAGTTCTCAATTGTAAAAAGGGTCATCGTCAGAAATATGACATGCTCAAAGACGAAACATTAGTACTGCTATGATTTCATATGGTTAAATGGGCAGTTGATTTAAACATTCATCATTAAAAAAATTTTAATATACATAACATGCCTGTGTTACATTTGTATGATATCTCAACACCACTTGTTACACGTTTTATGTTGACTCATTGATTGAACTCTCAGGGTAAATAGTATGGACAGTGTTGCACACTCACTCACTAGTTATGAAAAAAGTTGCACAACATCTTGTGTAAGCATAATTTTGCAACAACTTTACTCAAAAGCTATAAGATTAGCACTGATGAAAAAAATCGCAAACTTAGTGTTTTCTCTGCCATATTTATTGAAAAATTTGAGTTTTGAGAATATAGCCCTTGTATAGTGTTTTAAGACAGCCCTTGGGTACAAACCTCCACTTTCATGTTCCACAGCAACTGCCAACAGATGGCAGCAGAGATGACAAGACAGATGATGTGGATGCAGAAGAAAATGGCCGAATACACGACAGCAGCTGAGCAGTTGTCTGGGTAGTTTGGGTTCTTGCAACCATGCATCTAGAGGAACAGACAAATCCACAAGTTTTCAGGTGAACAGATGAGGTCACTTCTCATTTACTTGTAAAAGGTAATCACATATGGAAATCTGAGAGAGAATGCAGTGAATAACTTTGTGGTAGCTCATCATTAAATGTAATTTTACATAATAACAATAATTATAATAAATTACAGTAAATGTCATATACGCTGTACTTTGTTAAACGTATCTGTCTTTCCATTTGTCTTACAAAGTTTGTTTTACTTTTAATACATGTAAAAAAAATATGAAGAATTTATAATTCCAGTTTCTAGGGGCAACAATTTATTTCAACAAAACATAAAACCTAAATAAAGAGTCACTGTAAACATATGTGAAAACTGCAGACAGATACCGCAAGGCAGTGAAGTCTTGCTAGTATTGGTAGACTGAATAGTTGCTAGAATTAGAAATAATGAATGTCAATAAATAGGAACTACTAAACACTATACAATGCAAACAATGCAGAAAAGGACATAATCAACAGATCTGAAGAAGTAATTGTTAGTGAAACACGACTGTTTAATGATTTAACAAGATTTAACAAGATTTGCCATCCAAGCCAAAGGCCCAGATGGCAAGTGGACAAGGAAGCCATTGGCTTATCGAGAGTCCAACAATGTTCATCTACTTATAACCCGCCCTCCTGAGATATGTGTCAACCTTGTTTTTAAACATATTCACGCTGCTAGCAGTTACACAATCTGTAGACAATTTGTTCCATTCATTTATTGTCCTCTGTGAGAACGAGTGCTTCCTGATGTCCAATCTACATTGATCCTTTACTAATTTTACCTCATGTCCTCTAGTTCTGCTATCCTTCTTGAGTGAGAAAAACATATTTCTATCAATATTTTCATACCCATTCAATATCTTAAAAACTTCAATCTGATCTCCTCTTAACCTCCTTGTCTTTAGAGTTGTTAAACCACATTCTTTCAGGCGTTCTTCATAACTAAGGTCTCTAAGTTCTGGAATCATTATAGTTGCTCTCCTTTGTATGCGTTCAAGCGTATCTATATCCTTCTTACGATATGGTCTCCATGCTTGTATACAGTATTCTAAATGAGGTCTAACTATTGCTTTATAAAGAGGTATAATTAACTTTTTTCCCTTGTATGTTATGTTTCTTCTAATCAATCCAAGAATTTGATTACCCTTTGAAGCTGCAATACCACACTGCTCTGAAACTTTCATATCAGCGCTTATTGTAACTCCAAAGTCCTTTTCTTTTACAGTAGTACCCAGAACAGTATCTCCCATTTTACAGTTTACATTCAAGTTCCCATGTCCTGTATGTAGGCATTTACATTTCCCAAAATTGAACAGCATCTGCCATTTCTTAGACCATTTCACTAATCTGTCTAGATCGTTTTGTAAATGTTGTTTATCACCATCAGTATTAACCTTTCTAAACAGTTTTGTGTCATCCGCAAATTTCAGTACATTACTTGTTATACTGTCGTCCAAGTCATTGATATAAATTAAGAATAATATAGGTCCTAATACTGATCCTTGAGGTACCCCACTCAAAACCGATTTCCAATTTGAAACTTCTCCATCTACTACAACTCGTTGTCTTCTGTCAGTCAGCCATTGTTCTATCCAGTCAGTTATGCTATCCCTGATACCATGGGCTTTTAATTTAAGTAGTAATCTTTGATGTGGCACTTTGTCAAAAGTTTAATGAGTGATATTGATGCCAACTTACCGCTAGTCGTGTGATCTCAACTGAAGCAAAGTAGATGAATGCTGCTGCACTCGCCAGAGAACAGAAACCGTATATCACACAGAAGAATGTCTTGCTGTTAATAGAGAAAAAATATAACACATTAGCTGATACTGAAATAAACTGGAAAATATCTTTATACTATTTAAGCTCTATTATGTAAAACTAGCTGTAATAACTGAAAAACATGAATAATAATTCGCCTGACATAGTTGTACAGATGTGTTTCTTCAGCGTCTGTAAATTTTGTTCATATTTCATCACATCGCATATATTCCATATGTACATTAATTTTATTCAAAAAGGTAGGAATTTTAAAACATAATTTCTATGATTCAAGTCTAACATGAATTCACACACATGCACGCATACACACACATGCACATACATGCACAAATAACTTACTTGACACTCTGTTTGCCAATAAATCCACTGTATCGTGTAAATGATGGACAGAAGTTGACAGCGAATGCCCACAAGACAATACTCCACACTGCGCTGTACCAGTGGGTGGTGAAGAAACTCAACACAGACCCCATGAAGAGAACATACTGCAGACTCTGAAATCATATTTAATTACAAAATAAATCATCTGTAAAATTTAACAACTGCCAGGTTCTTTAATGCTCAACTGTAAAATGCTGTCACTCAGACTCAATTTATTTTTCCATTTGATACCCAGGATAATTCATTCGTGTAATAAACTACTTAATAATTATATTATAAATACAACACCCCTTTCTAACACCATTTTCTTTATTTCATGTTTCCTGCAATGAACGAACACACTCGTGGCAAGACAAACAGAAGGAAACAAAGAAAACATGCACCAAACTGATCTGCGATTCTACAAAAATACTGATGAATGTTGAAGTGGCTGAACAACTGACTTTTATGGAAACTGCTCGTCAATGCTCTGGCTCCGGCTGACCAATGATGATGATGACAAACACAACACAGTAGACCTTACTTGTTCATGGATTACGTATGGGGCATACCTTGAAGTGGAAGAGAAGTCTCTCTCGAGTGGTGAAGAGTCTCACTTCTTTAGTGAGTGCTTCATGAACATCAGGCAGAAGACCAGTGCTGGCACTAGCAGAATCACTGACCCCGCTCAAGGAGATGTCATCCAGGACACTCTACAGAACAGCAGTCTCAATTAGAATATATAATGTCTTATACATAATAATAATGTGTGTGTGTGTGCGTGCATGCGTGTGCGTGTGTGCATGTGTGTGCCTGTGTAAAAAAAAGAAACGTATTTGTGCGCAAACACACACACACGAACGCACACACATAATTGTATTTTATATGTATCCATGTATACATTTCAAGCAGGACACTTCATGTTAGTTTTAATAGACACTTCACTTCATCTTCGTTTATGTAAAATATCCCTACATAGGAAAATGCACAGTACACTGAAGAAGAATACAACAACACAAATATTACTTAACATGCAGCTGAAAGCTCTAGTATTTATGTAGAATAGAATTTTTGCAGACACAACTGTATAGAATTCAGAATATATTTTATAGAATTTTTATAGAATATTCTATAGAATTTTTATAGAATATTCTATAGAATTTTTATAGAATATTCTATAGGATTTTTATTAATATTCTATACAACTGTTTTTTAATATTCTATAGGATTTGTGTGGACATAGCTATAGAATTTGTAGTTTCTGTTGTTTTCTATACCATATTATACTACGCTCTATGAAATAAAAAAAAAACTATAAAATGCTATGCAAATCTATACAAATACCGGGTATATAGAAAATTTAAGTAGGCATAAACTATTTCTATAGAATATATATATATATAGTTTTCTATAGTTTTATATACACAAATCTACTGTACTGTAGAATTCTATACAAGTTTTTTTAACAGATTTCTATGTTTTTTGCTAAGGGGAGTGAAACTAATCACAGAGGTCTTCTAACAACATCCCAAACCTTTGAACCAACACACCTGTGCCTTGAACGACAGTGGAATCATCTTGAGGAGAGCACTCTCTGTGATGTTGTAATCTGTACATGTGTACGCGTCCCGCAGATACTCGCCCTTGTAGCGGAGGCGGAACTGCTCACTGTCTCTGCCCAGTTCATAGAGGATGTGCAGCAGCTGTGCACGGATACGCGCAATTGTCTCATTTGGTTGAATTCGCACGACAAATGTGCGCAGCTGCAATGACCAGTTTACATCATATCAAAGAATGTTGCTAAACTCCATACATCTGTGGTACTAGTATAAATAAACTGTTAATTAAAATAATATTTTTTATTTTTTTTGGCTCAAACTGGCAGAGGCAGAGCTGGTAACTGTAATTTCAGATGTCAAAACTTGGATAACTATAATACAATGTTAATGAGAGTTTACACTCATCTATCACTGACACTACTACTAGTGCTACTACTACTACTACTAGTAGTAGTAGTAGTAGTAGTAGTAGTACTCTACTACTAGTACTAGCCTAGCCCTGGCCCTAGGCCAGGCGCAGGGGCCAGGGCTAGGCTAGGACTAACATTTCTAATGTCAGTAATGAAACTGTTTGCAGAATATAATTTGTATGTTGTTTTGTGCTACTTCATAATATATAGTTATGATACACTTTACTGCACTATTTATTCTCGATAACACAGAGAACTCATACTAATTGTTAATATAAAAAATATATAAACCAAGTTGCAAGTTCGCCATATTGAAACCAATGTAAACAAACTCGAGTATACGCAATAATATCCGTTTTGTCTACTTCGCAACATTTGTTTCTAAAAAATTCCAGACACCGTCATTGCTATAGCTAAAATATACACCGTGACCATACCGGGAACGCCTTGGCTGCAATGTAGAGCAGCATTTTAATAATAATTTAGCAACGCAACAACGAAAGATTGTGGATCGTGACGTCGGTTCTCGCGAGAGTTGCGGGCGGTGAGATTTGCGGTGAGGAGTTCGGGAAATGTCACATGTCGACACAGAGACGCGAAACATACGATGGCAGACGAAGAGGACGTTGTTTTTCAGGTTTTTTGTGTTTGCGCTTGCATCTTTGTGGATTAACTGTCATATGTGCATATATATAATACGTAGCAGTAAGTGAGTTAGTGTTATATCCACACCAAACTCCTGCTGTGGAGCGGTCCTTAGTATTAGCAGGTTATTTATCTTTGTTTTGCTTAGCTAATTAATACAAGACTAGGTATACCCAAGACTACCCAATCAGCGATTAGTACCCAAACGATTGGTAGCCAAGTCGATTGATTCGTACCCATTTTATGCAATGTCTTGCTTAGAAGAGCCTTGCAAAGCAGTTGTTAAGCTCGTTGTGTTGTGCAGTTATTTTGACCCAGATCCAGGCTTTCCCGTCAGTGCAATTTGACCCATCATCATAGACATAGAATTGTTAACATTAAAACTAAATATTTGCAAAGTTATCAACTAATAATTGGTCATCACTTTTTGTTGTATTAAATTGTTGACATTGGCGACATTGTAATTACACTAGTAGTAGTACCCTTAGATAGGTATATAAAAAAAAAATTCAAATCGATCAGATGATCATTCAAATGGTTCCACGGCACAGGATAGAGTGTCCTATGAAGTTTATAACACTTTGGGAATTTTTTTGATATCTACATTATTTCCGAAGTTATTCCACTTTTTGATCTCTGAAAATTAGCATTGATGTCTATACAATTTGGTTCCATATCTTGTGACCCGGAATGCTGAGGACTGTATTTCATTTATATGAAAATAGCAATAGTTTTTAATGTAAATGTGTTGAACATATTGATGTGAAATAAAAAGGTATATGACCCAGAAACTAATGTTAATAATATATGACCTTGACATGACCTAATTAGTTGACCTACATTTAACCTTTGACCTATTTACGTAGATTAATGGGCTAATTTAGCTGTTATTTAATAGGTAATTGGCCTATTTAACTTTTAATGGATGGATGTCAATTTATCAACTTGAATACTATGTGACCATGTAATTTTACATTACCTAATTAGTTTACCTGCATTTCACACTTGACCTATTTACAGGGAGTAATAGCATGGTAATAAGTTGGTCCACTCATACAGGGCTAGGGGCATCAACATAATTGTATGTGTTTAGATTATATTACAGTTAATTGTACATATTTTACCATGTATTAATTATGAAAAGGTTATAGCATGTTATTCAAAAGCAACTATTTATTTCTATATGTACATACGTTTCTTCAGACAATGTCAATGCCTATCTACGTTCGTCATATTTTTTATTTCTTGCAGGCAAATGCAATAGTGTGTCAATGTTCCACAAGCACACTGTCTCAGCATCAAGCTCATGATTTTGTTTATCATGTTAGATGAGTGCATGGCAATAATTTTCATGTGTAAGAGTATATGGTTATCGTAGACGACAGCACATTTGTCAAAACCAGAATTGATCACTTTGATGTCGCTCATCGATGGACGATGAATCTATCTCAAATTGTTACTGAAGAAATGAACAGTTGTCCTGAGATGAAGTCTTATATGATGTTGCAATAGTGCATGCAGTGTTATCTCCAAGGTGTTCATCATTCGATTCATTTGTATCATAACAGCCGATTGTAATCCATATAAATCACAAACTAGCTGAAGTCTGTACACACAAGTTGCTGTTGAATACCTTTACCTGTAACACAAAATACTTTTGAATAATTAAATTAATAATTATAATATTATATATCTGATATAATCAGATGATAAAATATCAAAAGTACATTTTATAACAGTAAATTTTGCACAAATAAAAACTGGATCTTCTAAAATCCAAGATGTCAAATAATGTGTAAAATAAAATAACAATAATTAAGACGATATTCAAGTTGGCATAAATGATCACTGCAAATAAAAATTAACAAAACACAAATAGTGGCAGATATTAAGTATAAAATATGCATAATCAAATATTAAAGTGAAAAGTATCTGCAGCTTTAAAAAATGATTACTTGGTTTTTAACAGTAATCACTGGAAGGTGACCGAACATATAGGTATATACAAATACACCAAAAAAAATTTATTCATCATAAAGTATTCATTATCAATGCATACCTTAGAAACACTACACAACTCACACCAGTTATTACAATTTACAAATTATATAATCAGTAAAAAAGGTATGCAGTAAAACGCAAAAAAAAAACAATAAAACATAATTTCTGACATAATAATATATAATAATAATAGTAAATACTGCTACACAAACTACAGAAATACATATATAACAAATGCTATAAACAAAATGTGCCAGCAATTAATTGTTGAAATGTGGATTGCTCAGATTCTTCGGAAAGATTTCATATTCGCGTATTGCAGATGACGCCATGACGCTGTCAAATCATCTTGCATTAATTTACCTTTCGTGATGTTTAACATAAAAATATTGACGGATAGACAAAAATAATACATTTATAATAACTTTTATCAACAAAACATGCAATTAGTTAACTGCAGGAATACGAATGTCAACGGATTACAATGCGACGAAGGGTCTTTAAAATATTCGATCACTCGAAGCCACCGAACGACAAAACATAACAAATTAGCGCACACCGGGTCATGTTGCCCACGTTTTTCTGAAAAACGGCAGTTGTCCACTGCAATAATATGCACATCATTTTAAAGCTAAGTAATTATTGTACTGTTCTTTTTTATTCCTATAAAATTCTTCTTTATATTATATGTACTTTTTAACAAGTTTAAGCAAAACAAAATTTACAAACCTTCATACAGTCACAAAAGCGTCGGAATGAAATATTTTCCGCGTCCATAATGTAAAGAAGACATTCATTGGTCGATATGAAGGTAAACAAACTCGGCCACGTCATTTGCATACCGAGTATTTTGGCTTTTCCCGCGACTATGTGACGTGAGCGTCATGCCTTCGTACCAAATATGGGACACATAAAACGCCGCTATTTTTGTCGACAACGAAAAAGTGACGCCATCTAGCGGAACTTGATATACCTACCTTAGAGCAGGGAAATTGTGTGGATGCAATTTACCTTGATTTTGCCAAAGCATTCGACACAGTCCCACACCAGAGACTGCTAGTTAAGTTGGCAGGATACAGGATAGACGGCAAGGTGTAGCAATGGATTGCAGTCTTCCTGCAGGGACGACGCCAATGTGTTCTCGTCAATGGTAGCAAATCATCATGGTCTCCCGTCACGAGCGGCATTCCGCAAGGAAGCGTACTTGGGCCAATGCTTTTTGTCTGCTACATTAACGACATGCCTGATGTGGTACACCCACCTATTCACATGTTCGCTGATGATACTAAGATATTCCGACAAATGACTGCTCAATCTGACCAAGTAACATTACAGAAAGACCTAAGACAACTAGAAGCATGGACTAAAAAGTGGCAGCTTCGTTTCAATGAGGAGAAATGCAAAGTTATGCATCTGGGACAATACAACCACCACTACGACTATACTATAACCAATGGTGGAAAAGATACCACCCTGGGGGAGACCACAAATGAGAGAGACTTGGGGGTGCAAATAGACCATGATTTAAAGTTTGATCAACAAGTGGAGATGGTAGCAAACAAAGCCAACAAAATGCTAGGCCTTATAAGAAGATCATTTACGTAGTTGGATGGACCAACCATGAAAAAACTATACACGAGCTTGGTTAGACCTATTCTAGAATATGGCAATGTAGTCTGGGCCCCAACACTCAAGAGAGACCAACTGATTGAGAACATTCAGCGACGAACAACGAAGCTAGTCCCAGAACTGAAGAACCTCGAAAATGGTGACAGGCTCAGGGCGCTTAAGCTCCCAAGCCTCTAGTACAGAAGAGCAAAGAGGAGACATGATTGAAACATACAAATATCTCCATGGAATCTATAAAGTTGATAGAATGCCACTTGAGCTGGACAACAATACGGTAACCAGGGGACACAGCGTGAAACTCAAGAAGGAACGCGTGACTGCAAGACAACGAAGGCATTACTTCAAGCACAGGGTAGTAAACCGGTGGAATACCCTCACAGAGTATGTAGTTTCAGCACCCTCATTAAATATTTTCAAATCAAGACTAGACAGATTCTGGTGCGCTTACTGTTTTGAACAAAATGACAACTTTCCACCCATGTGCACAAACAATTGTCAAGACCAGCTAAAAGGCTACTAGCCTAGAAGAGCTGAAGAGGATGTATGTATGTATGTATGTATGTATGTATGTATGTATGTATGTATGTATGTATGTATGTATGTATGTATGTAGTAGTAATACCTATGATTAGAATTGAGTACAAACAATATACTGAGGCTACACTTCACCATTAAACCCAATCAGCCACAATGGATGAAGCTGAAGAGATTATAGTGTTATTCAGATACTTATTCTTTGTCCATAGAACTCCGCTCTCTATGAACATCTGAAGGAGGTTGGCTTCGCAGATGCAGATATTGGCACTGAAGCATTGAAGCCCAGGGAAAGAAAAGAGCATATAAATTGTGCAGCTACTACTCAATGGAAGGTACATAAGAATTGTGGTGACTCAAGTAACATGATTTGCTACTCATATAAAATATATCTCTTTTGTGATGCCCATCCTCAGGGAGAGTTTGGGGGGTTCGAACGAGATAATTTGTTTAACTGTGACATTTTTCAGAAATCCATTCACAAATCTATATTTGTATGTAATCCATACTTACAAGTACAAGTAGTATTGTATATTTTTCCTTTTTTTACTTTACTATATTATATATGAGTTGTGGTGTATATTGTGCTGTTTTTTGTAGGGTTGGCTTGTGAAACTGTGCACCCACATCACACAGCCAGTACAGAGAA
Organism: Lamellibrachia columna; assembly: GCA_963662155.1. Lineage (NCBI taxonomy): Eukaryota > Metazoa > Annelida > Polychaeta > Sabellida > Siboglinidae > Lamellibrachia > Lamellibrachia columna. The sequence goes on from OY759267.1 coordinate 44,575,372, forward strand.
TGTCAGCCAGCACCATATTGCTTTCTGCCAGCACAAAGGTACTTTCTATGTACAGTATGTTTCTAAATGGTCACTAATAAAATCACCCATAGTTTTAGTTATCGTTTACTAGGATTTCAGTACCAAAAAACCAGAAAAACCGTTATATTTACTGTTTATGCCTTCAGTTAGGAATTCTTCTTATGCACCTGATAACCCTGTCAGTACATTACAAGACTTACGAGTTGTTGGCAATGAGGATTTATAGAATAGAATGTGTGTACCTACTATTTTAATGTTGTATCTGTATGTTACTGGCCACAACTGTAACATGTTGTTGTGTTGTTGATGTAGCAACAGCAATGTGTCCGGTACATCATGCACAACATTCTCAGCTGCCCGTTGTTAGAGGACGAGGATGCAGCCGTCATTCAGCACTACACATGTGACACCGGATATACTAAGTCACATGATAGCATGTCATGTGATATACCACCATGGACATCAGACACAATCATTCGTCATGAACGTGTTTGGTATGTGCATAATGTTAACTTTGAACAAGCAAACTAGAACCCACTCTGCATTTACTGCCATATCATAGAAGAGTGCTGTTGTGGTAAACATGTGAAGCTAGAAAATATTATTTCTTTAAAAAGTTGGAAATGCTTGCCAAAAACTATAGGATTGTAGTTGGATCAACGTACACAACTTTATGTAAGTAAAAACAATGGAAAATAAATACCACAACGTACTCCAGATGATGACAAATTATGATAGCAATACATATTAATTCATCTGCAGCTTTGACACAAATAGTTGTGTTATCACATAGACAAAGCTGTTCTGTTATTTGTGTTTCAGTCGAGCAATGTTGAATAGTGTGCACATGGCAAGCCTTGCACATTTGTTCTACAGACAATGGAAGCAGACTATCCATTACTTGGACCTGTCTACTGTAGTCATCAGTCTGTCTGCTCTTGTAATGCACCATCAAGTTGACCTAGCCAGACAGGCCTGTGACCACACTCGCACTGTGTGTCACTTCATCACAGCCATTGGAAAGTTTTACAGGTTGATGAAGAAATCAGTCCGCCTGATACAAGAAACAGAGCTGATTGCTAGAGGCTTCACTATGTGAGTTTGTGTCAAAGTTGTTCGTATATTCTGCACTGTGAAATGTTTCCATTGGACTATCATCCAGTGAAATAGTCTGTCAAAAGTCTAATGAACAAATCTGACATTATACAATTTTTTATGAGATCAGTTAACCAGTGAAACTCAATTTATACTGTACAGTTAGATGTTTAGCATTAGCATAGTTTAGCATGCATGCACGCACATTTTCTAATATGTCATCTCTGCTAGGGTTGGCAACAATAGCGCCATCTGCCAGTTGGAAAGAGCTAATCTGCAGGCATCCCGGAGGCAGTCAATCGAACTACGAAGAGTTGTTTTTGAAACAGCCCGCGATTGCATGATCTTGTTCAAAACAAAAACAGAGAAACTTCTACAAGAGTATCCTTATTGTGAAATTATCGAATGTTCCCAGTCAACACGTCGCATTTGTGAAAGAAATGGTGTGTAAATGATACATTGAATAATGTTTAATTTTCTACGTAGTTGTCATGTGGGCAGATATTTATTTAGGATCTAGTGTCAAATTACTGATTGAGAACTTGTTTCTGTGAATTTAGTATTGTCGTGATTGTGTGAACCATTAACGATATCTTATAAACATAACTAGATATTTTCTGTATTTTACAGGCAATACTTGAATAAAAATGTTTTCTAATATATAACCAGCTTACCTTTGTAAGCAGCTTGCCATATGCAGTAGATGTCTACCAGGTCATTTGTGCACCTTTGTTTAACCTTGACCTAGACTTCCAGAAGGCCAGTGTCACACGCATGCTCTTATATGGCGACAATCTCACTTGAGGATTATGGGCCATGCGTTTCCCTTCCAAGCTCTTCCACACAGCTGGAGTTGGCAACAGACAACTACTCTGTTTCAGCACTCAAGGTGAGACCTTGATCAATGTTTTTGGCAAAGTTATTTTTCATAAATCTTGAGAGAGAAAATCTATTTAGACAAATATCTAGAGTAATTATTGACTCCGACATATTTCCTTTTGTTTTTCAGTCTATGGTTCATCTGTGCAATGCACATGTGTCTGAGTTCCTTCGGGTGTTTGCCCTAGCGTATTTCACTGGCAACAAGCCTTGGTCAACAGGCAAAGCAGACAAGGGTAAGACAGCATCCAGCGTCACAGTCTAGTTTCCCTGAATGAATAATTTTTGAAACACACCATATTTTCAGTTTATGTCTGCATCAATTTTCAGGTTGCTCGTTATATATTTTGAATTTTTTATCAATTTATCTTTATTTATTCTCATTCCATTAATTATATTTGGATTACTGATTAATAAAATTAGTATGCTTGATTTTATCAACTATTATAAATTATAAGTCTAAGAAATGATGAGTGAATATGTGACATCCTAGTACTTTCATAAAGTTATTAGAGTGTATTTGCATGATAAACATTGGTTTTGGTTAATCCATCATCTACTACTCATCCTAGTCACATTCACAACTTCATATCAATAACCTATTGTCAACTGGCAGAAGAAACTACCAAGACATCAAGGCAAATCAACAACACTTGGTAGCCCAGTACATAAGTGAAGCTAAGCCAAGCATTTCAGTTTATATAACTTTAGTGCATTTAACTAGTTTCACTTGTGACTGCCATTGATACTTCACTGTGTGTTATCCATGTCAGATTTCCTGGAAATATGTGACACAGTACATGTCATACAGCGTGACTTCATTACACACTTTGAGCATGTTGAACAAGCCTACACACTGCACCAATGTGGCTGGGTGCAAGAGACTACAGCACGCAGAAGCACTGAGCTATGCAAGTCAAGGACAGATGGACAGAGGGGCACTATCTACACGACTATGCACAGTCTCAGTCTACATCTACAGGCAGCTCTCAAGCGGTGAGTGTCACACCTGTCTCACAGTAGAAATTGGCATTTGTTTCTGTGCTCAATGCAGTAATTACTAGGGCTCATGAGATCCAACATTAAACGTACAAAGTCTGATAATTTTTATAGTAAAGTCATTTTATATAACAACTATATCTGTTCTAATATCTTCACTACCTAAATGTGTTGTAATATTTAACATATCTGCCAAGCTTTCTAAAGTCGCACCAGGCAAAGGTGCACTCAATACAAAAAATCATGCGGTGACGTTGACCAAGGACTTAAGGTAGTACTGCAACTGTGATGTATAGAATGGCTACAATCTGTGTTTCAGTTGCATATGCAACAAGAGGTATTGTAGACTTCATTGAATATATGCTTCATATTTGTTCAAAACTGCATGCATGTTAAGTTTCAGAAATGCAAATGCAGGAGATTTATACATAAATCGGAAGGGCTCTGGATATGTGAGAATTGTACATAAATCGGAGGGGCTCAGGATATCAGAGTTGTACGTAAATTGCAGGGGCTCTGGACATTGGAGAATTGTACATAAATTGGAGGGTCTCAGGGTATCAGAGAATTGCACATAAATTGGAGGGTCTCAGGGTATCAGAGAATTGTACATAAATCAGAGTATTTAACATAAATCAGAGTATTTCACATAAATCAGAGTATTTCACTTCTTTGACACTCATAGAAGTTACCACCATATCAGCTTTTGTTCCAACTACACTGCGTATGTACTATTAAATGGTACACTTGCATGTTAATGAACATTTTGGCAGTAGACAAATTCTTTGTGGACTAGTAAAATATATGACATGGTTACAATACAAAATTTGCTTCAACTCCTGAAATATATTACGGTATGACAAAAATCCCTTACCTAGCAGACAGTAGCCTACATATTTGATTATGCTTAAGCAATTAACATAATATTTAATGGCAGGGCTAGGACTTAAGCATTTCTTTCTTCTTCAAAGTTTGTGATCCTGGGTGACAGAGGCATTTGTAATCCTAGGTGATGGAGGCAGTTTTTGATGAAAACCTCTTTGTCTTCTCATTCATAATGTGCTCTGATTGTGACAATTAACAAATATATATGAATGAAATAAAACTTGTGTATAATGGAGATGTATTGATGGGCAATATTTGAATTAAATATGCACATGTAGGCGATAATGGGGGACCATTCATCTAACACATATGAATAACTTCAACAACATGCAAAGCAGAAGGATACTGTTTAGCTATATTTCCCTTGTCCATTCTGCACAAAACATGATTGAACTAACCCTTGCTGTTGTTGTGGGCATGAGTAAAGGGAGTGATTGATAATCTTTTGCCAGGCCACACAAAACTATTTTTGGTTTCATCAGAAATCTGGAGAACAGGAGATTTGATAGATTTCCGGGAGTCTCCTGGCGAATCCAGGAGACTAAACATGTATGAAACTGTTGCATAATAAATCTTCTAACACTTTAATTTCATCATAAACCATATAATCAAGTCTTTTAAATGACAATTTTTTTATTAGAATGTTATAGTTCATATGATTACGATATTAGACTCGACTTAAACCACCTAAACTTGTTTTGTTCAGGGTGCATGACCTTGAGGTCCAACTAGAGTCTCTCTGTGAAGTTGAAGACCGTGACCTGACTTCTGACCTGCAGCAGCAGTTGACGTCTGACCTCAAGGTCATCAAGGTCAATCTTGATGCATGCAATGACTGCTGGGACAGTTTGGATGACTTAGATGAGCACACACGTGATGTCCATCAAGGTTTGTTTTTGTCTACATATATTCTCCAGCCATATCTACAGATACCAAATGTATTGAAGGCAACCTGCAGTCTCATGGAGCTAAGTTGTTGGCCTTGAAAATATACTTATCCAAAGGAATTGGTTGTAACATAAATAAATGTGAATCTTCAGCATCACCGGAAAAATGTGTGTATTCAGGCAAATGCCTCCTGCAAATAAAATGACAAGACAAATTCATAAATACCATATCCTGGGAAGGACCATCTAGAGAAACACCAACAAGAGATTGTGAAAGAGAATGTACCTGGATAAGACCCACCTTCCAAAAGACACAACCCTATTAATGCATGTCCTAGTTGGAGCAAACATGATTGTGCCATATTTCATGTGTGTTTACTGTCTGTATACAAGAACTGTATCATTGTATATCTTGTGTTAGGTGCTGAGCAAGGCCTTGATAATGACCAGCCGGAGGACAGTGAGGTGTCACCAGCTGTCAACCTAGCCCATCTTGTTGATATGTCTGAACCGTTCCTTCAAGACCAGGTGGGTGCAAGCAAGTTGGGTGTCATTTGTCACCCAACTATTCTTGCATGTCCATATAAAGTCACCCATAGACCTGCATCTGTGTGCAATCACAACTGTCTGTTTAGTGAGCTGTAGTTGATGTTTTGAAGAGGTTCATGTGTAATAGTAATTTCAAATTCATATATTCCTTATCCACAATGAGACGGTCTTATAATCAGACATGGGTTCAGTTGTAATTAAATGCATTTAAATGTCACAGCATTTTCTTTTGAAGATTGTCAAGTAAGTGTACCTCCATGTTATTTGCATTTGAATGAAATGTATTTTAAAATGTATTAAACTGTTTGATTGTTGGTGGGTTAGAATAAATACCTAGTTAAAACATCCTCATTATGTTAGTCATGTGTATAATGCATTTAATAATGCGTAATCGATGCTGTAACTCATGCATGCTACTGTATATACTGTAAGTATATCTTATCATGTTTTGCAGTAGGGCAACTATTACAAATGGATAGCATCAACATTAGGAAGAAAATAATAAATTTGATAGAAACATTTCTCACAGATAGAAAACAAAAGATGGCTGTTAATAGTAAAGAATCAAAATTGCACAAAGTGACTTCTGGGATACCTCAGGGTTCAGTTTTAGGGCCACTGCTATTTGTGTTATATATAAATGACCAGAACTAACAGTCAGTCTGATACATTTTTATTTGCAAACGACATCAAGATATTACAAATAAAAATTACTAGGATATCCTGTAACACAACCTAAATATATTAGAGCAATGGAGTGATAAGTGATTAAAATTTCATCCTGATAAGTGCAAATATATGGCTAATGGTAAAAACAATGTTGGGGCAATCAAATATTCTACGACACTAAACACCACCACACATCCGCTCGATACAATTGAAAATCAAATCGACTTAGGGGTCACAGTACACCTGTGTACACAAATCTGTCCTTTGATTATCACATTAATCATGTTGTACACAAAGCAACAAAGATGACAAAAATAATTCGCAGAACTTCCCTATTTCTAGACAAAGATACTTTCTTGCCATTATATAAAACAATGGTAAGAACACATCTTGGCTATGTCGTAGCAGTAGGGTATCCTTACAAAAAAAACACATTATTACAACAGAAAACGTCCAAAGAAGAGCAACCAAAGAATTACCAGGTATGAGTAACCTAACTTATGTAGAAAGACTAAACTCACTGAAATTACCCTTATTAGCATATAGATGTTTATGAAGAGATATGATATGATATGAGATATGAAGTTTTTAATATTATGCACAATTTATATGACAATGAATCCTCATCTAAACTTTTAAAATGGGATGAAGCAACTTCAGGACAGGGAATAGAGGGCAAAAAATAAATATAAGGAACAGTTGTACAGGCAAAATCCATAAATTCATTTAAAAACCGCCTGGAAATTTTTTTGTCCAACCAGGCAATTCTATATAATTTTGAAGCACCAATATAAATTGGAACCGAAACTCTTAAATTATTGATAGATGATGATGAAGATCTGATCAAAGAGGAGTCGCAAGAAACCTGCGATCAGAAACATCTTAATGTATCTTAAGGGGTATAAACAGTATACTTTCTTCTCGCCCTTTTTTACATCTTATGGTATGACATTAGTAACTCAATTGTAATTTTATGCTTTGTTGTTGTGTTGAAAAAAAAACTTCATTCATAAATACATCTCGCATAGTTCATATAAGTATATTTTTAATCTGAATATTTGCAGTATTTATAACAAAACATTACATGACTGTTTGATTTGTCATATGTAAGTTTAACATACAATTGACCAAATGTGTGAACGCTGTATCAACCAATTATTGGCTCTATTATGTGTGGATTCTCTGTCAAGATGTACGAGGCCTTCCCAGATCCTGAGGAGACGGACAGCATAAACAAAGATGAGGATTCTGAGCGGCTTCTCGCAAAGGAAGAGAAGGTGGGTCAGAGCCTCCTGTGTGCAGGAGAAGTACAAATGTCACGGGGAAAGAAGGGAAACTCTCACAATGGAGCCAGTGGAGCATTTGAATTGTTTGTTTATTTCTTGCCAATTTATTTCTTGCTGATTCCAGTTTAAATGTAGCATTAAAGTTTACACTCCAAAAAGACAGTTATAAATATATTTGTAGGTGTGTGCATGCATGCATGGGTGAGTTTGCCTGCACGCATGCACGCACGCACGCATATGCATGCATATGTATAAAATAATATATGTGTATTATATTCAAAATTAGTTAGTGAGTGTACATGGATGTGTTTGATTTGTAGTTACTGAGTTTCTGTTTAGATGTTCCAACGTGACAGGTATCAATGGAATGTGTTGTAGGAGATCAAACAACGGGAGAAGCGGGAAGCCCTCCGTGTGTTGTCAGAATTGAAGGGGGTTATAGCCCTGAGGGCGCTTGAAAGAAGCTGTTACACCCGTCGCAGTCAGGGTGACATCCTCACTGATGACGCCAAGGACACCAAGTCATATGTTGACACGACAGACGAACAGCCCAGCTGTGGAAGACATCTTTCAGACATACACTTACAGAACCAGGCAGAACCTGAACACTCTGCCCTGTCCAACGGTGCATTGACAGTCATGGAGAATGACCTGCGACATGAGACACAACATGTTGATGACATCTCCCAGCAGCTCCATCACACAGATGTCACAAGTCACCCAGCGACGACTAAATTAGCTTTTGGGCTGTATGGGTCAATTGTGGTGGATGGACCGGAGTGCAGCCGTTTCCCCCACTTGGACAAGAAGCTTCCTCAACAAGATTTCAGCGATGAAGACAAACAGGAAGCTAGAAATAGAAATGTCTCGGAAGAAGGGGAGGAGGAGATATCATCAGATCCCCTGTCCTCCGAACCTCTGCCTGAGGACAGGCTATGTGACGTCAGCACACCTGTTTCAGAACCTTCTGAAGTTGCACCTGATCCGACAACAGAACGACCGATAATTGGAATGTCATTCACAGCCAATGTGGCATTGCAGGCTGTTGCACGGTCGCGCCAGATGGCACCACTGTCTGTTGACACATTTGGCGATGACAGCGGCAGTGACAGTGATGCGAGTGATGAGGACGACAGGACTTTGTAGTGTGACATTGTGAAGGCACCAATCAGATTGTGTTAGTTGGGTGTTCCTGGTTCAGTATTTAACTATCTTCCCCGGGTATCCTCTCCCCCACCTTTAATGAAGTTGAGAGGACTTGATGGAATTTACAAAAGTAGTTATTAATGTCAATAAAAAATACTACCAGTATGAATTTCTATGCCATATCCCTATTCTTTTAAAGGACCATCCTCAATTTTATTTTTTGCTTGTCTTGTTTCAGACCCATTTTATGAAAAATCCAACATCAAATATCGACTATGACATGCTAGCTTATGTTTGCAAATCAGTTATTTAGTTTTAGTGAAATCATTGGAAAATGAGTAACTTATTTTTTACTGTAAACAGCACAAAAAGGCAAACGTTATCCTGCTGTATATAATAACAAGATTATTCACTCGTCCACAAGTTACCTGATCTAACGATCCAATTCTTTCAATGATTTTAGCAAAAGTGTGCACTCATTTTAAACCGACTATATTATTTATCGAATTCAGACACTACAGATTTGTCATTTGAACACCAACGAACCTGATTCGGGATGGGCTAAATCAGTTGTGGAGGGAGTTTTAGGAATAATCCTGCAATGTTTATCAATATTTTTGTTGTAAAAGTAGGTTGCCCTCGCTTTTGCTCTTTCTCTCGCTCTGTTATACTGCAGTTGAGAGGCATATTATGTTCTTTAACAAGATTGCCATCCCAAATAACAAGTTCCAGATGGTAAGTGGACAAGGAAGCCATTGGCTTATCGAGAGTCCAACAATTTTATCATCTATGTCTAGCCCACCCTTATCATATATCTGTCAATTCTATTTTTAAACATTCACACTAGCATTAACACAATCATTTGGCAGTTTGTTCCATTCATTTATCACCCTCTGTGAGAAAGGGTACTTTCTCATGTCCAACCTACACTGTTCCTTAACTAATGCTGCTTTGTGTCCTCTGGTTCTACTGCCTTCTTTAAGTTTGAAGAACATTCCTATCAATATCCTCATATTTATTTTAAACACTTCTATTTGGTAGTGTTTTCAAACCACATTGTAATAAGCGATTTTCGTAACTATGCTTGTATACAATATTCCAAATATGGTCTAACTATTGCTTTGTACAGGGGTACAATTAGCTGTTTCTCCTTATACATGATAGTTCTCCTAATTAGCCCTAGAATTTGATTTCCTTTCAAAGCAGGAATCCCACATTGCTCTGAAAATTTCATGTTGGCACAAAATATTACACTTAAGTCCTTTTCTTGTGTGGTTCTACCTAGTACAGCATCCCCCATTTTATATTCTTCGTCCATGTTTCCATGTCCTATGTGTATGCATTTAAACTTCCCAAAATTTAATAACATTTGCCATTGTTTTGATTATTTAACTAATTTATCTAGATCATCCTGTAAACTTTGTTTATCTGTATCATTAGTAACCTTTCTGAATACTTTTGTGTCATCTGCAAATTTTAGTACTTTGCTAGATATGATCATCTTCCAAATCATTTATATATATTAAAAACAGTATAGGGCCTAATACTGATCCCTGTGGTACCCCACTCAGAACAGATTTCCAGTTTGAAATCTCACCATCTACTATTACTCTCTGTCTTCTGTGTGTAAGCCATTTTTCTATCCAGGTGATTACATCATTGCCTATACCATGGGCTTTTAGTTTAAGTAACAATCTTTGATGTGGCACTTTATCGAAAGCTTTCTGAAAATCTAAATAGGCAACATCCACTGGTGATTCATCATATACCCACTTTGTAATTTCTTCCAAAAAACATGAGATTGGTTAGACATGACCTTGCTTTTAGGAACTCGTGTTGAGATGTATTTATTAAATTATGTTTTACAAGGAATTCCACCATGTGGTCTCTAATTAACGTTTCGAGTAATTTACATACAACTGATGTTAAACTCACTGGTCTGTCATTTTCTGGTTTGTTCCTCGATCCTTTCTTAAATAGCGGTGTAATGTTTGCCTCTTTCCATTCTTGCACAATATGGTTTAATTTAATTTCTCCAGTGACTTGATCAGCAGTTGTGAAGTTTTGTCGTGGTGGCGCCATCTGCTTGATAGTGAATTGTCCCAATAACTACAGAAATAATTATTTGCAAATTACTCAAAAGTCATCCGCATAGTGGAGCTACTTATACATTTCCTAGTGGTCGAACGTTCGCTCGGCTTGCAACATGTTTTTAATAAACTTAAGTTTCGTTAAAACGGCAGTGGTTTTAGCCATTTCAATATTTGTGATTAACTTGTGGTTATCTTTGAAAGGCTACATTTTTACAGACGAAGCTATCGCCGCAGTCGCCAGAAAGCATGCCGTTCAGTTCAACGTAGATGGTAAGAGCAGCCATTGGGTGATTGGCATTGCATTGGCCATTGCACTCGTACTGCGGACGGTCGCCTCTTCGCCAGTGCATAATTTTGTCATAAAATAATTCAGACGTTATTATATGCATGACGGTCATGCAACCACTCACGATTGGCATCATATGCGCCTGCAGCGTGCTAACTGAGTGTACACGGGCTTGTTAGCAGACCTTTGGCCTTGTCAGTTGACTAATCATGCAGCCGCTCCAATTAGTGCTGGTTGACGCAGGTGCCCGCTGAACGGATTTCATTATTGGTAACAACTTGTCGGTTATTAGCTCTACAAGTCAGATGGGGGTCGTCTCAAATAGTTTTCTTTATGTGCGTGTGTACATAGGTTATTGACGAGTACTCCAAACAGCCCTAGATTTAATTTTAGGGTAGGCCTATGGTAACAAAATAGCTATTGTGGCAGTGGCTCTATAGACATAATTAACCAAGTTCTTATTTTCGGACTTCCTGTCCGTAAGCCAGATGCAAGATAAGCAGGACACTCGACCATTCATCTAGTACTGTGGCAAGCTTATTTTTCGCAGAAAAGTTGCGTTTTCGGAGCAAAATTTTAACATTATAAAATGCGATAAACAGAGTATTAAAGACATAATAATCATGTCCATATGTATTCTTATATACTTGACAATAACCATGCATAAATATGAAATTATGACGTTTTGTGATGAAAATTTACGTGATTTATGTGAAAATTTATTTAAATCTTAAGTTATTTACTTCCAGTTTACCGCTGGGGCAGTTGAATCTGCCTAGATGCGAGACAGCTCAGCAAGTTGTACCCAGTGTTAAATTAAATAACTAGGTTGACCTTTTGCCTGAATCGAATATTGCTCCTGGTTATGCGGCAAACACTGTGCAACTGTCACACACAGTACAGTGTTAATTATTTATATCAGCGTAAATATTCTCAAATAATTAACAATTAATGTACCTGTTAGGCCCAGCCTCCTGGAAATTGGTTTGACATGATGAAGTATAATTAACTATAATTATAGAATATATAACTTTAAATTGTTTAAAAGAAGGGGTGATTCACTTCAAGAGAACTCTTTCCCATTATGTATAAGCAGGATATAGCCTAGAGTTGAAAATGTTGTAATGTTCAGCAACTAGTTTATCCACATTTAAAAGACAGTCACTTTGACATATTATACAATTACAAATCTGCACTAGACCTCAGTAAAATTAAATTATTAAACTGTGAACAGGAAGCAACCAGTGAATTTTATGCCGAGGTATAACAGAGACGAGGAACGAACTAAAGAAAATAAACATCACTGTGACAGCAGTAGCTGGCCAGCTTGATGTCACTCAAACATAGGGTAAAACTTACTTTATGTATGCTGAATTTACCAAGAAGTATATTTCTAATTTCAGGTTCAACCATTGAAGTTGCTCACAAACGTATACATGCTGAGTTAGCCAAGAAGTATATTTCTAATTTCAGGTCCAACTATTATTAAAGTTGCTTACAAACATATGCATGTTGTACAAACATATACATGTTGAGTTGGCCAAGAAGTATATTTCTAATTTCAGGTCCAACTATTGAAGTTGCTTACAAACATATGCATGTTGTACAAACATATACATGTTGAGTTGGCCAAGAAGTATATTTCTAATTTCAGGTCCAACTATTGAAGTTGCTTACAAACATATGCATGTTGTACAAACATATACATGTTGAGTTGGCCAAGATGTATATTTCTAATTTCAGGTCCAACTATTGAAGTTGCTTACAAACATATGCATGTTGTACAAACATATACATGTTGAGTTGGCCAAGATGTATATTTCTAATTTCAGGTCCAACTATTGAAGTTGCTTACAAACATATGCATGTTGTACAAACATATACATGTTGAGTTGGCCAAGATGTATATTTCTAATTTCAGGTCCAACTATTGAAGTTGCTTACAAACATATGCATGTTGTACAAACATATACATGTTGAGTTGGCCAAGATGTATATTTCTAATTTCAGGTCCAACTATTGAAGTTGCTTACAAACATATGCATGTTGTACAAACATATACATGTTGAGTTGGCCAAGATGTATATTTCTAATTTCAGGTCCAACTATTGAAGTTGCTTACAAACATATGCATGTTGTACAAACATATACATGTTGAGTTGGCCAAGATGTATATTTCTAATTTCAGGTCCAACTATTGAAGTTGCTTACAAACATATGCATGTTGTACAACAATAATCATGTTGAGTTGGCCAAGATGTATATTTCTAATTTCAGGTCCAACTATTGAAGTTGCTTACAAACATATGCATGTTGTACAAACATATACATGTTGAGTTGGCCAAGATGTATATTTCTAATTTCAGGTCCAACTATTGAAGTTGCTTACAAACATATGCATGTTGTACAAACATATACATGTTGAGTTGGCCAAGAAGTATATTTCTAATTTCAGGTGCAACTATTGAAGTTGCTTACAGGCGTATACATGCTGAGTTAGCCAAGAAGTATCCGGGGCACATCCTGCCCAAGAAGGACTTGCAGTGGATGTTCATGAATGCAGGAGGCTGGATGGGCTCCATGTGTCTGCTGCATGCCTCTCTAACAGAATACGTCTTGTTCTTTGGTGTGGCACTGGACACGTCTGGTCATTCAGGTATGACATCAGTGACATGCTCCCAGTCTTTACCATGATATTCTGACAACCTAATTAATACCTTACAGATTGATAATTAATTAGAAATGTTTTCCATGGATTGTTGACAAGCAAAATACCATTCTGTGAGTTTATTACATAGAAACTAGGTGGCTATTTAATGGTTATTTTTGATATATACGACCTTGTGTGGCATAATGTCTACAAAGAAGTTTTTCCATAGAAAGTTGTTCCCATAAAGAACACTGTAAACATACACACTAGGTGGTCTTTTGCTCAACTGGCATTCACAAGATGTGACTTCTCAGAGAAGTTTGGATTTTGAAGTGTTGCAAGTAAAAATTTTTGGAAATCTTGAACATTGCCATATTAAAAATAAATAAATGAATACTGATGATAACAGTGTAACACATGAGCACTTATGGGAACATTGTAACAAATTAGTAATTATGCTTATGTTGTAGCAAATTCGCAATTATGCTTATGTTGTAGGAAATGAGCACCCATGCTAACATTGTAACACTGTAACAAATGAGCACTAAAGCTAACATTGTAACAAATTAGCACTAAAGCTAACATTGTTACAAATTAGCACTGATGCTAACATTGTAACACATGAACAATAATGCTTACATCAAGGCCTGGGGTCAAGTACATTACGATTTGTTTAATTTCTATTACTATTACACCCTAAAGGCAAAGTTTGCTGTCACTATTACATATGAATCTATTACTATTACATATTTCCATCGCAACTATTTCCTTTCGATTAAACATTTTGGAGTGTGTACAGGCGTATTGTGCAGACCTGGGTCCGAGTACATTGGTGATGACTGAGTACGAGTACATTACTAAAAGCTGAGTACGAGTACATTTACATGAGTACGAGTATGATTACATACTGTATGATAATTATAGTAAATTATTAGTAATAGCTTATTAAAAAAATTATGATTAAGTAACCCAACTTTGAGTCACTGACATACTAAGCACATGTACACTCACTTAAACCAGTCATTGCCTAGGATCATCATCTCAATATTTCTGTAATGATCTGAGTGAGTAATTGCTAAATCTGCTCAGCGTTAAGCAAATTATAAAATGAAGCAATTAGCAGGAGGTATGAGGCACCAAATGGTTTCTCACCGGAAACCTCAAGAACTGCTTTTCTTTGTTTAGTATTTCTCTTATCCCTGCTCGCCAGACCCTAGATGTAGCTTTGCTAGCACCTGACTGTTAACTGCACTTATCATCTGACCACCTTCTGATTTGTAGACTATGTAGAGAGCTGGGTTGCGGTCATTTGACCCCCTCCCTGGTCTTTTGCCCCTCTTCGGATGTAATTATGTCAAATGACTTAGTGAACAAATAGAGAATACATGTATGTATATATTTTTACAGAAATTTTGACGTCACAATTTGATATTCATTTTTATTTATGAAATACAGTGTGCATTTGAACAAATTGAATCACTTCAGTCTTCTGGTGTAATTATGTGAAATTGAGGCAAATTGAGACACTCCAGTTCAATATTAATTGCAATACAGAGGATCAGAAGGAGGCCTGGAATGTATTGCTTCTTTGATTGTGTAAGAATCCAACAGGAAGCCTTAAATATGTGGCTTTTTCCTTCTCAATTGCAATAAAGGTGATCCCATGATTAGCAGTAATTACAGGATCAACCTCTTCATCAAAGATTAACTTTCAGTTGCTTTACTTGGCTGATCTGACACAGAGAGTCATAATTGCAATTAGGTTTATTCATTTCATTAAATTGTCAGAGTAATGAAGAAATTAGATGTAAAACGTATTTCCACATAAAAAACATACAAATGATCCCTAAAATACTCCCTTAAAAAACAATTTATTTAAAAAGGGGGCAAAAGACCAGATTTCCAATAAGTGAAGGGGCAAAAGACTGGAGGGACAAAAGACCAGAGGGCAAAATACCCGGACCCGCAGAGAGCCATGATCTGCTCACTACAAAACACTTACCAAGAACATGTTGTGCAACTGGATTCACAAATTAGACAATGTAAATGTAGGTTTATTCTGCATAGTACACACTTAGAGGCTTATTAAGCAATACTATAAAACAGTACATTAGGTGCATAACATAATAATAATTTTTTACCATTAGACAAGTACTTTAACATACTGCATTTATTGGTATCACCCCAGAATTACCCGGTACCTATGTAATCAAAGTAGTGAGTCTACTAGTGAGAAGATTTGTACAAACTGGAACAAAGGGGTTGTGTACTAATTTGAATAAAGACTACTGGTGCTGTGTGACTTGAGTCACCATGAAATTAGACTGTGCTAGTTCTTAATACTGTCCTTTGTAGGAGCAACAAAGGCATTTTGACTGGTGAATAGCCCCTTCATTATGGACTTCCTGGCTTAATTAAACAAACACATGGATTATAGCCTGAACTGGTTACTAACATAACTATTTGCTTAAGGCTAACTATGGGTTTCTGACTGTGAAAAGGGCAGGAAAAGATGCTGCCTTTAGTGAAGCCTTTAGTTAATTTTTTATGTCAATCAGAAATGATGTTTAAACATTTCAGATACTTTATGGAAGTATTTAAATAAAAAAAATCATTCTGTTAACTACAAATATTTCATAAAATTGTTTTTCAAATAAAATCAGAAATAATTATAACAGCATCATATTAAAAAAGTACTCAGATGTACTCGTTTAATCTGAGTACATTGAGTATGAGTACATGACCCATCATTTCCATGAGTACGAGTACTTCTAAAATGTACTTGAGTACACGAATACACATCGTCCCATGTCTGGTATTATGCTACATTCAGCAGTACAGTAGTTCTCAACAACCACAACAACAACAACTCAATATTCAAGCGAATGTGATGCCAAGAAATGCCCTTTGCTGTTGCTCACACACATTCGTGGCTTTGTCTGGAGTTTATAGTAGAATGCAGTTGTGCTGTGTGAGGCAGAATTTTTCATTTCATTTCATCAACTACTTCTGCTGACCAAATTATACAAAGAACCAATACAGTTATTTAGGTAACCTGTACATGGCTTTATAGCCTTGGGTGTCGTACCCAGTGTCTTTGTAGGCTGTTGGAGCTGACACACAATAAGCCAGCATTAATCCAAATTGATACTATTACTTGAAAAAATATAATCATTACTATTACAATTACAATGTAATTTACCTCAGGTCTGGCTAACATTGTAACAAACTAGCACTAATGCAAACATTGTAACAAATGAACACTGATGCTAACCTTGTAACAAATGAACATTGATGTTAACCTTGTAGCGAATGAACACTGATGCTAACCTTGTAACAAATGAACACTGATGCTTACCTTGTAACAAATGAACACTGATGCTAACGTTGTAACAAATGAGCAAGGGTACTAACATTGTAACAGATTAATAATTATGCTAACATTTTAGCAAATGAGCATGGTGCTAACATTGTAACAAATATGCTAATATTGTAACATAATTTGCACATGTTTGATTGTATGTGTCTATTAGTGTACCAAAATTCTAGAACACTTACTGTTTATAGTGGAACTATTTCATGGTGCAACATAATGGAGTATTCACCACCATTGCCATTTATGAAATGGTTTACAGATGTAAATGTGTTGGGGTAGACAAGAATGGTACAAGAGTGTCAGATGAGGTAACACTTGGTAGACTACTTAGTGAGCGTGTCAAATAAATAAAAGAAAATCAAGTCTCGGATGTCACACCAAATTATTCCTGGTTTTCATTTGTTGAACCAGAACCATGATATTAATTGTCTGACTTCAGCATTCAGGCTAACGTTTCCTGCTCTTGTTTCAGGTCGCTACTGGGCAAACATATCGGATACCCTGCTCACCGGAGAGTTCAATCAGTGGAAGGAAGGAGAACTGACAGTGAGCTCCTTCAAACCTGGTACGTACAGCCTGGGGTGATGTCAGACATTTCTGTTCTAATTTCCATTCACTTGGCCTTTAACAAAATTATGTATCCATTTTTGCTTTACGGTCAAGGTCTCTTCTCATCCCCTGTGGTTTCAAGTTGACGGATTTGCTGGTGATGTTGTTAGGGGGTTTTCTTGTTATCCCCATTTACTCCTCTGAATTTCTATCTCCACACAATCTTGTTTGGTTCTTCTGTGTTATTGTGGAGGACCCGATTTCTGGGTAATATCCCACATGTTTGGCAGTGCAAGCAATATGAGAACCGAGTGCAAATGTTTTACACTCTCTTTAACCTGTTCTTGTTTAAAATGTGTAAGCTTCATATGACGTGCTAAAAACAAAACCAAATTTAAACTAATTTAAAAACAAATCTTGTAGCCTAATTTACATAGTCTTTTCCCAGCATCCCAGTTTGCACTTGAAAGCGTCAAGAGAGGCAGCAGCTGGTGCATTGGATGGAATAGTGTTCCAGAGCTATGTGGCTATGTCATGGAGTGTGGTATATGAAGCTTTTACTGCTGGAGGTTAGGTATCTTGGCTGTAGCATTTCTATAGGAAGTTTGGTGTCGACTAGGCCTTTTATGACTTTATGGTTGTTTTCTAGAGAGTACTGTTGCTGACCTTGTCTGAGCATTTGAAGTTCATGTTTTGCACAGGCATCTGTCGATGAAGGTCTTAACACTGTCTGTTGTTCTCCATATTTGAAAGCTCTAGAGCAACACTGACGTGACGTTTGAGTTGAAGACGCTCAGCTTGGTTTTTACTTCATTATCGTGTTTGTGCCCAGTTGTGGCACATGACTCGCACAAGATCCCTCTAGCGTGGTAGTCAACTTGATTTGTCTCGTCTTCCAAATGTTCCTCAGAATGGGGAAAGCAGCTCATGCTTTTTGAATCCTTGTCATCATGTCCTCCTCTGTGCCTCCTGCTGATTCTACTCCGCAGGGATGTGGAGGAGTGGCTTCTTCCTCTCCAAGAGTGACTGGATTGTTAGTAATTGTGTTGAATTTTATGAACTTTATCTTGCTTCTGTTGATGTTGAGTCCTGTTCCTGTCTGTGTTGATGCTATGTTTAGACACTGTTTTCTCCTGTACTTGGTTATGAATGTGATAGGACAACCAGGTCGTCAGCGAAGTCAAGTCAGCCAACTGGTTCCAACTAGTTCCAACGCGTCTACTGGATATCATTATAAATGTTACAAGCAACATCAAAACGGCTCGAAAGTGACACAATCACACATCTCAGCAGAAGAAAGATTGCAGGGCATGCATATGTTACTTAAATCTGCAAATTATCAAAATTCTAATTTTAATATGAATGTGAATAAAATATTAATTGCTTTCATTGTTGTTTTAATGTTGTCTTAATGTGTATTGAAAGTGTAATAAACATTTTTAATAGCCATCTGTTGACACTGAGTATGTTTGTCGCAGGTGACACTGTGTTTCACCCATGGGGCGAGGCTACATCTGTCAACTTCAAGGCAGGAACCTGGATGGTAGAATATGGGCGTGGCTTCATTCCATCTACACTAGGCTTCGCCTTAGCAGATACCTTCTTCAGTACATTGGACTTTGTTAACTTATATTACATCCTCAGAATATACATGAAAGCTCTTCTTCTAGAAGCCAGGTTTTTCTTGACAATTGGCATTGATATGATTGCAGAATATTTATAAATCAGTAAATCCATGAAAACATTTCCCTATGAAACTTTTATTAAGGTTTTTTCTTAGTAATCAAAGCTAATAGACCCTTTTACAATTTACATGAATGTCATTTCTAATGTATTTTGCTGAGAATTTGTTTTCTTAGTGATAGATATTTGATATCTATATAGTACATTTTGTTTGATATTATGAATATTTAAATGTTGTATATCATGACGTAGGCATGGGTCATATATAAATATTGCAGTTTTCTAGGGTACTGTTAGCAATATTAAACTGTATGTAATGTATACAACTTAATTAGATATTTAAATAAATAAAATTGAAACTGACAATAACTCAGGTGTATTAATATCAGCTTCCTTTTGGCATAAATAAGCAACCCTTGAAATATTAGCAACTAGTGACGTATCTAGGATCTCGCAAAGGGGATGCCAAAAGGGTGCCAAGTCTAATCACTCAATAGTTTAGCTACCATGTAAAGGTGCTATGGGAAAAAATGCAAGCTAGAAGAGGTCCATAGCCCAATGTCCTCCAAATATGCCACCGTCAGATTTTTGCCAGCAGGCAAACGTGATATTTCATAGGTATTAAAGTGTGGTGTCATTGTGTTGAAAGGTCTGAAGAGCTTTCCCACAGTCCCCTGCTGTACAAGACATCTGACAGGCACATCAAAGTTGGTGCACTAGACGGAAATAAAAAAAATTTACTGGTGCATTATGTTTTCTAAATAACCAGTAATCTCATAACCCTGTTTGAGAAATAAGATTTGTTTTTAAATGTTTTTGACTTGTAAGAATTTATTTGACCCAAATGGGCTTATTAAAACTGGCTTAAAAAGCTCTGTGTTGGACTAGGAAGAAGAATTATGGTGTATAATTTATTTGCACTTGTTCTAGTGTTGTATGCCAAACAAACAGGTCGAACAGTTGTCTCTGAGACACACTAATATGGATAGCTGTTTTAACTTTATAGGAACTCAGGAGGGGTTTCTGGAAATACCCTAATCGAATTTGATAACAGTATTTCTTGATATACAGCTGTACAATAAAACAATGAAATTCATCAAGTAATAATTTGAGGATGAAGTAAATTCAAAATATAAATTTTAACTCATTTATTCAAAATCAATTACCAAAACTCACTCTGCTGAGGAAGATTGTGTGAAGAGGCTGAAACATTAAGATTGAACGAGTGTTTTGAGAAGTAATCATCAAATATCACATTCCAAGAACCCGGAATGTCGATCTGTTCAAGCAAAACATTTCTGTTCTAATGAAAATTAATAATGCATTGATGATTAGTGCGAGTCATTACAGATTAATTACTGAGGGGCGTGGCAACAGAGTGGTGAGAATGTTGGAGTCTTAATTGAGAGGACATTGATAATCTAGCTGCTGTTTGAAGGCTGATTGCCCGTGTTGCATAACTGAATATCTGGCTGTTGACAGTGGAGGAATTATATGTAAGACAACTTTTTATGTGTTAATTGCAGGATGATTGAATGCTTCTTATAATAAAAATTGTGTCCTAAGATGCAGTGATTTTGAATTTGTCAGTATCATTATTTTGTAATTAATGTCTCCATTTACTATTATTGGTGTGTATTATTACACCATCCCGGGAAGCATTCACACCTTGCACTGTACACTAGAATTTGAGTAAACTGCTTTTACACTCGATCCCTCCACATGTAAACCATTAATATTAACTTTGATGACAATCGTTCAGTGTTTATTCTGTTTCTTCCAATCTCCACATTTTCTTATAATCATAAAACTGCATAATATAAAACTGTCTAGCTAGAACATAGGTATGTTCTGATTGAGTTTTCATTCAACTATGAAACATTTTTTTATTTAAAAAAAATTAATCAGTGTTTTTACAATATTGTTTAGTTTCTTACAATCCAGGGCTATTGTGTTGAACAAGTTTAGACATTTCTTTTTCTTTGTATCAAACAGTTCCATTAAATATGAGCACAATTACAAATGGTGTTTTATTATCACATTATCATAAATAGCCAGGAATCAGGGATAGTGGTTATTTTATTAGTTGGGTTTTTACTTTTAGTCAATGTAGTCTTGGTTCAATTAGTCATTAGGTTATAGCACATTTAATCTTACCTTCAGCACGGTCAGTAGTTACCATATGAGTACTGAGACCGGCTCAAAGCCAAAGTTGGGCCAAGTCCCAAGCCAGGCCCAAGCCAAGGGTTGGTTTTTCTGTTCGCGTTGTTCACGTTTTTCACTATTGATTTGGTACTATTTTTGTTACAAATATAATAATTATACAGTTCAAATGGCATGCCATATAAAATATAAAAATCACTAATTGGAGTTTTCAGATGTTTGGTCAACTTTGGGGAGCCTCAATTGCTGTCTTCTGTAAACTAAAAGTCCGCCGTATAATGTCAATATCATTGCTGTAAATATTAACATTTCCGTTAGATGGAGACACTTATTTTAACTGTGTTGCCAAAGTCTATGGCAAAGACGTTGATAAGAACTGGACGCAGTGAGTGGAAGATATCGAAATGTAGAGCAAATGACATGGTGAAATCAGAATTCGGCATAAGAAAGGCAGATAGTCATGTCTTATGAAGAGAACTCCAATATGCATTGACACGAAATACAAAAACGCAATACTTAAAAGCGCTTGACCTGGATCATGTGGTTAGCAACGCAGTGCGTGGCCAAAAGAAACAACCCCGCATTAGCAACGGTGATGGCGTCACAAGTGACCAATCACATTGCCGCTTGTAAATACCGATGGCAATAAACTAACATGGAAACGCGTTGTCTACGGCGCCACAAACAAGAGTAAACAGTGGGGAAATGATTGCTGGAAATTAAGTCTGAATAGGTATAGAGCGCGATCATCAGCCAACATTGTGTGATGTTGTATGTCTTTTTAATGTTGCTGCCGTTCGTCCAGAGTGTAACGTAATTTGTCGGCTGGCGATAAACCACGTCCAAGTCGGCTGTGCCTTGGCTTGGGCTTGGCTGTCATCTGTCGTGACTTGACATGGTCCGAGTGAGTAACGCTGCGAAACGAAGTTTCTGATCAACTAGGATGAGCTGACAGTTTTACATTGAACAATCAACGAGCGGACGCTTACGTATGTTTTCTACAGTGACATTACATAAAGATAAATGTTGTTGGCCACTATTGCCTGGTGTTCGACGCTGCCGACATTGAATCTTGATTTAATTGTGTTGATCGGAAAATCGCCATGAGTGGCGGTAAAGGTAAACGTGTATCGTCGAGTCCCTTGGCGTCGTCCAGCGACGAAGAGGGGACCGCGGAGAAAGACCGACCGGCGAATGACAGTGTCAGTGACAGTTGTGAACAAGATAAGACGTTGTTAGCCGTAGACACATCTGGTCCGTCACCGACGCTACCTGACCACGACTACGATACGGCGCATTCTCCGGGTGACAGCAGCAGCAGTACCACCAGTGAACCGTCGTACATACGGCAGCCTGGCTTCACACACCATGCACACAGGGTCGTGTGCTACCCAAAGGCGAAGAAGAAACGAATATTCATAGCCACCGTTAAAGGACAGAAGCACAGAGAACCAATACCTCCAAAAAGCAGACCAAGAAGACGTAAGCAAACTATTTATGCAGAAATATTAATATCAAGCAGTTTTAAAGGGATCCTTCATCACTGGAATATTGAAATGTCCTTTATCAACAAGTCCATGTCAACTATCGTCAACGATTATAAATATATAATTCATGGGTGCAATAACATATAGTGGTAACAACATTGGATTCTTAATCAAAAGGACTAGGACTCAAATTCTCTAACTGTCGGTTCAAAGCTTGGAAAATTTCAGGCCCAGTTAACCTGTTGACCTGGGCTCAGTTAACCTGTTGATATATATATGGGGTTCAGTTAATATATTGACCCTAAGCTCAATTAATTTGTTGATATAGGGTCCAGTTAATATTTTGATCTGGGTCCCAGTTAATCTGATGACCTGGCGTCCAGTTGGTCTGTTGATCTGGGGCCCAGTTAATATATAATATGTTGACCTGGGGCTACGTTGATCTAGCTGTTGACCTGGGTCCAGTTGATAACTTGATCTGGGACCCAGTTAATCTGTTGATCTGGGTTTGTTGATATGTTGACCTGGGGTCAGTTTATCTGTGGACCTGGGTTAGTTGATCTGTTGATATCAGGTCCAGTTGATATGTTGACCTGGGGTCTGATGATCTGTTGACCTGGGGCCTAATTGATATGTTGACTTAGGCCCAAGTTGATACGTTGACATGAGGTCCAGTTGACATGGGTCCAGTTGATCTGTTGACATGTGGCCCAGTTGATCTGGCCAAGTTGATTTGTTGACATGGGGCCAGTTGATATGTTGACCTGGGGTCAGTTGATATGTTGACATGGGGCCAGTTGATATGCTGACCTGGGGTCAGTTGACATGGAGCCCAGTTGATTTATTGATCTGGGGCCAGTTGATCTATTGACCTGGGACCAACTTAATATATTGTTCATGTACTGTGATAATGCTACAGGTGGACACTTCAGAAAATTGCAAAAACTTCACAAATTGAACTTACTGCAGAAACAAATAAAACATTTTGTAGAATTGTTGTCATTTGGTTGGGTTTAAACCATTCAGCAGGATGAAAAACACCACTAGAATACATAAAATAATTACCCAGTTGAGAGTATACGTTAGCCAGTACTATATCATGCTATATAGCAGCTGGACAAGACACTACACAGAAACTGCAGAGAGCGTGACAATAATGATAAAACCACAGTTCCATTAAAACCATGTTAGCAACTGATGAGTTGTTTATTGTTGCTCACAGACGTCTAATCTACTCAACCTGCCGGGCAGTCACCCAGAAAAGAAATTGTGTGATCTCTCTACAAGTTGCACATAATCAGCCTTCTGGCAAAGAGGATAATGAATTAGTTCTGTGCATTAGGATTTGATTGATGGGTTGCTCTTAAACAACTCAATTGTTGGATTGTTCTATTTTTGCTAAGAATGCAGGATGAACTAGAAAATAAACTGTTAGTGGCTTTTACTTCAAATCAAAGCACTCCAAATGTTATTGACCCACAAATAAATGGGTAACCATCCAAGGCAGCCTAAATTTGATTAAAGTCCATTCGAGAATGATGCCTGTAATATGACTTTTTAATTATAGTACAGTGTATGTGATTATATTTGGAACCTTCATAAAAAATGTAGAATATTGCAGTCACATCATACATGTACACATTTGTTCATGTGCATGTGTGTGGATATATATATATGTGTGTGTGGATATATATATATGTATGTATGTATGTATGTATGTATGTATGTATGTATGTATGTATGTATATATATATATATATATCCGGGTATATGGCATTTGTTGTGGAAGTAGTAATTAAGGGGTTTGTCATGCAAGCACAGTTGCATCGTGATGCAAGGAGCTGCCCAATTTATCATTATTGCTCAACATTATATTGTGCTGGAAAATCTTTAGGTCAAATACACACAATATGATGCTTTAATGAAGTCCACCATGTGAAGAGCCTAGTGTGAGAGTGCCTGCTGGGCCTGTGCTGGCCATGGCATTGGTGATGAGCAGGTGAAAGTGAGGACAGGTAAACTGCTGCGTGATTGCTCCCTGTGGGTTTATTGATTATCCCAACCAGTGGTAGGTATGAGATTACTCTGTGTTCTCTGGTTCAGAGCCTCTGCCAATGCGGATGCGTGCACTGCCGCAGAGTTTCTGGCAACAGCCTAATGTGGCAGACAGTGTTCCACCCAGCTCCACCTATCCCATCCTGCCTCCACTCTACAGCAAGGACTCAGGGGAAGATGTCACAGGTAAGTGTGACCATATTAGTCTAACCTAAAACAAATATGTTCATGGTCAGATTTTTAGATCTGTGATAAAGGATTCAATTGATTAAATTCATTTGTGGTATCAGTGTTTTTGGTCTGTTTTATTTATGATGTGAGTTTGTTGTATCTGTTGCTAAGCATGCTATTAAGAGATGGTATGGTGTACAGCATTATATTAATTACTGTGTCTTCTCAGTATATAATGGGTAGATTAAACATATAAAAATTGTATCATCAATATTATAATTGCAACTTTATGCAGTCATTTGAGAAATGATACTGGCACTGTTTGTAGCATTTGTAGCAAGTGAAAAAAAATTTGCAGTTGTCACAGTAGTCAAGCAGATGTACCTGCATTGATAGCAGTAACATGACAGTACCTGCACTTGTCATCCAGCACTTGGTACACATAGCGCTTGACAGTGCCAGCTTTTTGCAGACACCTGAATACAATGGTATCGATGCTGACTGCAATATATTGAAAGAAAGATTTTAAGACTTCTGAGTGATATTTAAATAATAATAATAATAAATAGCGCTTATATCCTCAGGAACCTGAGCTCAGAGGCACAACAAACCAGATTCATTAAAAGCATTAACATGAACAAGGATGCGCAAAAGTCTTTATCAGAACAAGGAAGTTCCAAAGATTTACTGATCCTGACATTGATTGCAGCAATGTGTCTTGGCAGATATTTCAGTAAAGATGTTGGCAATGATCACAACTGTCTGACAGCACTGTTTTGTTTCAGACATACGACCAATCACTCCACCGGAGGAAAAAGAGAGGAATAAACTGCGAGTGGTTCCTGAGCGAATGGTGACATTGGCCAACACGGAGCTCTTACTGAAGCTGTTTGATGGTGTCGAGGGCAGAAAGACCAACTGTCGACTGAAGCGTGGCAGGTCAGTGAACGTCACATCAGTCACTCACCTGTGTCAAACTGTTTCCTCCTGTCAGTGTCAGTCATTGTCACGTGTCAAACTGCTGTGTCCTCCATGTCAGTGTCAGTCATTTTCACCAGTGTCAAAATGTGTCCTGTTAGTGTCAGTCATTGTCACTTATGTCATACTGTTTCCTCCTGTCAGTGTCAGTCAGTGTCACCAGTGTCAAATTGTGCTGTGCCCTCTGGTCAGTCATTGTGACCAGTGTTTAAGCTGTGTCCTTCTGTCAGTGTCAGTCATAGTCACCAGTGTCAAACTGCTATGTCCTCTATGTCAGTGTCAGTCATTGTCACCAGTGTCAAGCTGTGTCCTTCTGTCAGTGTCAGTCATAGTCACCAGTGACAAACTGCTGTGTCCTCCATGTCAGTGTCAGTCATTGTCATCAGTGTCAAACTGTGCTGTGCCCTCCTGTCAGTCATTGTCACCAGTGTCAAACTGTGTCCTCCTGTCAGTGTCAGTCATGGTCACCAGTGTCAAACTATGCTGTGCCCTCCTGTCAGTGTCAAGTCATTGTCACCAGTGTCAAACTGTGCAGTGCCCTCCCGTCAATGTCAGTCATTGTCACCAGTGTCAAACTGTGCTGTGCCTGCCCACAGTATGAGTATATAAAATGTTATTAAAATGACAGTGCAGATCGGATTCCTTTCTCAGTTTCTGGTTATTTGTATGTTGGAGACACAAATGTAGCAACTTAATCTTTGTTCCTTCTGCAAACTTAAAAAAATTTGATAGTTCTTATGTAACAGTCATAGCAATGTTTACCAAATGCCTCAGGCCAATATGCAATCAATACACTCGAGATTGTTTAAGGGAACGTCAAACGTATTACCAGAAACAACCGCATCACGCATGTTCAAAATGTTGAAGGTTGCATGAATTTAGACCATGGATACTTGTGTTGGTTGTAGAGTAATAGAATATCTTTTTTATTGTGTGTTGGCCCTCAGTCTGCAACCTCAGGTGCATGCTTTCTACTATAATTAATATAAACCGCCCAGATGATGCTACGTACTTTCAAATGGTTTACGTACCGAAGTATTCGCCATGCGCGTGCGTAGTTTCTGCAATTGTTTTAAGTTAACATTTTACGTAGCGAATATTTGATTTACCATAAAAACCACTAAGAACCTTTGGTATTTTGAAAAAATAAAGGCGTTCTGTTTCATTCGTGGGGTTGTAAATTAATCGTCAAATGTTTGGCACCAAGGTGCAGGCCATCTAGGAGGAAAATGTTAACATAACCACATACAAACATATGCTAGCTTGATTATAGTTAGATGTAGCAGTTTTTAATACTCATTGTAACTGGTAAGATTTCTTGTAGATTGTACCAAGTGACTATTTGTTCTGTGCAGTTGATGTTGATTGTGATACACCAGTGGACAGTGTAACATGCACATCGGTTATAATGACGTGGTTGTACTGAGTGAAGATTATCAACTTGTAACAATAAGAAATATATGTAAGAGCAGTATTTAGTATAACGCATTGTGTTCTCGTGCACAGAGGTAATAACAGGATATGGACAGTCAAGCAGCTTGGCAGAACTCTATAGAACTATACAGTTGTAGGTAAAGTTTCATTACATTAGCTATACTGGATTAAGAGCAGCTGAGTCATTACAATCCATAGTTAATCCGATCAGATATGGGTAAGTGGTGCATAGATGTCATTATGGCTGTTCCGAAGGCTTTCAAGAATCCTATACAAGCAGGCATGAATGACTGCTATTTTAAGTCACTGAGCGAGTTACATACTAGGTCTGCATTTTTAATCAAACAAAAGACAAACCAGGATTAGCTTTTATTTGCTGTGGTGTTGTGGCAACATAGAGGAAGGGCCAAGTTAATTTGTTTTGCATTCATTTTGGGCTTTCTGTTTATGCCAAATCAGAAATATTTTGACGTGTGCTTCCTGTTGGCTGAAATGTGATTTTATTCAATTCTGCTGCATTGATCGCTGAGAAACTTAAAATAATTGAAGACGGTGTACTGTTCATGTTTCTCATGGCCTCAAATAGTAGCTCTAAATACCAAATGTTTAAAAGTTTAACTGGAACGTGTGCTATCTCTCTTGGGTTTGTAGGCCAAGGAAGATGACAGATTGTGCGTCGAGAACATTGCCGTCCTGCGATGATCCATACTTAGTGGACTGTGTGTCCCAAAAACTTTTTCCCCAGTTGTCACTAGAGCATAGCGATGGTGCCAAGTCAAGCGGAACAATGTTGCAATTGTTGACCGTACACGAAGACGAGAAGTTTGTCTTGTTGCCGACTCTCAGCGTTGAACAGAACTACCCACAGATGCTCTCCGAGTTGGTCATGCACATATGACATTGAACAGCCAACATCATATTATTTTTCTATTTATTCGAGGCTTCGATATATATTGGGACATTTTAATGTGTTTATTTATTATTGAACCTGCCTTGAAACATAATTACAAAGTCTCTTTCGAGTATTAGTGTTAAGGATTGGGCACAAGGACATGGTCCTTAAAAAGGTGGTCTCTGGAAGCTGGTCTTTCAGGGTCTACCACATTTTTAAGGTGGGTTCTAATATATTGAAGAGTTGACTTGCTTATTTATAGAACACAAGGTGCAACGTTAAGTTTATACAATTGTTATGCAAAATCTGGAGAAAAAAATTCTGAGCTGCAGAAACTATGAAACAACATGAGTTTCATGTGGATTGTCAGAGTTTGGTTTTCGAATCTCCATGGTTACAGTTACCAGCCCCAGCATCGTAAATGAAACAGCAATGAAAACAAGATCAACGTTTGCAGTGCTATTTTTGCTGATATACTAAAATGTTTGCTTTGTTGATATTTGTGAACCATAACAAAGATAACATGTTTCCAGCTGTTTGTGCTGAAAATATGGCTGCTGCAATGGCTTGTGGGAAATATGCTATGTAAATAAAGCAGAGTGATACATTTCAGATTTATTCTCGACAGAAACCAAAACTAGTGCTATACAACTGTGTAACGTTAGTATGTAACCACAATGCAACATGTACACGACACAACAATCAACAACTCATAATATTACAGTTCTTTTCAATAAAAACATGGTTACCTCATAATATGCAGATTTTTGTTATGCTGTGTTGCATGAAATGTTGCATGAAATTGGTATGAAGTGTGATGATGCCATCTTCAGATACAATCACAATTAACATATAAACAGTATAAAGTATAAACAGGGACATTGACACAGGCAAAAACACTTAAATGCAGGAAGTAACAGACCGACTAGCAATGAGAATAGTATAAACTGACATAAAATGACACTGACAAGCAATGAACATGAAACACTGACCGAAACATTCGGACACAGTTACAAATAAGAGACACACAGATCTAATCAACTACTACACAATGCTGTGTCAGAATTGCAGGACTGAAGAAATTCAAGAGAAAACGGTTGATAATAAAACTGACCATGACTTGCATTGTGAACACCAACCCATAAAATATTTGTCTTGATCATTACTAAATAATTTTACATGGATCTGTCACAATGATTATAAAGCATAATTACAGTTATAAATAGGATTACAACTTGTACATTATCCAAATAAGATCCTTAAACCAGTGAAGAGCCATTCAAGCTCAGTTGGTATCGGCTTCCATGATCACCTGGTCACTTGTTTCACAGTTGGCACCGTCATACTTGACTACTTAGAGAGCCTCGTAATGACATATACTAACCACATCTGGCTAAGCCACACTGTGGCACTGTCGGAGGTTGGCAACATGACAGCTTGAACACAACAGCGATGTCATAACAAGGACAACAGTAATTTGTACTGGCCCACTAATCAACACCTGCATCGGAAATAACACATCCAGTTGCCATGCACACTTGTTGACTGCCACCACCATGAGATCCTCATAAATGGTCATTGCCTGGCTCTTTCTGCTTGCCATGTCCATAGGAAAATGTATGGGTATAATTAAGGTAGGATAACCTGGCAGGTGTTGCAGTTTGAAGAGTTCCAACAATCAGTTAATGTCACGTGATGAGAAGAATCGACAGGTTACTCCCAAACGTCACCTGATGTCACATGACCAGACCCGTTTAATGAAACATGCATCCACCTATTCAATCAATACACATCGCAACTATCATCAATCCATTAGCTAATGGAGTAGTGACAGTCAGTCAATGGGCTCCACACTAGAACATGTATGTTTACAATGGTGTAGTGTGATGTTTTCTAAAAAAAAAAGCAGAAATTCCACATCTGAGACATTTAAAACGCTTGCCAACATGTTGTTTTGCTAATTACACAAAGTGGGCTAATTTGATCATCACCATAAAAAAGTAATGGCTTTTTACACTTATGTACACATACATTAATACTGACAAAAACAAGACATCTATAATAAAAAAGTTTGTATATTCATGTTTTTACATCAAACCAGACAAAGTGCAGTAATTGTCAGATATTAATGCAATTGTTTTACTGGCTTCTGTACAAATACCTCAAAGATAATGAAGCCATCCAGGTCATTAAATCCCACCTAAAAATATTTATTTCACCAAACCTATTATCCCACCTGAGCCACAATGGTGCTTAATGATGCCTTTTTTGTACTTACAACATGAAAAAGAATATGATTAGTAAGGTGCCCTTAAAATCCCCTTTAACCCCCAAAATAGTCACAATGGCTGAAATTAGTTTTCTCCGATGAATTCCTTTCAATCTTTCTCATAAAAAAAATATATTAGTACTTGCATGCATACAATCCAGCTAAACACATAATATAGCAGGAATAGAATCCAGTCTTAATATTCCACTAAAGTTCAAGAAGACTACGTCTTGTGCTACTTAATAACTCTGTGTAACACCAGATGCAATGTCTCTGCGTTTCATAATCAGAGTAGAGAGACAATTTAAGGTACAGCTGCCATAGAACACACTATCTTTCTGTGGAAATCCGCAGCTGTGCAAACTAATTTCATACCTCTCATAATCATCATTTTCTCTAGGGTTTACGTTAGAATATTAAAACAACAAACGAGGTGAATTGAAACACACCAAGGCACACCCAGGGTCTCCTGTCACTAAGACAATAGCACATCACAACAACTGCTAGGAAACACTGTCACGACAATGTCACCAAAACATCTAGTGCCACGTGACGATCTTCGCAACACTCGATGCTACACACACAAGAATTGGTAATATTTCCCACAGGCAGATGGGTGACATTGTCTCTCAAACAATGATTCATCCTAGGTGGTCATGCCTGTTGTGACACAATGTCTGGGACAGTGACACTACACCTCATTGTCTGTGTGACACTTGTATGAGTTACCCACACCAGTCTCTGAAAAACTAATTCCCAGTTTGCTTTACTTTGATTCACACATGACAAGTTCAACTTGTCATTCTCCACCAATGTGACATGTCAATATGTCACAGCTGCTCCATCAATGTTCACTGTCTCAGTAACATGTCACATATGTAAAAGTCTGACACGTTGTAATTGACAGATTGGTGACAATAATGACGTGTCTCTACTGCATCAGTACTGGACTGCTTCTACTGCAAGAACAAACATAAACCCACCATTATACATCCAAGAAATGCATGCGTGTTACTCTATAAAGTGTGCATTTGACAAGGTATGTGTAGCCAATATATACACCAACAAATGCAGAACATTCATGAAATTCAAGTGACATAAATCCTCACGATTCGTTTGCAATGACCCCAGACTAGTGCACCCCTTACATGTTGCACACACCACAGTGGTGGTTATTTTACTTGCCACAAGGCTGTGTAAACACAAATATCACCCTTGATGTGTGAAATGTTGCAAGAAGGACAGGGTCTAATAACGATTCTTTTCAACCAGAAATACTTGTGGTTACTGCCAATACACGTTATCTGCTAAAATACTCTCATTTAGATTTTATGCAATGTAATATGCTGTTGGACTAATAGTTGTGTTAGTGATGCTATGTATTACACTATTTGATTCCAGGCATCCACTTCAAACTACAGTGCTTACAAGTTGTTGCTATTCAACATTGCAATCCTCACTTAGCAGTTGGTGTGATTTCAGTGTAGATGAGAATATCACTGCCCACTAACCAACTGCTTCAAGTGACCCTACTAGTGCTGGGTGCAGCTGGAGACTAAAGTCACCCAGCAAGGATCAGCAAGTGTTACCACTGCTTCTTTAATATTAACTTAATGAATTAATGATATCTGACAAATAGTGTTACAATACATACTGGTTGCCAATGATTTCGTCCTCAGAGTCGAGTTCCATTCCGAAGTCAAAGCTTGAGTTGTTATTATCCTGTACACCAACACTGAAACATAAAAACAAGACTGAAACAAGGCAACAACCCAAAACCTGAGCTCAAATGGTTGCACTGGCAGCCATGTTACAACTGGGCCGCCCAAAGTTCTTTCACATAATTATTTTATCATTTATTATAGTTTTGTAGCTGGACATTAAGCATGTTCAGATCTTTTATGGAAAATACATTTCACCATTGTTATCTCTAATAATTGGCCCCGCCACCCTTTGGGTGCTCCACCAGTTGGCCCCGCCACCAGCTGGTCACTCCACCAGTTGGGTGCTCCACCAGTTGGCCCCACTACCAGTTGGCCCTGCCACCTGTTGGCCCGCCACCAGTTGGCCCTGCCAACAATTGTTGTGTACCTTGTGGCCTTGCAGGTGAAGAAGAGAAGACGCTTCATCTTGTGATTGTACAGGAAGTAGTTGAAGGACCAGATGCAGCCCTCCTCACCAAATGGGTCACAGCTCAGGTCGGGGTTGTAGCTGAAACCAGAGCTCCTGGATGTAGGCTATACAAGCATCATCATGAATGTAGCTAATCTATGTGTGCTTGCATGCACACAAACACACACACAACATGCACGTATGCATGCATACACACTGTGCAAAGTATTTGGATACTCTACCAAACTAAGTGCCAGTTCATATTTTAAGCAAAGCCCTGTTTATAATAAAAAGATATGATGCTTTTTATTTAAGAAATAAAACGATGGTATTTGTTTTTCTTGAGCTTTTCCGACAAAGTCTTTGGACAAAGTCCACATAAGTCTGGGACAAAGTCTACATAATTATATATGGGTGGATCTACCACAGGACCAGGGATAACAACAATATCGCAATTGGTTCATGAGGAATATTTAGTCATGGACATTCTCTCAGCCGTCCCTCAAAACGAGGATGGTATCTGCCAAGGGTTGATCATCATTCCTGAAAGGCAGGGAGTTCACAGTCCTGTCGCCTGCGCCACTGGTCCATCACGATCTTGACAGGAAAAGCTGCGTAACTCGCCATGATGACCGGGGACTCTCCTTCTGCTGCAGTCATCATCCACCTTCACAGTTGTTAGGCCAGTGTATGTTCTCCTCCATCAGTTCCACAGCTGTGGCCAAATCGCTGTTAGTCAGGCCCCTCGCCTCAGACCTGTGCACCATAGGTGGTCCTACCAGGTGTACGAGACTCCTGACCCCACAGCTTTGACATTCATTGCAGCTCACAAGCCTTTCCATTCAATAACCCACTTTAGAATGCAAACTAACCTGTAAATATGACAGTCGGCGAGAGAGATTTCCTCATCTGCAGTACTCCACAGTTGTGTCTTGAGACTACCATACTGCTCACCCATGGCAGCAAACAGCTGACTGTCGACGGCATTCACCACCCACTGCATGACACATGACAGACACAATCATATATTTAGTTTGACATATCCATTTGTTTACTAGATGCAGATACAATCTTGATCCAGACTGCTGAAAATATGTGCA
>OY759267.1:44611585-44664085 GCA_963662155.1 Lamellibrachia columna
ATCGCACCTCTTAAAGAAAATGGAATCTTGAAGGACACCCCCTGGACAAAGCCAGGATCCTAAACGCACAGTTCAGCTGTGTGTTCACCAAAGAGAGCCCCACCCCCACACAAAGCTGACCCAATACGACAGTATCCCCCGATTTCCAAATTGAATGTCGCCACAGAAGGCATTCAAAAACTCCTGGAAAATCTAAACCCTAATAAAGCCATGGGACCAGACAGGCTTCATCCCAGGGTCCTCAAAGAAACAGCCAGAGCAGTTGCTTCTATTCTACAAATAATATTTAAAAAATCCCTTGAAGATGGTGAGGTACCAGATGACTGGAACCAAGCAAATATAGCAGCAATTTTCAAGAATGATATTGCCCATCAAATTACCGTCCAGTGTAACTCACGTGTGTGTGCAGCAAACTAATGCAGCACATAATCTCAAAACATCATGATTAAAAAATATTTTTTTTTTTTTATTTAAATTGGATCTTTTTATTTTTTTAAATCTTGTATATAGAAATTGATATAGATGTTTATATTTATAAACTCTTTCAAACGTGTTCTATTCAAATCGATTTGGGTATGTGTCTTACAGAGGGTACATGATTTTTGCTTATATAAAGACATTAGACAATGTCCACAAGGCCTCACCCCCTGTAGTTGCATAATCTGTCTTGGAAAGGAAAGCATGCTGTGTGTCTGTGGCTGTAGCAGTGCTAATTATTGTTTGCCTATAGGGTGGATTAGCACATGTCCAGGGCTCTGTGTACTCTATGGGTCTCCAAGCAGACTGCAAACTGATACAGTATTAAACAATTGTAGCCCAGACTGTCTCACTTGAGTCAACATACTGAATTGGTAACAACTAGCACAAGCTCTAAGTAAGTGAACTTTAACTCAGGGCTTCTGACTTGAACAGATACTTCCTCTGGAAGACAAGTTTGTGTGGCTTCACAGCATTCAGAAAGGGAATAGCTCAAACATACACAATGTCATAAAATATTTGACTGTCAGGCTATCTGGTATCAATACAGCTACACAAGTGTGCTTTTGTATAAAAAAAACATACAAAACTTTGTTGATCTTGATGCTTGTAAACAATTATTGGTGTTAAATTCATATAAATCAGCGATTAAAAAAACGGAAGTAAAAAAAATCATAAATAAATTATTTTTTGTTAGTGATTTAAATCAATGATTTAAATCAATGATTTAAATCAATGATTTAAATCAATGATTTAAATCAATGATTTAAATCAATGATTTAAATCAATGATTTAAATCAATGATTTAAATCAACCAACGATATTCTCTTTGACAAGCAGCATGAATTTCGAAAAATGCGATCAACCGATACACAGCTGCTACCCTTCACACAAGACATCTTGGCCAATCTAAGCAGTGGGATGCAAACTGATGTAATTATTATGGATTTTGCCAAAGCCTTCGACAAAGTACCACACCACGGACTAATCCAGAAACTTGAGAGATACTGTATCAATGGCCCTGTAAACACTTGGATTGAGAAATTCTTGAAGGATACAAAACAGCATATGGTATGTTTTCGGACTGGGCTCTTGTTATCAGTGAAGACCCACAAGGTTAAGTGATTGCCCCCATCCTCTTTCTTATCTATACAAACGACCTACCTAATGGCCTGAAATCAACTGTAGGAGCCCTTGCTGATGACACTATTATCTACATGACAATATCCAACGGTGCTGACGTGACAGCCCTTCAACAAGATCTAGACAAACTGGACAAGTGGGCTGAAACATGGCAAATGGAGTTCCATCCCCAGAAATATAGTGTCCTCCACATAACCAGATCCCATAACCCCAAATACAAACCTCTTCCCCCAACTTATACCCCTGGTGAGACCCTCTCGATACACACATTCTGAACCTTTTCAACTCCCCCGAATCACTAAGCAATTCATCCAGTATAGCTTTTTACCCCATACAATAGCCAACTTTTCCTCTCCCCAAATTGCAGTTCTAGACGCACACTGTCATCTTTTCTTTTTTCCAAACATTTTATTACTTTCTCTTACAGCACTTGTGCACACACACCGAGTCTATAAGCCTTGAAGAGAGGGTTGACTCATACCCAGAAGAAGAATGGCAGGTCTGTGCTCATGATGATGTGAAGGTTGCTGCTTCTGACTTCTACACTATATAGAGTAGTAGCATAATATGAACCAAAAATAGATAACTATATAACTGCAAAGGTTTTATCAATGGTAAAATCAGTCGTCAAATTAATGTTTTCTTCAACCAGTTTATGGTTTTTATCTCCCTGGCTTAGATGGATACCCGTCTAGATTATGGCATTGTTTCTCAAAACAAGGGTCACATCTCAGGACTCAGTAAAATACTCACCTCCCTTCAATGCGACAATCACCTGTCTCGACTGACATAGCATCACTGATGGCTTCTAAGTTCAAATTTGCCAACAACTTCATATTTTCAGATTTTTGCTGACTGTTGACAACACAACAGTCAAACTCTCGGAAACCAAACTCTTCACTATTCTGTAGCCGGACTATCTATACAGCATTACATGTTGACGTAGGTAGTTTTACAGCAGAAAAAAATATAATATATAGCTGATGTAGCGCCTATTCAGGAATTGTGGCAAACACTCCGTGAGTCACTTTTCTTGTTCCTGGAAGGTCTCCGTTGGCGTTGTTGACATTCGGTACGACGGCGTTGTTTACAAGTATTATTTGTCTTTCCGATGTTTAGTTTAACTTTGAAATTAGGTACTGTAATTGTCAATACATTAAGAATATCGTTAGCAATATCTATATGCCTAGTAGTCGCTATATCAGTGCTTGGTAGTCAAAATAATGTGCAATATTTCACAAAATTATTTCTCGATTTCAATCATCCGGAAATGCTCTTCCGTACTGAAGATTGAAATTCATGTCACGGCGCCATCTTTCGGCACATACCGTAGTTTCTCTCAAGACCCGCCAAATTTAAATGGAAGTTTGTAATGATTTTGTGTGTAACATGGATAAACACCAGGTTACGGATCTTCAACGAGCATTACCAGAGACTAGTAACCTCGTAGTACATGTTGAAGTTTGCCAAAAACCTTGCAGGTGCGAGCCTTACATTTTTTACATCCGCCGTCATGAAATTACCACACCGATTATCGACCACACTGTCACTGGCTTAGCCTTAGTGGCTACTGTCACTGAACCCAGTGACAATAAAACACAAACAAGAATGTTAAAAACACTGTTTTTTTAATCTTTGATCTGACCTAGCAAAAATCATGTAACCTCAGATTTTGTAGATTTTTTTAGGTTGAAGCATACATATTTGAAAATAATCACTGAAAGTCATGCTCAGTCATGACTCATGGTTTAGCTTTAATGAGTTATAACTTATGTTACTTATGGCATTTTAAATGCACCGTCATGTCACTCTAGTGATGTGATAAGAACTTAATTAGTCACATGATCTTTCAGTATGCAAATGGGGCTGCCTTCCTAGAATGTGCTGTGTTTTTTTCTCTGCATATTCTCTGCCCATAAGGTAATTATCTGTTGATATACTTAATATTTGTATAAATGATGATCTGTAGCTAGTGGATACATCAAAATAATATTTTAATAACCTGATTTTTATGGTAAATCAAATGTACATGATACCTCATTGGACTGCCTCCTCCAGAAGTGGAACCATCTTTCAAGACAGATCAATGTTAGAAACCATCCATCAGTCAGTTTATGAATTCATTCAGTTTCACTGAACATCTCCAACATATCATCCTTCATGATTTCATTGCGAAAGTACAAACATCATACTATCAAGACCTGCGAGACAACATGCTAGGTGAAAAGGAGGTACTTGTTGTGGGTGATTTAGCCGAGAACTTCACTTTTGTAATGCAAGATGAAGTCCAGTCATATCACTGGAACAATGCTCAAGGTATCATCCACCCATTTGTTTGTTACTGGTTGGAGAATGGAGTGTCAAAGCATGTGGCATGTGTAGCTGTCTCTTAGTGCCTGACACATGACACCATTACAGTCCAACTGTTTCGACATAAAAAAATCAACAAAATCTGAGGTTACGTGATTTTTGCTAGGTCAGGTGAAAGATTAAACAAAATTTTTTTTACATTTTTGTTTGTGTTTAATTGTCTACACAGATAGACATTTATCAGAGCTTTAAAATGACACCAACATCACATCTGTAGGTTACCTAGGAGAGGAGTTATAACACCTGGAAGGTCATGAGGTAATCAAGTTCGGATCAAACTTTGATGACCTCTATCTCTGGAAAGGAAAGTCAGATTGAGCTGAAAGAAAAACACAAACGAACATACCAAGTTTCATCAAAATCGAAGACGGTTATGTAAATTCTTGATATGGAATGCCCTGAAGCAGATGTGGTGTGCGTACATTTTCTTTGTACTTTTACGGTTCGTATGCGATTGCGACTTAAAGAAGGTTTACATTATGTTATGAATCACCTGGAACAACCGAGCACTTATGCGAGGATTCTTTTCATGGACTTTAGCTCGGCCTTTAACACCATAATTCCTGTGAAGTTGTTTGATAAACTTGTATCTCTGAATGTGCATCCTGCCATATGTCACTGGACTCTCAACTTTCTTCTTCACAGGCCTCAATCTGTCAAGGTCAAAAACTCTCTCTCCAAACCTGTTATTCTTAACACTGGTGCCCCACAAGGCTGTGTGCTTTCTCCTTTCCTTTTCACTCTCTTTACAAACGACTGTGTATCTGGTAACCAATCTGTTCGCGTGGTTAAGTTCTCGGATGACACCACTGTAATTGGCTGTGTCAACAATGCTAACGAGTCTGTGTATAGAGAGGAAGTTCAAAGACTGGTCGGCTGGTGTAAGAACAACAACCTGGTACTAAACATATCCAAAACGAAGGAAATGATCATTGATTTTCGCAAAAAGAAAACACCCATCCACCCCCTTGTCATTGACGGTACTGAAGTTTTACAAGCCGACTCTGTAACATTTTTGGGTTCGACTATTTCTAAAGATCTTTCCTGGTGTAATAACACGATTGGCATCATTAAAAAAGCACAAAAACGCATGTACTTCCTTAGACACCTCAAACGATTCGGCTTATCTCAAGCAATATTAACACGTTTCTACTGCGCAGTTATTGAAAGTGTCTTGTCATTTTCTATCACTGTCTGGTTTGGTCGCGCCAGCCAAGATGAAATTAATCAAATTGAATCAGTCGTCAAGTACGCCTCTAAACTAATCGGGTTAAATATGCCGTCCATCAGATCTCTTTATCTATCTCGCAGTTTGCGCAAATCCAAGCGCATTGTACAAGACGAATATCATCCAGCCAACCATCTCTTTGAACTCCTTCCCTCCGGTAAGCGCTACCGTAGCATAAAAACTAAAACGACGCGATTTAACAATAGTTTCTATCCTCAAGCGCTGAGATTTTTAAACGGAGAGCCATCATAAATGTCTTGCCTCTGGTAGGTAGATGCAATGTCGCCTTTTTTATTTTTTATTTATTTATTTTTTTTATTTTTTAATCTTGCAACCTATTATATTACTCTCGCTTGTTTTCAACTGTTTTTAGTATTACGATTGTGATATGTAATGTTTAGTTCCGTGTGTGATTGGGTGCATGAGTGTATGTTTGTGCTAACGCCACAACACTACAAATTCCTTGTACTTGCTACTTGGTAATAAAACGTATCTTATCTTATCTTATCTTATCTAGAAGGAAATAAAAATGCCATAAAGCTACTCCTTTTTTGAATAAGGGTGACATTAGTAACTTAGTGATTCTTATTTTAAAGGGGACTTTAGGAACCCGTGCTTTACATTCTGTGGTTTTGTAGTGGGAACTTTGTGAACTTTTGACTTGGACTGAAGTGACTTGCAAGATCTACCCATGTCCTCATTTTCACCCAATGCATTCATGGGCAATGAGACGGCTAGAAGTGTCTAATGGATTAGCACCTATTTTGAGCGATTGTTATTCATGCACTAGTCAACAAAGGGAAGCAATGTTTAGTTTAGATACCTCTGATGTCCATAGCTTTGTCTCATAATATGAGCCGGTGTTAATAGGATTGGAAGACTAACAAGTAGCAACTGCTTCACATTCACAACCGCGGAACTCTTCAAACTCATGCTTTGCACTGAAAACTAGAACTATTTATATTTTATGTATATTGCGATGGGACAAAAACAATTAACAACATCTTAAACTACTATATATATATATATATATATATATATTGATAAAATTAATCTGTTGTTCAATAAAGGCGATGTTCATCATCATCAGCTGGTCCAGGGGACGGGTCCCATAACAGTTGTTCACGATACATCTCCATTGATGTCTGTCTTCGTGGGTGATGTTAGTGAGTCTGATTTTAATCAGAACTTTTTGAACTCGTGCTCTGTGCTAGAGACTACCTTTGAAGTCAATAGGTGCGATTAGCCAAGTATTAACAAGACACTCACTTCACATTGGCAAACACAGAACTTTAGTCTGATGGGAAACATTGTATAGATCAAACACAGTTGGCTTTGTTGCATTAACAATCAGTCCACTGTTGTCATGATTTCTCGGTATTTTTAATGAATTTTGCACATTTCTGCAGAAATTGTTTATTATTAACGACTATTATCAGAAGAATGAGCGGCAAATTCCATCTAGACCTATGGCTATTGCTACACTCTGGCAATGGGTAATATTGAAAGAAGCATAATTCATGCAAACGTTTCATAAAAAGAAAAAAATTATCTCAAATAACCTCGGTTTTATATTCGAAATTAGAACAAAACAAAAATATGTATAATTTATTATCGTTGTAATGGTCTGAACATAAAACTGTTGAAATATAATGCTGTAGTTTATAGAAAATGGACACTGAAATGGCTGAAGGAAGCCTATAAAAACGGTTAAAAAGTAAAAATTTCAAAGTAATAGAAGTATTGTTTTGGTGTAATAAACTGGTATGCATCGTTTAGTTGTTTGTATACATATGTTTGATTATTAAAATCAGTGGGGCATTCTGACCAAGCGGTTGGGGCATTCCGACCAAGCAGTTGACGCATTCTGACTAAGCGGTTGGGGCATTGTGACAGGGCAGACAGGCAGAGGGGCATTCCGACCATGATTTATTCTGGATGATGTTCTGTCACATTTAGTTTTATTACAGCTGAAAAAGTATTGATGAATAAACTCTGATCATAACATCTTTATGTAAGTTAACATTTTAAGGTTAACATTCTTGAGTTAAAGTTTATTGCCAGTGTCTTTGAAAATGGTAAAACAACGAAATACATACTGCTGAAATTCTCAGAATTTTTTTTCATTTTCGTGACTTGAGTGTGGGACTGTTTGTGTTGCAGCACGGCCTGGATGGGTGATGTGAGTGTGAGACTGTGTTGCAGCATGGCCCAGATGGGTGACGTGGGTGTGAGACTGTTTGTGTCGAAGCATGACCTGGATGGGTGACTTGAGTTTGAGACTGTTTGTGTTGCAGCACGGCCTGGATGGGTGATGTGAGTGTGAGACTGTGTTGCAGCATGGTCCGGATGGGTGATGTGAGTGTGAGACTGTGTTGCAGCATGGCCCAGATGGGTGACGTGGGTGTGAGACTGTTTGTGTTGAAGCATGACCTGGATGGGTGACTTGAGTTTGAGACTGTTTGTGTTGCAGCACGGCCCGGATGGGTGATGTGAAGGAACATGTCAAAAGTCTACTCGGGACAATCAACACGTGTTGCAACAACTTCTCAATAACATCGTTTGATGACCAGTTCTTGCAAGAGCATGTCCGCTCTGTCGCCATCTGTGACCTTGACCTACTTGATCTGAAAGCGGGCGAGGTAAGCTAATGTCACCACTTCCAGCAGTTGGCGGTCATCATTTCGATATTATTACAGGGGAAATTCGGATAGATTAGTAGATCTCGAGATATAGACAATGAACCTGAAAGTTTTCCATTTTGATAGCTTTATATAAGCCAGAAAAATGTTGAATGGTCTAAATGCACGGTATTTAGAATCATATATTTGAATATTTTGAAATTTCATCTACAGTTCCTAACCTACCATTTTGTGTATTGTTGTAAAAGTTCCTCAGATTACTAGATGCAGATGCAATCTTGATCCAGACTGCTGACAATATGTGCAGACATGTATATTGATTAGAGGCATCCTGAAGTCATGATAGTTCAAAAGTCAATAGTTTTACTACAAGTACTTGATGAAACAAATCATTTTACATATTATGAACATATATGTAATCATTGGAAACATAATCAAATAAATTGAATATTTGAACAGTCAACAAGTCGCATGTGATCTTATAAATATAAAAGTAAGTAAATTCTCACAAGTGATAACTAGGTAGAATAATAATCTATATCACACAGACATATCTTCGATTCTTCCTCCAATGCATCAATTGATATTTGTGCGTATCCAATAACACCCCAGCTATGGGAAGTAAAGCCAAAGAAGAAGTAGATAGAAGATTGTCAAGTAATGCAGCAGCAGAATATTATGTGCGATGAACACAGTAGGGTAATTATGGTCTTCTATGTAACATTAACAGTTCCTCAAGGTTTCATTGATTGAGTCGTATTATGATTGTTTGCACATTCAGGTGATATATTTGTCCAAGTGCAATATTCGCATCCACGTGTTCCAACTAAACGAAGATGGTGCAGATCACGAGGAGTTGGATGGAGAAGACCTCCCTGCCGCCAATCACTGGCTGCTCCCTTCGTCTGACTTTGTTGGTTTGTGGGACAGTCTGATATACGACAGCAGCATCAAAGCACAAGTAAGTCGACTCTTAATCTGCTGAGTTCTGAGTCTATTTCATGCATTTTGTTAATGGTTATGGTAATTTGATGTTAAAATGATGGGGAAAACAAAAACAATATCATTAACCAAAGAAAATTTCACACAACATATTTGACAGTCTTTCTGACATAATTCTAATGATTCTACACATAGAAATTGCAGTCCAATATGTAATTTTATTTGTATTCTCTTAAAAAATTAATTAAAATGGAAAAAGGCTGATTGTTATCCTGCCATGTATGTTGTTGCTCTCCCCTATCCCGAGGGTTGGGGTGAGGCTGGCACCGATGCCGGTCATCAATTTTTTTTCCTTCGTCACTGATCCTGTTTCACTGCCATCTCCACCACCCGTCTCCACTCCCCACATCCCTAGTTATAAATCTGTTTTTTGAGTTCCCGTGAACCATGTCTACTTTCAGTTGCTGCAGTACGCGAGCACAACTCTTCTCTTCTCCGATAAACATGTAGACAGCAACGTGGTTGCTTGGAACAGAGTGATATTACTGCACGGTAAATGTGACACCTGTTCATGCGTTACTGTTTAAGTAACTGAAATCTGTTTATGTGATATACTGTTACATATTATTGCAAGTACAGTGCGACTAACTGTAAGTTTAAACATGAACAATAGTTTCATTTGCTGAATTGAAGTGTTTATTATGTGGCAATATGGAGAGTAGTCATGAGAAATAATTTTGTGTAATCTTGTAAAGTGAGCACTACACAAAACTCATGTACATATATTGACCAACGTATGCAGACATGAATGTGTGTGCATGAGTATACTAACATGCACTGTGTGTTGCTGCATGAAGGACCCCCGGGTACTGGCAAGACGTCTCTGTGCAAGGCTCTGGCACAGAAGCTCAGTGTGAACCTGTCTGATAGGTACAGCTACGGTCAGCTCATAGAGATCAACAGTCACAGTCTCTTCTCTAAGTGGTTCTCTGAGGTCAGTGCTGGTCATTGTCTAATCACCTGTACAGACATGCATGCATGAGCACAATCATGCATCCATCTGTGACATATGAACTAGAGTATATTTTTTTTATTGAACAGTTCTCTATATACATAACAATACGTTAAAGGTCTGTAACATATTTTATTGACTGAATGCATAAACATGGAAGAGGTGTTTTTGAGTAAATATCTCTGATCATTGAATGCATATGTTAACATTTCTACAGCTAATCCACTGTTGCATGCCGGTAAAATCTGGTTGATCGATACGACACAAGCTTTAGATATATAATCAGGGATTAAATGGTGTTTTCTACGAACTGTTTATATATATATATATATATATGAAAAATGGCAATATATAGTCCTGTTTCCATCTGTTTTATGTGCTAACAAATGGGTTCCATAAAAAGCAAACAGACATGGTGGAAACAAGGAGGGTCCAAAATGATATCAGCTTCTCTGTGTGCTTTTGTATTGTTTTGTGTGTTGTTTGTAGAGTGGCAAGTTAGTGATGAAGATGTTCCAGAAGATTGAGCAGCTGGTTGATGACCCGAACTCGATCGTGTTTGTTCTCATGGATGAGGTGAGCTAATATGTAATATGATTTATGTAAATTTAATGTTGTGTTCTAGCTCTATTGTGGAGTGTGTTGGTCTGGCAGTTAGAGCGCGTCAACCACTGTCTATCTAGAGAAGCTCTATTGTGGAGTGTGTTGGTCTGGCGGTTAGAGCGCATCAATCACTGTCTATCTAGAGAAGCTCTATTGTGGAGTGTGTTGGTCTGGCGGTTAGAGCGCGTCAACCACTG
This sequence comes from Lamellibrachia columna, assembly GCA_963662155.1. Classification (NCBI taxonomy): domain Eukaryota; kingdom Metazoa; phylum Annelida; class Polychaeta; order Sabellida; family Siboglinidae; genus Lamellibrachia; species Lamellibrachia columna. The sequence goes on from OY759267.1 coordinate 44,622,200, forward strand.
TCTATCTAGAGAAGCTCTATTGTGGAGTGTGTTGGTCTGGCGGTTAGAGCGCATCAACCACTGTCTATCTAGAGAAGCTCTATTGTGGAGTGTGTTGGTCTGGCGGTTAGAGCGCGTCAACCACTGTCTATCTAGAGAAGCTCTATTGTGGAGTGTGTTGGTCTGGCAGTTAGAGCGCGTCAACCACTGTCTATCTAGAGAAGCTCTATTGTGGAGTGTGTTGGTCTGGCGGTTAGAGCGCGTCAACCACTGTCTATCTAGAGAAGCTCTATTGTGGAGTGTGTTGGTCTGGCAGTTAGAGCGCGTCAACCACTGTCTAGAGAAGCTCTATTGTGGAGTGTGTTGGTCTGGTGGTTAGAGCGCATCAACCACTGTCTATCTAGAGAAGCTCTATTGTGGAGTGTGTTGGTCTGGCAGTTAGAGCGCGTCAACCACTGTCTATCTAGAGAAGCTCTATTGTGGAGTGTGTTGGTCTGGCGGTTAGAGCGCATCAACCACTGTCTATCTAGAGAAGCTCTATTGTGGAGTGTGTTGGTCTGGCGGTTAGAGCGCGTCAACCACTGTCTATCTAGAGGCCCAGGGGTTTAGTCTACCATCTGCCATTTAGAAAGGCAATTTCATTCACCCCACTTTATCTGTGTCTTTCAGAAGAGACACTAAATGCTGTTTGTCCCTTCTGCCCAGTGTCTATGCCAGAGAAAGTAACAGATCCCACACAGGGGGTAAATGTGTAACCTGTCGTGGACTCACAGAGTGCTGGTCTCTATCTAGTGTAACCTGTCATGGACTCACAGAGTGCTGGTTTCTATCTAGTGTAACCTGTCATGGACTCACAGAGTGCTGGTCTCTCTCTAGTGTAACCTGTCATGGACTCACAGAGTGCTGGTCTCTCTCTCTAGTGTAACCTGTCATGGACTCACAGAGTGCTGGTCTCTCTCTAGTGTAACCTGTCATGGACTCACAGAGTGCTGGTCTCTCTCTCTAGTGTAACCTGTCATGGACTCACAGAGTGCTGGTCTCTCTCTAGTGTAACCTGTCATGGACTCACAGAGTGCAGGTCTCTCTCTCTAGTGTAACCTGTCATGGACTCACAGAGTGCTGGTCTCTCTCTAGTGTAACCTGTCATGGACTCACAGAGTGCTGGTCTCTCTCTAGTGTAACCTGTCATGGACTCACAGAGTGCTGGTCTCTCTCTCTAGTGTAACCTGTCATGGACTCACAGAGTGCTGGTCTCTCTCTCTAGTGTAACCTGTCATGGACTCACAGAGTGCTGGTCTCTCTAGTGTAACCTGTCATGGACTCACAGAGTGCTGGTCTCTCTCTCTAGTGTAACCTGTCATGGACTCACAGAGTGCAGCTCTCTCTCTCTAGTGTAACCTGTCATGGACTCACATAGTGCTGGTCTCTCTCTAGTGTAACCTGTCATGGACTCACAGAGTGCTGGTCTCTCTCTCTAGTGTAACCTGTCATGGACTCATAGTGCTGGTCTCTCTCTAGTGTAACCTGTCATGGACTCACATAGTGCTGGTCTCTCTCTCTAGTGTAACCTGTCATGGACTCACAGAGTGCTGGTCTCTCTCTCTAGTGTAACCTGTCATGGACTCACAGAGTGCTGGTCTCTCTCTAGTGTAACCTGTCATGGACTTACAGAGTGCAGGTCTCTCTCTCTAGTGTAACCTGCCGTGGACTCACAGAGTGCTGGTCTCTATCTCTAGTGTAACCTGTCATGGACTCACAGAGTGCTGGTCTCTCTCTCTAGTGTAACCTGTCATGGACTCACAGAGTGCTGGTCTCTCTCTAGTGTAACCTGTCATGGACTCACAGAGTGCTGGTCTCTCTCTCTAGTGTAACCTGTCATGGACTCACAGAGTGCTAGTCTCTCTCTCTCTAGTGTAACCTGTCATGGACTCACAGAGTGCAGGTCTCTCTCTAGTGTAACCTGTCATGGACTCACAGAGTGCTGGTCTCTCTCTCTAGTGTAACCTGTCATGGACTCACAGAGTGCTGGTCTCTCTCTAGTGTAACCTGTCATGGACTCACAGAGTGCTGGTCTCTATCTCTAGTGTAACCTGTCATGGACTCACAGAGTGCTGGTCTCTCTCTAGTGTAACTCACAGAGTGCTGGTCTCTCTCTCTCTAGTGTAACCTGCGTTGACTCACAGAGTGCTGGTCTTTCTCTAGTGTAACCTGTCATGGACTCACAGAGTGCTGGTCTCTCTCTCTCTAGTGTAACCTGCCGTGGACTCACAGAGTGCAGGTCTCTCTCTAGTGTAACCTGTCGTGGACTCACAGAGTGGTGGTCTCTTTCTCTAACTCACTGGTTCTAGCTCCCGTGGCCAGAGCTGTTTCCCAGTCAGGTGCGTGTGAGGCGCCGAGCAGGCCGTGTACAGCAGCAATGGCACAGCTGACTCCCTACAGGAGTCTACAGCAGTATATGGATGGAGACATGGAGTGCACCATGCGTCTACCTACCGGTACACAAATTTGTCACAGCTATGAATGTTAAATCTAATGTAAGTTGTAACTTGTCTTTATTGGTTCTAGGTGGAGAGCCTCACTGCTGCAAGATCTGCATCTCTCGGGTCAACAGAGCCATCAGACGCCATCCGTGTAGTGAATGCCTTGCTCACACAAATAGACCACATCAAACAGTGAGTATAACTTCTCGCTCTCCCTGAGAACACAGAAAGTTTGTAGAAACTGCCACCCAACTTGTTGTACTTATGTAAATGATATGTTGGTTGCATCACCAAATGGAGTCCAAATAGAAGTTCTTAGAATATTGAATGGTTATGAGGATATTGATAGAAATATGTTCTTCAAACTTAAAGAAGGCAGTCGAACCAGAAACCACAAAGCGGCATTAGTTAAGGAACATAGGGAACAGTGTATTAGTGCAGGTTGGATATTAGAAAGTTCTAATTTCACTGAGGACGTTAAATGAAAGAAACAAACTGTAAAATGATCAGGGCTGGGTCCAATTATATAATTGTAATTGTAATTGATTACAGCAAAATCGTGTAATTGTAATTGATTATGGTTTCAAAATGTTGCTGTAATTGTAATTGTTATATTTTGTATAATTGACATTTTATTTCAATTACAATCAATTACATTACATATCACAAACTACCTGAACGAATTGTCGATAAAAATATAATTTAAGTCTCACATGAGTTGAAAATCAAGACTAATAATAACACCTGCTTATATATTTACATTTAAGTCTCAGTATTCACTGTCTGGTGGGTACTGGTCAGTGGTGCTAGTGGTGGGTAGCCTTAGCAATTAGCCTTTTCAGTAAGTTGGTAACAGCCAGGAAGCAATAAACAATGCACAGACATTCAGTGAAACTTTGCAGAGTTAGCAAGCCAATTATACCCCTTGTGTTGTGGTGGTTTGGAGACAGGTCAGGTGGCAAGGACCGTTTATATGGCCTTTCTTCCCATTCCCAACTCACACAAAGCAAAGGGCAGACCAATTAAGAATGTCAGCTTAGAGCAGGAGCTACAACCTCAAAGTAAACACATCAAACCCTATTATTAGTATTTTCCAAAGAAAAATTTAAGAAATGCGCACGGATAAATGTCTGCATTGGAATATGTCCTGTAGGATTATGTCTGGATATTGCATTGTATTTTTATATAATAAAAATATGTTTTAAACGGCTATCTTTTTATTTAGTATAATTCAAAGTCACAATTCAACAAAATGTACAAACATTACCGTTATATTTGTTTATCAATTGTGTAAAAAATATTGAAATTCAGCAAAATGCGCAAAAATACATAATTAACAAATGCTGAATATATTTGGTTCCGCATAATGTAATTGTAATTGAAACAGTGTAATTGTAATTGTAATTGATTGGGAAAATTATGAATGTAATTGTAATTGTAATTGAAATAAAAAATGTAATGTAATTGTAATTGATATAATTTTGTGTAATTGGACCCAGCCCTGAAAATGATTGTGTGAATGCCAGCAGTGTGAATACGTTCAAGAATAAAATTGATAGACATCTGATAAGGATAGGCTTGTCCACTTGCCATCTGGAGCTTCTAGGATGGTAATCGTGTTAAATCTTGTCACCAAGCATTATATTTGTGTTTAGGTTTCCTAATGTGATCATACTGGCAACTTCAAATATCACAGGAGCGATTGACTTGGCGTTTGTTGACCGTGCGGATATCAAACAATACATTGGACCGCCGTCCCCTTCAGCAATCTACAAAATACTTCAGTCATGTCTTAATGAACTCATGAGGGTAAGTAAATTTTATTCTGTGGTATGTGTGTAATACATCGGGCTTCATTTGAAAATCATTTGCATAAAACATATTGGGTTATCATGGAACAATCAAGAAATGGACATGCATGTATATGTACTCTTCCTGTCCAAGGTTAAACTGTGTCCTTTTTTGAAATCTGCTCCTTTTAAAAACCAGCACTTTTTATGGCATTCACAAGATTCGATTTATCTTGCTCGATATTAATATTATATTCAACTGTGGATGTAAGAGTGAATGTGATCAATGGCCCATTAATAATCATGTTATAAACATGACATGGTCACCATAGTGAAATAAACTACTACAATATTCATGTAGGCTGGCCTTATCTGGGGTCTGTATTTTCTGTAGTTAGTGTAATGTAGCAAGAATCTAGTAAGCATCCTGTATGTTTCTTACATTTAGCCAAAAGCATGTATTGTATTTCGCATGAGACAATTTGGAAGCTTCAGCGTTCTTGTAGTTGACTTGTTGCTGTCTACACAGGCCAGCATCATCAGTCCATCGGAGAACCTGCTTGACCTGAAGCTGCTGGACACAAACCTCAAGGTCCTCGAGATGATGGGAGAGTCGGCAGAGAATGACTCAATGCTGTTGAGTCACAGACTCAAGAAGATCTCTGAGTGAGTCATCATGACTGTGTTATCATTACGACTGGGAAGGGTATGTCTACAGTGCCTATATGTTTAAAAACAGCAGTGTCTATATGTTTAAAAACAGAACTGGTAGATATCTAATAAGGGTGGACCACACATATCAAATACATACCTTTTATGGACAGTTTTGTGGACATATATGTTCTTCCTTGTAGTTATTTTATAAACGGGTGATGGTAACTAATTCTTTTACTGCTGCACCACTTTGATTGTTGTCCTTTTCTTATCACAAGTAGTTAATTCAGTACAATATTTACAATCACCAAAATCACAACATTTAGTCACCGCCCCAGACTGATGAGACTGTTGTTGTTGCAGGCGCTGTGCGGGCCTCAGTGGACGCACTCTCAGGAAACTGCCCTTTATCGCACACGCAATCTTCCTGCAGGTACGAGTCATATCATTACTTCCAACTTTGATTAGCATTCCATAGGCTTGCCACTGGTGTCACTCCTGTCTGATGCATTTCTACCAAAAGATCTAGTCTTAAACTGCAAAATTATGTTGTTCCAGTACTTACTGAAGTAGTATATCATACACTGTCACTCGTGGTCACTATCTTTAAGACAAAATGAATCTTTATTGTTTCAATTCATAACCATAATTTTCCACACTTGTTAATCTGTAGGAAATTTTATGATGAAATGATGTTTCATTTAAATTTTCGCATCATCTCATTGCACATGTTAGTCGCAAGATGTAACTGTTCCGTATATGAGCACTACTAGTGGCACCATATGAGCACTACTAGTGGCACCGTATGAGCACTGCTAAGGGCACCGTATGAGCACTGCTAGTGGCACCGTATGAGCACTGCTAGTGGCACTGTATGAACACTACTAGTGACACCGTATGAGCACTACTAGTGGCACTGTATGAGCACTACTAGTGGCACCATACGAGTACTACTAGTGGCACTGTATGAGCACTACTAGTGGCACATGGGTGTGACATCACAGGTGCTCTCTCATGCCATACCCCTTAAACACTGCAAGACTTATTTTTATCATTAGGCTGGTAGAAAACTAACCTGAGCAATCCTGCAGAAAATGACCACTTGCTTTCTCATTATATGCCTTGTTTGTTGTGTTTTGAATTGATAACATAACAGTATACCAGTTATATAAATAAAAATATAAACTAACTGGCCGACATAATTTAGTACTGGACACCTTAAATCACCTGTTGTGTTGTGCCTGTTGCAATTCTAAATGCTTCATTGTAAAGTTATACACATCCATATCATGTTGTCCTTTTTAAGAACAAATGCATACCTGTCAACTCTCACGCATAAGCTGCGAGACTCACGGTTCTGCATTAAATATTATGGTCTCATGGCAAAGGTCTAAAATCTCACGCATATTTTCATAATCTTTAGCAATGAAAATTATCAAACCAAGTTTTCTCTTTTTTTGTGTGAAAATGACAGAATATATTTGTGTTTACTGGTAGGCCTAGTATCTGCCTTTTACCGAATAACATGTGAAACACGGTCAGTGATTGGTCAACAGCTGAGCATCAACCAATGAGGTTTCCTGTTGGAAAGCAGCGTAAACACGTGTTGAAGATGAGCTTTACTTTACTTTTGGAATATAAAGGGTGTTCACAGCGACCCCTGAATAGGAACTGCGGCCCCTGAATAGGAACATTTCTCACGCCTAAGACCCTCCATGGGTTGACAGTTATGCAAATGACTATGAACAAATGACCTGTTGATTAAAAACAATGACCTCTTAATTCATGGGATTTTATTGCAGACTTCGAGCGTGAATCTTGGCGTTTTCCTTGATGCCTTGTCGCAGGCCGTTGACCAACAGTTCAAAGAGAGAGAACATTTAGGACTCTGATATTGATAGCAACACTTGGCACGTTCCTGACTGTGTTCACAAGATATTGACGTTCAAAGATGGAACAGTTAGGCATAGTATGGCTCTTCTGTATATAAATCAATAAGAGTAAGTGTAAAATATTTTATCATGAAGGTTGTACAAATGTTGTATCTGTGTTGAAAGTTGGTATATTTCAAGTATATGTCCTACGTATAATGCAATCTTGTAAAGATGTGCTATAAAAAAACTTAATGAAATAAATTCTGTGATTGTTGACATTATGGGAAAGAGTTATACTTCATTTTACTATCATGCTGCAAGATTTTATGTTCAATATTTATGGTATCTGTGTACATAATTGTCCAAGGGATCTGAACTCATGTGGCGGACATAAACACTTGTTGTGCACCTACAATCAACAACATTGAAACATTTACTGCAAAATTAACTTTTAATTTTATTATGCTGCTTCCTAGTTGTTTCACAACATCCACTTTTTGCTTTGTTTTACTCGTAGTCAAACTTTGACACATGTGTCAAGACTAACAGATATTCCTTTTACGGAATATCAGTGGGGCCACCAAAAAACAATTCAACTCAATCTATCCCAACAACAAGCATACTTTGTATGACACTGGCTGGAACCACACTAGCACATTGCTGCGGCCAACCAAGTATGTCCTGTATGAATAACACTGGAGGGCACCAAGAGTTGAACTTATGATATCACATCCCCCTAATGACTGGATAACAGGATTGTCTGCTGTCACAGTATTTACTACTGAAGTACTGTGCACTTCTGCGAGGTTAGTTAGTCTCTCAGCTGCCTTTCATCCTTAGGAAGCACACACAGCATGTCATCACGCGGCTGCCTTGCTGTCTTCTGTTGCACTGTCTTCAGTCACTGTTCCCGGAGTAGCAGTGACTCCAGGAGTAGTAGTGTCAGCTGGAGTAGGTTCTGGAGCCTCTCCAGGGATCTCCTGCACACATGCCTTGAGGGTGGCCACATCAACTATGTTCCCAGGAGCAGCCTGTAGCAGAAAACATGGCAATTCTTGCAACATAACACTTCATACGTATAAAATACACTGTGTTGTGCTTCAAGAGTATCTTAGATTAATCAAGGTTGTCACTCCACAATGTCAACTTAAGTGCCAGGTGCCTATGTGTACATCTATGTGAACTTAAGAGTAATAAAACCTGTCCAAAGTTTGATCCCACCGAGATATTGAAACCACAATCTCTCACTTGTGAACCAAGATTCTAACCATTGCACCTTGGATACTCTCTAATACAAACAGAGAATAACAAATTGTGCAAAAAGAGCAGCAACACAGTCTTGTATACTGCAAACTCCTTACACACAAGCAAACCATGAAGACGTGGGGCTTTTTGCATTGAGAATGAACCAAAATTGATAGAAAACACAACAAAATGAAGCCATTGACCAGGATGTTGTATGAACACTCACAAGGCTATCTACTAAGGGGATTCTAGTGAAATGTAGAACACTTGCCTGCTTTGTGAGAACTGCAATGCCCTTCTTCAATTCCATGGCTATCTTGATCTCCTTGTCGGAGGGTCCTGAGATGTTGGCAAGGTGCTGAGGCGTCCGTTCTCCCAGGCGTTCCTGCTGGGCTGTCTGCAGAGCACTCAGCAGGCGGGACGTCGTGTCCAGCTGACTCTGGATCGAGTCCGTCTTCACTGGATTTTCTGTGGCACACATGATCACCACCATTGAAAATCACGTTGTAAACTTATGTGTTGTCTGTTGTTCCTGTGTCTGTTTCTACAGAGAGTCCGAGTGAACTTTCTCATTCAGATAGTTCTTGCTACAGAAACATTATCAGCAACATATATAGAGTGGTTATACACAAATAATAACCAAACGTAAAACACTATACAAGCTAATATACGCCCATCTGCTATAAAAGAGTTGTGCAGATTTTCACTATATTTTAAATGTATATAACTGATAAAATATATTCCTTTTTAAAATGATTAAAATTTGTGTGATATGATAATGTGCTGGTGAGTGTAAGTGGCTCACGGAATGCATCGAGGAAGGACATGTCGATGCCCAATGAGGAGAGACTTCGCAGAGAGTCAAAGTCAACGGCTGAGTCTGGAGGAGACTTTTCAGTCATGGCTGGCTGTTCCGTCTGTTGTTCACTCTGTCAGTACAATACACAGCTATATGCAGGGCTGTAGGCACAGATCTGGTTCACTAGGAAAGAGCTAAGAACGACTATAGATTATACTTGCAATTCTTGATTTAACTTGCGGTATACAGAACTTCATAGTTGTCATATGTTGTCATATGATTAAGTAAAACACAAGTACACTATTGTTCAACATTATTCGAGTTACCTGCAATCAGAGTATTTAGTGTTGAAAGCGACTGGCAGCTTTATCATCACTTTACATGTTCCCCCATTTCTGTACAGGGGTGTCTCTCCCAGATGCCCATGGTCTTGCAACTCACAGTATCTCCTGGGTCCCCAAAGACCAAAGCAATCCACCAGGGAAATACTACAGTATATGCCTTCATCTTGTCTCATTTATGAATGTTTCCATCCTCATCAAAGGAAGTCTTCAGCCCCAGTAGTTTAGTTCAGATTAAGCATGTAAACATATAAGTGGGTGTGATACGTAAAGATAGCTGGGTCTGTCAGGAGAGAAGACAACTACTCACAGACTGGAAGTGTTTGAGGGTCTTGGAGTGATCGCCCTGAGTGAGAACATCCAGCAGGTTGTCGACCATCTTTATAGCGTAATTGTCCGCGTCGGCAACGAAACTGCGTAGACTGAAAGCAAACATGACGTACGTATATACAAGTACATCTGGCATACATCAAATACATGGGTGGTTGATGTGCATACTGAACAGAACCATATCATGTAACAGAACTGATGTACAAATGCTTTACTAATGTCCCATACACAAGTAACACGAGATACACAAGACTCTCTTTGGCAGCTTCACTTTAACATCAGCACAGGATGAACTATATTTGTAGTGAATGTTTGGCTGCCTGGTTATCCCAGTCTTGGTGAATGCTGATCGTTGCACAATACAAGAACTGGAAAAATCCAATATAAGTTTGTTCTTGACTACTACAAATCCAATAAATGTCATGCACTGTGTCTTCTTCTGTCAAACTAAGAACAAAAGTTATGTGTTCAACCAAGTTAGTTCGGGGCATGGAAATCCTTGAATAGCATGGAATTTCATTAGTTGAAAGTCAAGGCCTTGAAAGCATGGATTTTTCATGAATGGCATGGAAAAGAATGGAATTCTAAGATTCCAAAAATAAAATGGCGGATTTCCATTCTGCCTCTATCTACCAGGTGTCGCCATGTGTTTAGTGCCGTGCGGTTATAGACAGAACCAGCGTAGTCCATGAACTGGCGAAATTAAACCCGTTTCCCATGCTCTGTGCTGTTGTCTTCTTTATGCACATCCCCTCTGCAACTATTCAAATATACCAGTTAGAGCCTGCACGATGTCCAATCCACCAGCAGGGAGGTGTCTTATTAGAAAAACAGCCGACTGTCCTTTTCCGTTTCCATTCAAAGTTGTCTGTTGTATTCTAACAGTTTCGAAGTAATCACTATAATTAAGCATGGTTGAGTGAATATTGTGTGAAAGGCACTAATTATGGGGCGGTCGTGCTTTCAAAGTTATTGGCTGCAACGACCAGAGTTTACTGATTGGATACAGAAAGATTCGAACGATGTATTTCGTGCATACTGTCGTGTTTGCAAACGCAGTTTTGATGTGAAGAACATGGGAGAAGGAGCCGTCAAAAGTCACAGTGCTGGTGCCAAACATCTCGCTAATATGATGCAGGCGACTGTTGACAAAAACAACTAGTTCGATCGCGACATTCTTCACGTCGCCTACAATGGAAAATGCCAACGTTGCTTCAGCAAGTTTAGGTAATTAAAATAATGGCCTCGTTAAATTATATTTATAATCACACGTGAGAATGAATAACAACAACGAACCCTGTTATCTGCGCAGAATAACAGTGATGTGTCCTAACAAGAACCTGGGTGACACGGAGTAGTTAACTTACAAACGCTGCTATAGAGTTACCTTTTTGCATATTGCACACCAGTTTCATCACCATAAGTAGAAAGAAGCAAGTCTGAGTCCTCCTTGGTGAGATTGGCAGCAGACGAGTCGTATATGGGTCCATAGGAACTGAATGGCCCGTAGGTCAAGTAATGTACTGAAATCGGACACACAACATTCAAAACTCAAGGTGTGGAACAAAAAGAACCTGCATTGGTGGAGAGAAAGTGGCTTGGATACAAAACAGCAAAACAAACTGCACAAAAAAGTAGAACAGTCACCTTGACATGCAGGTCATATCAAAAAGTCACAAATCCACAGGGTACATTCAATAATAATGTGTACGGATACACAAAATTATTGCACACAAAACTGGAATATGTCTCTAAATGTCAGCACAATCTTGATGTGCCGTACGACATGACAATCAGTTGAGTGTGTGAATCACTGACCAGGTGTCGCTTTGTTCCTCTTGTCCTCCTTGAAGCCCGCAATGCTGCCCGTGCCCGACTGTATCTTGCCCGAGAGTGATCCGAGTGTGACAACCCGCTTCTGTTCCTCAACTGCAGCAACAGGGATGCACATAACAGCAACTGAATATAGCACTCTCTGCTGAAGAACACCTCTGTTATCACTCCAGCGCACTCTACTGAAGAACACCTCTGTTATCACTCCAGCACACTCTACTGAAGAACACCTCTGTTATCACTCCAGTACACTCTACTGAAGAACACCTCTGTTATCACTCCAGTACACTCTACTGAAGAACACCTCTGTTATCACTCCCAATAAAGAACAACATGAGTTACACATGTGTTCTCCAACATCCTAATGTGGACTACTAATATCATCCAACAGCTTAAATAACTACTTGTCTATTTTCAATATAAACTTCTCCCAATTACTAGTTTTACCTCCTCGTACAGCTTTGTAATCTTGGCGTCATTTTATATGTAATACCCATCTTTAAATTAATCATTTCCATTATGCTGAAACAAAACTATTCCTCTGCTATGAATAATACAAACCTTCATATGAAGAACAATAAAACACTACAGATGTAGCTTCAGCATTTGTGAAAGGGTGCAACTGACACCAACACCTACCTATGCCATCATTATCTGGATTGAGGAAGTTCAAGACAGTTGTTCCATTCTTCAGTCTCTGCAGATAGCCCATCTACAAGTACAAGACTTTGTTATGCTACAGACAGCTTGTCTATAACGTCAAATGAATATATATATATTATCAGGCTAAAGCCTGTCAACAATCTCCTTCCAATACAGTTCATGACTTATATAGCGCATCATCCAGTCTTTGGGATTGCTTCTCTGGGAGGCAAACAGCCACGCTGCAATTACTGCATGGCAACTATTCATTGTTATATCCACTACTGTCTATAGCCACGTACTCATTTATACAGCTGAGTGAACTAAGCCAACATGGAGTAAACAAAACTGTCCAAGCTTTGAAACGGCAGCAAGAAGATTCAAACCCAGGTAAAGTTCTTTCTTAAGCCACCGTGCCCACAAGTTCCTATTACACATCGAGTTGCACATATATCAATAATGATGAGCAAACACACAAACTGTTGATAGTTAATACAATTTATTAGAGCAATGTCACATGATGTACCTTTCCCTTGGGGTTCTTCTCAGCGAGGCTGTCGGCCGCATCATTGGCCACCTCCTCCAGCTCAGCCAGCAGTTCCTCAGGACTCGTGTCATCCCTGACTGCATCCGCTGCCCCTTCTCCACCTGACCCACTGCTCACGGCAGTGCCTGACTGGGCACAGCTGACACGTACGATGATAGCCAGGTCAATTATGACAATATATATATATATCCAATAATATAGCAATTAGATAGTGCCACATATCTCAAAAATATCCACAGCAAAGTTTTTTCTAATGTTCTAAACATAAATGTTAAAAGTATGTGTTACACGTCTTGTAATACTTCAGGTTAAGAAAATTACCTGGTTTTGGCAATGCCTGATTTAACATTGTCTTCATCAAGCTGCTCAATGTCTGCCAGTGGAAACTCCTCTGGGCCAAAGTCTTCTGGCAAGATGTTGGAAACAGCTGGCATGGTGTGGTTCTTCAACTTGTCCTGCGAGCATACCCGTTCAATATGAGTCCAGTATCAACTAACTTGCTGAGAAACATCTCCTTCTGCCAGTCACAAGTTACAAACTCGTCCTGAGTGTCCACGTAGTGACATGACACACTTGGTGTCTAAGTGTCCAACTGACTATAAATAAAAAAATTAAAGTTTTTATGTCAGGGTGACAACTTGCATGTAGTAGTGTCGGTAAAGTAGCAGGTAATGTCATGCAAGAGGTTGTCCAAGAATCACTACATGCCTGACTAACATGAACAACAATGCTTTGTATAAAGTATTACAAAAACTTCCAGTCTCTACAGAGGCACCCCGAAGTGGATGATGTGCTGAAATAATTAACTTTGAGGTAGAATGGAATTGGGACACCAGTGGCTTACCCTTGTTGTCAGTTTCAAACCTGAAGACATCAGTCTCTTGGCTTCCTTGAAGAATATTGTGTCTGGATGGTTGTACATCATGCAGTTGTCACACATCAACTTGAAGTCTCTCTGGTGAAACACAGTTTGACGATATCAGTACAAGGACAGGAGCCACTGATCACATCACACATACTTCTGAAGAAAATTGGACTGGGATATTTAAGGAACACAATCCGATAATTGAAACAAGTTGGGAAAGAGCGAGACCAGATAAAAATAAAAGTGAATCAGTTTGCACCTGCTTCAGTACAAGCCCTACTAATGTGTCTACAATGAAACCAAACCTACACTGTATATATGTAATTAATATGTCATTTGTGCAAAACCCAGGTAGACAGGCACTAAAATGCATGAAACCTACATATTTTATTGGGCTAATTTTCACTTAAATTTCGAATCAAATAACGCAATTTAACAGTTTTGGATATACAACCATTTTGAAAGCCCTTTTCTATTTCTGATCTGTGAAGCATTTAATAATAATAATTAACTTCTATGGCACCTATATCCTCAGGAACGTGAGCTCAGAGGCGCAACAAAATAGAATCACTAAGTACAATCGTGAACAGGGACAAGCAAAAATCGTTATCAGAACGAGGGACAACCGAAGATTTATAGTGGAAATGCAATTTGGAATAAATATGTCTTGAGAGTTTTTTTTAAATAGCTATAGTTTAAGATAAGATGTTTTCAAACTAAGTTGATCACCTCATAGTCATACCTGATACTTACCCGATACTCAGCAATAGAGGTGTATTCACCACTGTCAACCTTCTTCTTCATTGTACTGAAGTCCATGGGACATTCAATGATGTCAGAGTAGCCGGGCGCGATGCTGTCGGTCACAGGGTACACAAAGAACCCATTCGAATCTTTCCTGTGCAACAACAACCATCAACAGATGTCAGATGACATGCTGGAGACAAAAGTAGATTAAATGTTGTGCAAATTAGCATTTACATGGAATATACACACTACTCAAAACATTCTTTATCCATCCCTATACTGACTGACCAAGCGCCCTACTGACCAAGCGCTATGTAAACAGTTCACCTGGAATGTCCACCTATGAAATTACAGCCAATCAAGAGACATGTGACTGGTGATCAGAAAACTCTGTTCCATGGAATATTTAGACAATGGGGTGTAACAATAGTCAATGTGATGATGTAATACTATCAACAGTACCAGGTAAGTTTAATTATCAATAGTTATCATTGATAGCACACTGAACTATCGATAGCAATAATAGTTGGCAAAACAGATCAGCAGGCCTACTTGTTTCACTGTAACAATAGAAATAAACATGTTTTTTGGATAATTTTATTTATCGACCTAACGTCAACAATCAATGATTAAAGCAGTGTCATTCATGGATTCGGCAATTTTAATCAACTACCCCCAAGGCTATGCGGTAGCATCGCACATCAATCACAGTTAGGGACTCTTTTCCAAGCTATTCGCTATTCTAGTATTCCGTGATACTATTGCAATAGTATTGCAATATTATACAGCTATTGTAATAAAACTATCCCTGATACTGTGATAGTCACCCTTACTAGATAATGAGCCAGTGATACACTACTCCACCTACCTTTGTAGTGTTTTCTGGAGGTAGCACAGCGCTGTGTGAAGTCGCGCCTTGTTGCTCTCTCGCTTCACCTCAGTCCCTGGTTGAGGTGGAGTCTCTTCCACTGCCCGCTTCTTTATGGGCCCCTCTCCCAAGTCTGCCGAAGTCTTCCCATTTTCCTCCACCACGTCAGACTCCCGTTTCCTCTTCTCCTAGCATCACCATCATCACAACTAAAGTAAGATTTTGCTCAGTTGTATTTGTTTCTACTAGTTTGGTTCATGATGATGCCAATAATTTATGTTGTGATCTCACTTGGGGTATTGATGTGTAATATAATATCTAATATAATATATACTGTATTCGTAAGCATACAAAATCTGTTTGATTAAAAATGGGGATGTACGTTAATTAGGGCAGGTACGCTTAATAGGTTGAATACGGTAAATGTTTACATAATTGGTAAGTAATATAAATATAATAATATGTAATTAACCGCAAAACATGAGGTTGGCACCCAGTAGTTTCCCTGCCATCTACTGTTTACAGTTTTTGTGTGGTTAATATCATGTTGGCAGAGCAATCACACAATTTTGGCAAGGTTTGGATCACCTGTCTATATGTTTATGAATGTCCAGATTATTAATTTTAGTAAAACTTGTCATACAGTAACAGACATATCGAGTCCCACTTTATCCAATTCACATATTTACAGCCCTTGTCTAGAATGGCCACTTGTTTACAATGGACATATTTGAAATTTCCATTGTAAACAAGAATAATGGACAGTGTCGGATGTGGGGGAAATATTATTTCCCACACATGATTTGTTGGTTATGTGCATGTTAACTCCTATTTTGTTTATTATTTTATACACCATATAGTAAAGTGCTCGTAGAGTTGCTAGATGCGGCAGTACCTTTCTATCTGAGTGGTGTTCATGGTGGTGTTCATGGTGGTGTTTATGTTTGTCTGTTGAATGTTTCTTCTTTTTCTTCTTGTGTCTGTGTTTCCTCTCTCCTTCTTCCACCTGTTCTGTCGGTGCGGTGTCTTGGATCTCAGGTGTCGCCACTTTCAGTACAAGCTTCAGAGGTTTGTCTGTAATATAAAATTATAATTTTTACACAATACTATTTTCAATACAACTCACCATACATATGTACTGATTTTGTGTGATGGCATCTTTTCACAAAACATGTTTTCGTCATTCGATAATCGTAACGTATATTTCAATAAAAATAACTTCTAAAAAATGTGTTGCACTCAATCGATAAAATAACTGATTTAGGATATCGATCCATTGTGCAAAGACAGCAAAGTTTCTTCAGTTTTAGTGAAAATGGTAAATTCTACTAAGGATAGCAGATTCTCCCCAACCAAAAATATACAGTACAACTAAAGTGTTTAGAGAATAGTTTATCTGCCATCAGACGTCACTCATTCAAATGGTAATATTGCTTGCCAGCCTTGTCTTTAGTAGGCATCTTATGACAGATTTTTCTATGACTTTTATCTGAGAAGGTATGATGAAAAGCTGAATTGTTGATTAATTTGCACTCACATATACACTCACAAGAAAAAGGAAGAAAATATCTTGTGAAAACGTCAGACATTTCAGAAAAACAAATAATTTTCTTGAGGAGGCACCAATACTCCAAGAGGCATCAATTGACACTTGGTCTGTATACTGGTCCTAAATGTTTCTACTATACTTAAAAGAATATGCCATTTTCATACAAATCTGAAGATATTTTTGCACAAGGGATCAATATTCTAAATCACTAAGGTGTTTCATCAATGGAGTGCATACAAATTGTTAGAAAAGTTCTTTCAGGGAAATACGATACATTTTTGACAGATAAAGTGAAACATGCCATATTTACATTATGTCACCGATGTGTCACCATAGCACTGCCATCTAGTGATCGATGTTGTATTATTATTAATTTAACAGTAATATATCTTAGTATGTATGTTATGTTACTCCTCTTAGACGCTTTGAATCTCGGGCGACAAACTTTCAGGGGTTCATCTACGACCCAGTGGTCAGGTCATCTCAGTTTAATTTTTTTAATTCACCCCGTTATTACCATTTCTACGAACAATTGAATTACCCTTTGTAGTTATTCCATACAACTGTCATGCGACACCATCAATTATGTTTATTGTTGACAGCATCATGATTCTTTTCTTTGACTGTGCGAAGTTGCATCCTATGAAGTTACGTCAGGGGCAAGGCGTCACAAGACCTTACTATAGCGGCTAGTATTACAGCGCAATTTCAAGAAACCACCGACATACTGACTGGCAGCACCATATACCTAGGTATGGTCTATGCCTTGGTACATGATTGTGGATAGATGGATGTGTTCATGAAAAATGTTGACTGACTTTGTTGTGTATCCTGACATTTTACAGTCACGTACGAAGTGACTACGAACTATCAAGTCATCCCGTCCGGAGGATTGTTGCTAGTCTGACTAATAACGTATCTAACGCGAGATCCAGGAGGTAGCGGAAACAAGTAAGTAGGGAAAACTCCTTCGTTGAGTCTGACTATGTCACTGACGCTGCCGGGGATGCCACTTAGTCTTAGATTATATGCCGATCGAACAAAGAACTTTTTAAATTAATTGCCGCTGCAACATACCTTCTTCTTGATTCGTTTCTGATTTGTGGTGTCTCTTGTTTTTCTTTCCCATATTTTATTATTATACTAACGCAGCCAGAAATGCTAAAATAAACAAAAACATTCAGAAAAGCCGGTCCTTCTCGGAATTACGAATGCGCATGACAGTGTGGTTTCTTCCTGCGTACAACAATCCCCTGGCGAATTGCTAAACACTAGATTACAACATTTAGTTTAAAACTATCCGACAGGTAGAACCACTGAGAAATTAGAAATTTGCTTGAAAGGCCAAACTGGATGGGGTCGGTGCACTGATGTTACAAAGCATTGTATGGGGTGGGAGTGTTTTAGCAGCATTAGCGTTGCCAAAACATTGTTTACCAATAGTACACGGCGGATCTGCGTCGTTTATTTACCTAGTCATCACATCACGATGCTTCTTACGTTTGCTATTGGGTGTCAAATCGGAAATATCGACTCATTGTATTGGCAATCAACATATCTACCATTTCCGTATTCTCAGACTCATATAATGAATTACTGCTATTAAATATAATTAGTTTACAAAAACAGCCGTAAAATGTTTCAGTTTGCGTGACGGTGTTAATAATACAAGGCCATGCGTCATCGCAACAGCGTACGTGATTTTTCAAATACATTTATTAGACCGTTAATATGTGTTTTATATTGCGATTGTCCAATTACGTAAACATCACGTCATCTGAACGTTGTATTACCTCGTGTAAACACAGCTGAAATACAAAAAAAATCTGGCTACGACGAATTAACCACGAAAGTATGGCATTTTGCTTAGTATCTTTATTTTCTTTGGAACAGTCACGCACGGAAAAATGGGCCGGTTTACATGAGCCATTATTATGATGTTGTCTGCCGATGTGCAAGGTGTCGTGCGATATAACAGTGTAAAGGCTCGTTTATACGAGCGATTTATATCCTGATTGTCTATAGATCGTGATAAATTAGGGCACCTACATTGGATGTGCGTTCATACGAGCGACGTGTCTAAACAAATCCGACCAATCCCCAGATGACTTCCGATTAAGGCTCGCGACGGATACACCTGCACTCGCTCTCGGAGATCATTGGTTGGCCACTGCTACTAACTGTCACCCGACATGTATACGCTCGAATTGAGTATAACTTCAATTCGGGCGGCAAATGGTGGCCATACATTGGCCTCATTAATCGGAATCGAAAGGGTGTTTACATGAGTGATGAATTGACAAATTGGTCGGACGACACAATGTCGGTAATTCATCGCTCGTGTAAACGATCCTTAATAATCGGTCATGTAAACACCTTTGCGAGACGACAGGGTGCGAAGTGGTACGGCTGCATATCGGTCGGTTTTTTTAAGCAGTGGCCAATTTGCGACTGCCTCGACCGACAGCTAGAGCACACGTCGTGCCTTTCATCAAAGCTTAAGTTGGGATTGGCGCGAGTCAAGGTCGGTTAACACGTGCGATTTGTACCCCGAGCGACGTGCGACTTATTGACTCGGTCGCATTTGCAATATTTCGACATGTCGGTCTTATATAAACGCACACATAACATAAATATATATATTACCTGTGCATTATCATTCGACACGATGTCGCCCAACCAATTGCATGGGGCACACCTCGCTCGTGAATAAGCCGGCCTTCAGAATCGTACATTTTTATTAACTAGAGACAATATTTTTATTATTTACATATCGTATTTTTTAAAGATTCTGATATCTACCGCGGGTAATATTGCAATTGTGGTACAATTAATGCGGAAGGATCCAACATTTTGCGATGGTGGGGCGAGGGATTGTGAGAGTCAATCATTAATGTGAGAATAAATTTGTATTCGCAGTTAGCACAAATTACGATTAATTTTACCGGTACAATAATCAAATATGCCAGTACACGAGGCTTACATTTACATTGTGTTATCATGACAGTATTGTTAAGACACAAGTCGGTCAAATCTATACATTTTCCCCATGGTATATTTATAGGCCGGCCTACCGAAAATTCCTCCGTCGCCAGTGGAGCAAACATGTACGGTCACTACTGGATCTAGCAATCATTCACGATACTCCTCATGCTAATTTAGCATAGTGTGGTTTGGTTTTGGATGACATGAACAATAATTGGGAAAACATCTAGTTAATTGCTCCCGTGCAGCCAAGTTGGACAAACTTACACTCGGTATTCATTCTGGGTACAACAAAGTAATCGGTGTTTGGAGGTAGTATGCGCAAGAACAATAGACATGGCGGAATACGAGAGGGTGTTGTGCATCAAAAACGAAGTGTTCGTCTATCGAATACCAGCCAGGACGACTAACAGGGGATACAGGTAACACCAAAGTGTGGACTGAAATCATTTGTTTCTGGTCACTACAAAATTATGGGATTTGACAGGGTAGAAATAGCACTGTATACAAGTTACGACGTCAAAAACAATATACGTGTATTGTATGGAAATTAGATGACAGGTGAGTCACTGTTTGTTGATAGTGACTGCGAAAGTCAACGACTCAAACATAGGCATACGTACACATTAAACATATCACATGGTATTGGTCATTTAACTGTCTACATGCAGTGTGTTATGCTCATAGTATGATAGTAGACGTGTACTCTATCTGCAACTTTGGCATTTGCCCAAGGGCAAGGCCAAGTCTAATTGATCAGCATCCGCCCCCTGACCTAGACCTAGCTTAGGATTGGGTTTGGCTTACTTGGGTCCTAGGCCTGGCATATGCCTAGGAAGCAGCTGTCATTAATAGTGCAGATTATGCACATACCATATTACGATGGCTTGATTGGTAATTTTATTACACACAGTGATGTTACATTGACATATGGAAATATTGGTTTCATATGTGGTGCAGTGATTGAGCTAGGATTTGTAGTGTAGGGGGCACATGTATCAAAGGTGGAGTAATATCATTTTGGACAAAGAATGCCACATAGGCAATATACATGACCTAATTGTTTGTCCCTTAATCAGCCTAGTGTTGGTCAACGTTGTATTATTCTGTTAATAAAAATCAATGAATGGATAAACAATGACAACAGTCCTAAATATTAGAACATAATCTGAGAAACTGGTCAATTAAAAATGTACATGTCATTTTAGAGGGAACGTCACATGTTCCCACATGATAATATTTAATTGTTAAGATGGTTATTGGTAATGTTCTTAGTGTACTCTGACATAGAATTTATGATAACGCTGGATACATGTTGATGTGAATGTAGATATTTTTATTGCACATTTTGATTTAGTAAACCTGGTTTACATGTATGTGAACGTTGTCATCGTGCAGGGCATCTGAGTGGACTTTGGACAAACCAGACTGGACAGGGAGGATACGGGTTGTAGCCAAGACTGATGCTCTCATAATCAAGTTAGAAGATCGTAATTCTGGTGTGTATTCAAGATAGTTGGGCTGCTGCAGGGTTATTATGCAACAGTCAGTGGTACTTGTTAGTCCATGGACCCAGATCAGGTATTTCACTTATTGGTACCATTTAAGCCAGCAAAATCTTGTTGTGTTTTTTAGGTCTATGTCTAGTGATGATAAATTGATGTGATAGTAATTGCTGAGTGGTAGCTTAGTAGTATAAATCCAAGATGGCGTCTAAAATGGTAAATTGCTGCATCTTTTCAAAAAGTTCTGGTGGTACTTCCCAAGATTGTCCAAGCTGAGTAAAGGTTTCATGGTAGGCCTGGTCTGCTTTCATTTGTTTCAAAGCGCTCAGCTTTCCATGGCCTGCAAAAGCACTGACAGTATCACAACCTGTGAAGGCATGGAGACCAATCAGAGCATCACAAACGCTAACTCCCAACGATGTTGCAAGTTTGTTGATGTCGTTGAATCTTGTCCGGTTCTGTGTTCCACACCTCTAATAGAGCATGAAAGATCCTTGTTGAAACCGAGACACATTGTGAGGACATCTGTGTCTTCAGAAGAGATGATGGTAGCCTTGTACCCAGCCATTGACGGATGCGAGTGTCAGCTTCCTCTTGTGATGACTCCAACTCTTTGACCTCCTCCCAGTGATCTCTGGTAATCTTGTAGCATGCCGTCTCATAGGTGGCATTCAGTTACTTGTCACAGAGTTTCTCTCGATATTTAGGCAACTTCCATTCTTCTACCAGGAATCTGATGCTAGTCTTGTTGTGAGAGCTACCAAGATATTTCCTCCATTGCTGGATGTTGTGCCATGTGGCCTGGTGCAATACTTTTGAACTGGATGCCTGACCCACGATTACATCTGTCAACATCTTTGATAGATGTCATGTTTGTTTCAGTGGTGTGCCTGAATGAAGCATGGGAGACATTGTCAGTTAAGTCCTTGATACACTGTAGGGTTTCATCCATGTAAATCATATCTGACACATGTGTATGTGTCCTTCAACCATGGAATGAAACCTTTCCAGGCATGCCTCATCAGAGCCTCGTACACCAGCTTGTGAAGCCTGACTGCTCGGTTATAATTGTGGTCTTCCATCAAACCAGCTATCGAACCTTCTGCGATGATGCTAGATCCCTCAAACCTGTGTCTTTGAATCTCTTCTAAATAGTTGAAAGCTGCATGCATATGGTGTGAAATACTCCTAGCCTTAGGAGAATTTTTTTGAACTTGGTTCTTCTATACAATTTCAGCTGGCTTGGCATACAGTACTTGATCAAATATGCACACTACGTTGTTCATATGTAAGGTTTGCATGATGTCCTGTGATTGTTCAGCACTTCATTGATGGTGGACATCTGTGTTGCTGGGGCATTGATTGTTTGCAAGTATGCTAATTACTATGTTGTCCTGGACTACGGTACTGTGACATCATCGCTAATAAGGATGTTAAAGCCAGTCCAACTACTTGTTGTTTGTGAGATTTTTGGTCAGGCATTCAAGCAAGAATGCATACAAAGTTCTTTGCCTTAGCATTTCGAACTGAATTTTCGAACTTCTAAATTTTGGGTTTGTGGAGGGCCGACATGCTGTCCAACATGTGGGCAACAGTAATGACTGGGTGCCGATGCTTCTCTTCTTTGTTTTGCTGACTTCAGGCATTGGTTTCAATGGCTGAGGTAGAACGATTTTAGTCTGGATAGACTCTATGAGATGTCCCTTCACCACTGACTGTTTCCTCAAGTCTGTCGATGTTGTCCCAGGCGAGTGGTGAATACACCCGGATGGATGTTTGCAAGCATAGCGACGTCATCTTCTGCCAGGGACAGCTTCTGCAGACAAAGTGCTGTGTTAATCTCTTCAAGCTTGGAGTATGATACTCTGTGGCCAAGTCGATTAAGTGTCTGAATCATTTTTACATTCCCCGTCAATGATTTTACAGCAAATGGCAGAAGGATGTTTTTCGGTGGATTCTCCTTTCTAGGATTTGTGGCATAGACCATGTCCTTGCCAAAAGAGCTGGTTAGTCTCATGCTTCTTTGAGATGGATTTGGACTGTCTTTTTCTCCTGTTAGCATTGTTTTCAGTAACTGTCGACCTGATTCAGGGATCGTCTCTGTGCGATGTTCTACTTCTGGGGGCCATTCTCGACAGGTGTCTTGCTTCATGATGTCAGCTCTCAGATGCAAAACTGCCTTGGTGACAGTACTGTTAGCATTGGCAGACTTTAAAATCTGTAACTCTACCTTCAATGAATGATTGGTTTTGGCAAGTTCTACATTGACAAGTTGTCAGGAAAGAGAAGAAGTTTCCCTCTTTCATCTAAAAAGATATGCAGCATTCCTACGAATGGCTTTTCTAGCTTGCGATGAATGTGTTTCTTGGTTGAATCTCTGACATCATCGACACCAAGGGATGCCATGCTTGCAAGTAGCCTAGTTGTGAGATCGGTCATGGCAGCACTTCAGGATTGGCAGAGTTTATTCTTGATAACAACTCATCATATGACTGTATCACTGCTGCATCATACTGAGTTTCATCAGTTCTAAGCAGCTTTTTCCTCAATGACTCCAACACTGTTTGCATCATCTAACTCTCTGGTCACGGTTGTGTATGAACGGTAGCATGACCTAGCTGTGGTGGTGGCCTTCAGCAGCTATGAGGTCTCTGCTGACAAGAGCAAGAATCCTTTCATCCATTTTCTTGACAACTGTATTCCTGACACTGGCATCTGAATGTAATTGTCTGCATCGAATAAGGGTGTCTCTTGTTTTTGTACCTTTCAAATACTTATTTTCTTTTTGGCAGAAAATACATGTTTTCCCATATATCCTCTCCTGAGTTTGTGCATTCATAATTGACATTCTGAAACAGGTTGCTCTTTTGGTTTCATCACTTTTAGTTTCTTTGGCAACGATAGAGTCAAGGTCTGTTTTCATGGTGAAAATACTGCAACATTTTCGGTGATATAGCGTTGGTGGGTTTTCTCCCTCTGACAGGGTTTTCACCAAGTTCAAGATAGGATCATGCTTCCTGATTTCAGCAGCTTTCAGTAAAACATTTCAGGACTGAGCTTTGAGGTGACACTAATTTGGAATTAGGACCCTCGTCAGAGCAGTGAATGAGGCAGTTCATGCGGGCCTCTCTTCGGTGGTAAGGGGTTGTGTCTGGTTCAGCAATCATTGATTCATATGTGTGCATCTGGAACCTACAAATTAGAAACAGAACACCTCTTAATTTCTGATATGTACAACTTACAAATTAGATTTGCCAATTAAATTTTTCAAAATATGAACATTTCTGGAAAACAGTTTAGACATAAACCCTCATGTTGTAGATCATTGGGTGGGGAATTTTATAATCTTTAACATGACATGCCATCTTGGATTTCTACCACTAAGCTACCACTCAGCAATTGCTATCACATAAATTTGTCCTCCCTAGATAAAGATCTTCTAAAACACACAATATTTTGCCGGATCAGGTGGTACCCACATCTGCTTTGTCCCATGGACTATATCACCACTATGACAATTTTATACAGTGTGTGAAATTGGTTAAAAAAATTAATTGGTCCAGATTATTTTTTAATTGAGTTTTCATTTTGAACTAGGCCTGCTGAGTTTGAACACAAGATAAAATAATTGGATTAGATTTGTATAGATAATTGATGTGTGTTTGTAGATAATTGATGTATTTTTGTAGATAATTGATGTATTTTTGTAGATAATGGATGTGTTTGTATAGATAGTGGATGCATTTTGTTATTTTTTGTGTGTTATAGTTGTTAATTTTAAGACAGTAGCACTATCAGAAATAATTAAATATTATTGGGTACATCACAGGCACGCTTTTGAATGAACTGTATGGTTATTTCATGTGCAGATTTTTCCTCACATGACAGCGTCATGATGCTCTGTTAACTATGCAGGGACCATAGCGACAGAAAACCTGATTGCGCCTATATATGTTGTCTGTAACTCTGTATGATTTGTTGTGACAATGGGTGTACTTTTCTGTAGGAGAACTGTTTGCAAAATGTCCTGTCGATGCTTACCCTGGCGTGGCTGTCGAACAAGTCCTCGACTCCAGCAGATACTTTGTTATACGAATTCAAGAAGATAGTGGTAAGATGTTCTTTCTGCTGAACATTACTTGATACATGTATGGCAAGGCGCAATTTGTGCATATCTTTATAAATCACGTGTTCTATTGCACATAGTTATTCGATAGATAGAAAAACCATTATTTCATCAGTCATTATCATGGCATTTATATATATATATATATATATATATATATATATATATATATATATATATATATATATATATATATATATATATATATATATATATATACATATATTTTGCAACAAAACACTTTTACCTCCACCAGTATCAACTATATAGCAGTACAAAACTAGTTTTAACTCGGTTGACATGATTTTGGCATACACACGCTTCAAATGTGTAAGCAGAGCCTCACTTCCGGTAACAAGGCAAGCTGTCCCCATA
This sequence comes from Lamellibrachia columna, assembly GCA_963662155.1. Taxonomy (NCBI): domain Eukaryota; kingdom Metazoa; phylum Annelida; class Polychaeta; order Sabellida; family Siboglinidae; genus Lamellibrachia; species Lamellibrachia columna. The sequence continues at coordinate 44,647,734 of OY759267.1, forward strand.
TGTTTAATGTGAGATCAGAGTTCTGACACGAGATCGAGCGATATTTCAACATTAAGTTTTTATCGGTGAACTGGTGCGTTTTCCATGTCAAGTTACGTCATGACTGATGATGGCAAGTTAGTGGCACAAGTGTGTTGGTCGGTATCTTGTCATATAGAGTAGGCCCTATCACTTGTTTTATCAGCCAATATAAAGACCATCGGGTGCTTTTGACACTGGCTCACGGGTGAACATTGTCTAAAAAATGGCTGAAAATTTCCAGTGGCTCCGCGGACCACCACACGAGTGGTTTGGTGGTCCGATGACATTTTTGGTAGACTCAGGCCACCGGACCACCGTTAATTTTGAACCCTGATATTTATATTTTTTGGTAGACTCAGGCCACCGGACCACCGTTAATTTTGAACCCTGATATTTATATATATTTTTTATTGTCTGTTGTACTTTCTTTTTACATTTTTATTCTTTTCATATGTAATTTTAAAATACTTGTTTATGTATTTATGTACACACTCATGAATGGGTCCCTGGATTTGATGGTATTTAAGTAAAGTTATTATTATTATTATATGTATAATATGTACAGCCAGTTATTTCTCTATATTAATATTTTCAAGTATTTCGGTCAGTTGAAATTACCTTTTTCTTTGTTACTTTTTGGCATCTTGCAGCTGTCTTCGATAGACTGACTACAGCTAGACGGCAGCAAGGTAGTCAATAGAATTGTCTGTGAAATATGAGGAAAATGTGTATTGCAACCACCTGTCTTATGAATCTCTTCACAATTAATTCTGTCTTTGTTTAATTGAAAAAGAAAACAGACTACCGGTAGTTATTTCATTGTATGGTGTGTTTCAGGCCGCAGTGCTTTCATTGGCATTGGGTTCTCAGACAGGGGCGACTCCTTCGACTTACTGGTCACTATGCAAGATCATTTCAGGTATGAACATGTCTGTTAGTACTCCATGGCTTGACTTCCTTATTGTAACTGGCACTTTGATCCTCGTAGCACACTGATGGTTACTGTCTGGAACATGTGGGTCACATGCACTTATAACATCATATTGTAATAAATCATTTTACATTCCCTGACTGGAAAATCTTTAGGAATTTACTTGAGATTGAATAATGAATGCAATGCTGTTGTCATTACAGTAACACAGTTCGCCATTAGGCCCATTACCTGTTTATGATAAAAATAGTTTACATGTATTTCACCAACCCGGACCAGCATATTTCTTGTAGGAATATGACAGCCAATATACAGCAAAAAAATACTGTGATCTTTTATATACAAGATTGTGTTGTCTGTGTGTCTATAGTGTGTTTGTGTGAATGCATGTGTATTATATATATATATATACTGTTGTACAAAAAGCATGTTTTTAACATGTTCCCTGCCCCCTATAAAGGGGCCTGCAGCGTGAGGAGATCCAGAAGAAGGAAGAGGAACAATACGCCGACACCCCTAAGCTTGACCTCAGTTTGAAGGAAGGACAGATGATGAAGCTCAATATTGCAGTGTGTATAGATCACATATAATATAAAGCATAATGACAGTGTGTGTCATGACTGCCACCCCATTGTCAACCCCCCAGTTATGTAGTTTTTGTCACACTTCTCCAACTGTCTATCCACATACACTTTTACACATTGCATTTTCATTGATAACTTTCAGTCCTGAAAAGCTTCTTTGACTCAACGAGTGTTCACCGTGTGATAGTTGCAGGGGACATCCATAATCCTTGTCACTGTCAGTGTGTCAGACACATGTTTCTGTCACATACATGTTGCCGTCATGTACATGTTGCCGTCATGTACATGTTGCCGTCATGTACATGTCACATGTTACTTGAGGAAACCGACACTAACTGTATCACCAGAGAAGTGGACCTTTAGTTGTTGTCACCAGTTGCTATAACCACCATTTGTTATTCTCACCGGCTGTTTGTAGTTCTGACAGCACTCATCAGAACAAGATTTATTTATGTATTATTACATAATCGGCATACATTGTCTTTATATTATTCTCATTACAGTACTGTTAAAGGGTTTTATTTTGCATTGTTATAATTGTCCTTTTTTGTAAAAAAAATTAATATACTAGTTGATTTCTTTCATGTATTAATCTTTCAGTGTATCAGCTATGTAGGTTCTACTGCAGTTCTACTGTTGTAGACAAAGTCGCTACAGTCAAAACCAAGGCCGAAGCATACACAAGGGGGCGTGGGTGGATTGCTACCTCCACCCCCTCGTCTGCAGCCACCTGCGGAGGTCGCTGCCCCCGTGGCTACGACACAACAGACCATACTGACTACGAACAGTTCGCAACAGAGCAATGTTAACCCGCTGTTGGACTTTGACAATTCATTCTCTGGTACTAATTCTGCCAAGCCATCAACAACAGACGCTAGCTGGGGAGTGGATGGCAACGATCCTTGGGGAGATTTCACCAGTGCAACGTAAGCACTGCAAAAATTATACTTACATTGAACCATTATCATTGTATGTCAGAAGAAGTTTGGTAGATAGCACACTTAGTGTGTGTTAGAACTTAGGAACTGGTGGGCTGTAATGTCTTATACATATAAGGAGTTGTGTACAGTGTAATTTTAGCTAATTTCAAAGTTGTATAGGCAGGATGTTGTATGTATTAATGGTATGTCATAACTTCACCAGCCTTAAATACCATCCACACCAAGATTTAACAAGATTGTCATCCCAAACAAGTTCCAGATGGCAAGTGGACAAAGAAGCCATTGGCTTATCAAGAGTCCAACAATTTTCTAATCTATGTGTAGCCCGCCCTTATCAAATATCTGTCAATTCTATTTTTAAACATATTCACACTACTAGCATTAACACAATCATTTGGCTGTTTGTTCCATTCATTTATCACCCTCTGTGAGAAAGAGTACTTTCTCATGTCCAACCTACACTGCTTTGTGTCCTCTAGTTCTACTGCCTTCTTTAAGTTTGAAGAACATATTCCTATCAACATCCTCATAACCGTTCACTATTTTTAACACTTCTATTTGGTCTCCTCTTAGTCTCCTGGTCTCTAGTGTTGTCAAACCACATTGTAATAAGCGACTTTCGTAACTAAGGTCTCTCAATTCTGGAATCATTTTAGTTGCTCTTCGTTGTATTCTTTCTAGCTTGTCTATGTCCTTTTTACGATATGGCCTCCATGCTTGAATACAATATTCCAAATGTGGTCTAACTATTGCTTTGTACATGGTTACAATTAGGTGTCTCTCATACATGATAATAACTAATTAGCCCTAGAATTTCCTTTCGAAGCAGCAATACGACATTGCTCTGAAACTTTCATGTCAGCACTAAATGTTACACCTGAGTCCTTTTCTTGTGTGGTTCTACCTAGTACAGCATCCCTCATTTTATATTCTTCGTCCATGTTTCCATGTCCTCTGTGTATACATTTACACTTCCCAAAATTGAATAACATTTGCCATTTTTCTGACCATTTAATAATTTATCTAGATCATCCTGTAAACTTTGTTTATCTGTATCATTTGTAACCTTTCTGAATACTTTTGTGTCATCTGCAAATTTTAGTACTTTGCTAGATATGTCATCTTCTAAATCATTTATATATATATATGTATATGTATATGTATATATATATATATATATATATATATATATATATATATATATATATATATATATATATATATATATATATATATATATATATATATATATTAAAAACAGTATAGGGCCTAATACTAATCCCTGTGGTACCCCACTCAAAACCGATTTCCAGTTTGAAATCTCATCATTTACTATTACTCTCTGTCTTCTGTGTGTAAGCCACTTTTCTATCCAGTTGATTACATCATTACCTATACCATGGGCTTTTAGTTGAAGTATCAATCTTTGGTGTGGCACTTTATCGAAAGCTTTCTGAAAATCTAAGTAGACAACATCTACTGGTGACCCGTCATCTACCCACTTTGTAATTTCTTCAAAAAAACATAAGAGATTGGTTAGACATGACCTTGCTTTTAGGAACCCATGTTGAGATGTATTTATTAAATTATGTTTTACAAGGAATTCCACCATGTGGTCTCTAATTAATGTTTCGAGTAATTTACATACAACTGATGTTAAACTCACTGGTCTGTAATATTCTGGCTTGTTCCTCGATCCCTTCTTAAATAGTGGCGTAATGTTTGCTTCTTTCCATTCTGAAGGAACTATTCCTTCTTCTAGTGACAAGTTAAAAAAATTTGCAAGTGGTATACTAATTTGCTCAACAATTTCCTTAAGCAGTTTTGGTGGTATCCCATCAACTCCAGGTGATTTATTATCTTTCATCTTCTTAATTTTGTTTGTTATCATTACAGGCGTTACAAATAACTGCCCTAAATGTTCTGATTTATTGCCCTCAAATTTACTAAATGGAACTGGAATTGAGCTGATATCTTCTCTGGTAAATACTGAGCTGAAATACTCAATCATGACCTCTGCCATTTGAAACCTGTCTGAAATTATGTTTCCCCTGTTGTTTTCCAGTGGTCCGACCTTATCTCAAACTTTCTGTTCACTCCTTACATAAGCATAGAAACTCTTGCTGTCATTTTTTATATTACCTGCCAATTTGTTTTCAAAGGTTCTTTTAGATTTTCTAATTTCAGTTGAAGCTAGGTTAAGTGCCTCTGTGTAATTTGCATTGTCTTCATCCTTTTTGGTACGCCTATAAACCCTCCACATGATTTGCTTAAACACTATTTTTCTAATAGCTTCTTTTGACAAGTGTTTCTTTCTAGACCGTTTTTTTAAAGGGAACACATTTATCGATGATACTCTCAATTTCATATTTTAGAATATTCCAACATTCAATTGTGGTCTTATTCATCAGCATGTTATTCCAATTTAGCTTTGCTAAGTATTTTCTCATATCTTTATAGCTACCTTTGTGGAAGTTTCTCCTATACGTTTTTTTATTTTTACTTTCTGATTTTACATTGATGTCAAAATGTATTTGATTGTGGTCACTTTTACCCAATGGTTCATGTATTTTTACCTTGTTCACTAATTCTTTTTGTGATGATAAAACTATATCTAATACATTTTCTCCCCTGGTTGGTTCTAGCACGTGCTGAGTAAGGAAGCTATCCTGAATTAAAAATAGAAATTGTTGGTCCTCACCCCCTGTACTCTCAAGAACTTTGATAAATTGTTGTATTTTCCCAGAACAATAAAAGATTGGAACTCACTACCGGACACAATAACCAACAGCACAGAACCCCAACCATTTAAGCAAGCTCTGACCCACTCAGTTCCAAGCAGCAATCACTCTTTGGGCACACAACCCTGACAGTTTGACTCCTTAGGAGTGCTGGCCAGTATTCTACACAAGACCAGACTTGCGAATTGAGTGTACAGTAATGTTAGCAGCCTATTGACAGTGCACCTGTAAGTACTAGTCGTTAAGACACAGCTTCATAGTTGTCACTGAATGTGTCTTCTGACATGTGTTACAGACCTGGAGTTGGGAATGGATCGACAGCTGGAGCAGACAATTGGATCAACTTCAACTAATCAATCTGTGCAAGCATTTGGCTTTGTCAACAGCTAGGAACTATATAAAGTTGGCGTATGAATTCAGTGATAAACACGTAGCATGATGGAAGTCTGAAGGAAAGGACATCTAATGAGTGAAAATTGTAGTGTAATATACTTTTCAGATCTCGGTAATCGTAAGTTTTATGATCACCTAGAAGTCGCAGGTACGATGGCAGTATGTATGTACTGCTGCTGATGATTAGAACACATTTGTGATATAATAGACACACCTGTTGGATACTTCAGTTGGGCACATAGATAATGGGCACACTTCCAATATTGATAAATGGTGATTGGTGTAAATAAGTTTAATCGTTTGTACATATCCTTGCTGTTTGGAGATTTGTATTGTGATCATGACATTGAAGTTATGTGGTGTCTGTTATATTTGCTGAATGTGACGATGAGCAGCAGTGAATGGAGCAGACCAACAGGAGTAAAAACTAAACAGAGAAACCAACTGGAATACCAGTTTTCAGGATCGAACTGTTGTAAATTTCATTTCGATGATTGTAGTAGATATAAAGCTACATTGTGTGATTTAATTAAAATGAGATCTTGAGGTTTGTTTGAGAACATTTTATTGCATTTTGAAGTTTCACTGCTGTTGTTTGCTGATACCATTTGCTCGTCCGTCCAGTTTTCTGCGTCAATTTGTGTGACAAGTCCTATTACAATTTAATGTTGGGTGCACTATAATGTGTATAATTCAACACAATGTGGCCACTGGCTACTGTCACTTGGTCTATGCAGCTTGTGCTTGTTTGGTGGTTGTAGCTTGCTTTGTTGTAGCTGTTGGAAGATAAAACTCAGCTAGCATTTCATTTTAGCCACATATCTGAAAAGCAGAAATTACATTTCTGAGATGCAGAAATGAGACTGAGAGTCTAAACTGTCATTGTTATGTGCCCATGTGTGTTTCTACATATCCTGTGTAATCATTATGCGAACAAAATGTCATTCCACCTCGTGTGCACATAATAGCTAGTGGTTTGCACTGAATCTGCACGAACAAAGTTTGATCGATATGTAAATAACCATGGAGTATTAGACAAACCAGTAAAACTTGTAATATTGTCTAAAATAATTACGTTCAGAATTAATAATGATTTTAATAATTGTTAAACCTAGGTTTGTCTACAGAATTGATCTGATGTTATAGAATAATACAGACAAGTAAATATTTACAGGTAGATTTGGGAACAAAACAAATGGTTGTTATGGATAAATTTGTCCCCAGTATGAAATGTTTGAGCTGTTATTGGGTGATAGTGATCTGTGGGTGTAGAAAAAAGATCTTTGCTCATTTTTGAAGAAAAAATATTATCTTGCAAATATCATTTTCAGGAATATACATTTAGACTGTCATTGCCTTGTTCATCAATACAGAGAATGTTTGATACTGAATACTGGGAATTGTGCATCTCAGGTGCATCTCTGTCAAGAAACCATCTACATTGGCTGTATTGGTTTCAGGAATGTAGACATTGTGAAATAAATGATGTTTCTTGTGTCAGAACAAAGTGAACGTCTTTGTTAGTGTTATAAGATGACTCATGTTCATCCATAAAAGCACTGTTTTCTGTTCTGAACTTGCTAATGTATACCAACACATCTACTATTTCATCCAAATTGAAGAATTTAATTTAGCTCTGTGAAATTCTTGAAAACAGTAGTATGATCAATTATAAAAGTTAGTAAAAAAACACAAGGATGACAAAGTTGCAGTGTTTGAGGGTGAATTCCATACTTCATCCTCTATCTGATATGTTCATTCAGACATGGGCATGACTTCCATAGAAAGTATTCAGCCATGCCACAATCATTGCATACAACCTCATTACATGTTCCCTTCACTGTTAGCCGCAGGCCACTGGTGAACATGAGCAATGAAGATAGCATGGGTTAATGCTAATAATTCAAAGATGACGTGCCATCTAGGGTGCCGCATCATCTAAGGGTTACATCAATTGCAGTGTTTTACATTTGGCAAGGCCGGTTTATATAATGTTGCTATGTATTGAGGGGGCTCATTATCAACATTAATTAGCATTATCGCTTTTGTTTTAGAGAAAAGCTGTATTATTGAGTTTGTTGTTTTCTGAACAGATTTCTTGTTTACGACAATCCAGATCAAGACCTTGATTAGTACTCCTACATTCAGTCAACATTTTCAGTCACAACCCAAAATTTGTTTTCTACTACCTCACTACAAATTCAAATCCACAATGCCTACATACTAACAGAATTCAACCATAATTTTATTTTGATTTATATGAATTACATATGACATTGTTAATATAAGACAACCTGCGGTGGGGAAAAAAGGGAAAGACGCGCCTGGGAGGGGAATAATAATGCGGAATAACGGGTAGAGAATATCGCGTTACACCTCAAGTAAAAGAAGAAACCAGAAAACAAACGGAACAAAATGGCTTCGACCTTGACTCGTTTGGGGGCTGGTGTCTTATCAAAATTCGGAAGATATTTAGCACCATCTACAAAATTGCAGCGCCGACCCTACTACTTATATTCGCCAGAACCCTTTCACCCTATCCCAGACAAACAGCCACAATGCATGACAGCCGAAGAAGCGGTTACTGTTGTCACTTCAGGTAACTCGAGAGCAAGATTGTTTATAACTTACATTTTAGTTTGAGTCATTATCTGATTATGTAAGTATTTTATTTCAAATCGTCGGCGTGGCCGCATAATTGTGTATGTTATTTACTAGTTGGTAATAAAATTGGTGGTTGTCATGTTAGCATAAATAGTACCGAAAAGAGACGGTCGGTGAAACGAAATTTTCAGGCAGAACCATAGCCGAGGCAGAGGCAGCACTCTAGGCCTCATCCAGGCCCAGGACAGGGTCTAGCTTGCAAGATACTGCATCTGATCCTGCTACCAACTGTTTCTCTCATTAAGTTGCACTTCACCACAATCGTCTTTTCTATTTCTTCCACCAGATAGAGAGAGATAGATGCATTTATTTTGACCAAAAAAGTACAATAATGACGTTGAATACAAATCAGGAAATTAAAGTTGACAGTGGAAAAACAAAATAAGTAAATTAAACAAATATGTTGGTCAGGGAGACCACCACTAAGTCTGGTCGCTATCGTGAGGCTTCCAATTTGCATATTGACTGGTGTTAACACAGCTCTCAGTAATGCAGTGCAAGATGTCGTGAGAGTAGAATTTGGTTTTTTATTTTATTTATAAAAAAAGTAAATTTATATGCATGGTAACAACAGAAGTACATACGTATACATAAAAACATATAAATCTATATGCATATTTACAACAGCAATTAAAAACGTCTAAATACACCTAAAAAACTAAAAAATTAGTACCGGTAGACACTGAGATTAAGAGTTACAAACGTAACAGTTTGCAATATTACAGACTGCACTGTATTTTGACAGCATATATTGTTTAGTATAAGTGCTAAAACCATGAAACGAATTAGTTTGAACTTTGTCAGTGACCAAGATAGGGGTGTTATTTAATATATGAGCTATGCAAAACCTTAGTAAGTTCCGAGCAAGTTCTGAATGTGCTCTTTCCATGTGGATGTCTTGTAAGATGTGCATGCACCTCTGCATTTTCTTTTAAACCTAGATTCAAGAACAACTCAAGGAGATTTTTTGTTGTAGCAGCCTACCGATGGTAGAATTTTAGCAGTTGCAAATGCAGAATATCCTCTAACTTTAGAATTTCAAGACTTGAACAGTAAGTGGTTCCATATGCATGTTATATCTACTATTTGTCACTATTCCGATTGCTTTCTTCTGTAATTTTGAACTCCTTTCATGTTTTGTTCCCCAAGAAATTATGCAGTAATTTATGTGAGGGAGTATCAGTGAGTTGTATTATATAAGGTTAGTAAAACATATTGCTTTACAAAATGTTTAAGTTTCCTTATTTCGCCAATTACCCATGATATTTTACCTGCTATTCTGTCGGTAAGATCTTTCCAGTTTAGATGTTTATCTATTGTTAAGCCTAGAAAGTCAAAGTTATTGACACACTCAATATGTCTGTCGTTTATCTTGAGAAGAAGTGTCAGTATCTTTTTCAATGGTTGGTGGAAATCCATACATTAAGATTTTGTGACATGTAATAAACGTTTGTTAGCTTTCAACCATTCACTTATCTTTGAGTTGAGCTTTCAATATCGTTCATATAGATTAAAAACAGGAGAGGTCCCAATATCGACCCAGTGGCTATAGATATCAACTTAGATTCAGTGTTATTTATTTCCACGTATTGTTTTCTGTTTGTTAGGTAACTTTGAAAGAGATTATTTGCAGGTCCGGTAATGCGATAAGAAAGCAGTTATTCTAGTAGGATTTTGTGATCAATTATATCAAATGCTTTAGACAAACTAGGAATATGGTAATTGAAATTTTTCCTTTATCAGTTTTATATAATATTATATATATATATATGTAAGTTTATCTACAAGTTCAGGTGCGGCAAATTTGGTTGAGTGTCCTTTTCAGAAGCTGTATTGACTTTTATAAAATAGTTTATTTTATGGAATTATTCATAAAGTTGATCAAAAATGATCCTTCCAATGATTTTACTAGAGAGTGTTGTTAGAAGAGAAATTGGTCTATTGTTAGTAAGAAGAGTATTTTCCTCCTTTTTGAATAGTGGGATTATTTTAACGATTTTTAATCTATCAGGAAATATTCCTGTAGAAAGAGTTTGGTTTACTATTATCGTTAGCGGTTCAATCAGCATGTCCTTCATGCATTTCAGAAGAACCGTAGAAATGCTGTCAATGTCATAACTCGGTTTAGCCTGAAGACGATCAGTTTCATTTGCAATGTCTTATCGCTTTATGTGTTGAAATTGAAACTAAGCCATTATTCGAAGTTAAGAAATCTGAATGATTTATTGACTGGGTTCTTGATTTGGTTGCCAAGTTTGGGACCAATAGTCGTGAAGTAATCAAATGTATTAGCAATCATAATTTGATCAGATACTTGATTATCATCAATTGTAAAATACAGATACGTTCTAATTTTTGTGTGATTTATTTAGGATAGCTTTTAACATAGACCAAATCTTTTTAGGGTTTGCTTTGCATGTATTGAAGCATGTTTCAAAATAAGTTTGTTTTGCTTGTCTGATAAGCTTTTTTAGTATGGCGTTATAGTTATGCAATTTATACGTGCGCTTCCTAATCGGGAAGAGATAGCCGCATTTTTGTGTGTAACTTATCCCTGTATTTAATGGATCGCATAATTCCATGTGTGATCGATCCATTTAGACTTCTTGTGTTTATATTTTTGGAATTTTTTCCAATGTACAGGAAGACGTTTACTCTTATTAAGTTTTTTTAAATATATTACATAAGATATCAACGTTATCACTTGGGTTTGCGATTGGTTTTTATTACGTTTGCTTGGGAGATTTTGCATTCTTAAATCGCTTAGAAAATTGTCATAAGCACGTGGTGCAGGTTTGGTAGTTTTAATGTATTTTTGCAGAGGCTTATCATAAGAAATTGAACTTAGACTGATAACATAAGGCTGATGATCCGAGAACTTCTTCAGCAGGATACCAGAAGCAGAATTCAATATTGCAGCAGAGAGTTTGTAGAAGAAATTATCAATTAAAGTGCCGTTTAAATTTGAAAATCTTGTTGGTAACGTGATTCGTGGATATATACTAAGAGTTTATAAAGTGTCAAAAATAACTTTTCATTAAATTTCAACAGGTTGATATTAAAGTCGCCAGCGATTATTAATTCACTATTTGAATTTATTAACTCTTAAGGATGTAGCAAATTCCTATATATCCATGTTGTTGTCTATATACTTTGATACTAGCGGTCCGCTCATTTCAATAAATTGGCATTCATACGTTTCTGACATACAAACTTGTTTTACTTGGTAGTTGTATTTTTCAGTAAGGTAAATAATTAAGCCACCTTTGTTGCTGCAAGTCTTGCCCAGAGACTATTTTACACATTTTGCTAAGCCGAAAGAAGACAAATTGCACTAAATTGAAAACCATTTATATTTAGTTCATTTATAAAACCTTCAAGCTCGTCAAATTTGGCATTTATATTTGCAATGTTGGTGCTAAGAATAGTGAAACAGTTTTTTTTTACAAAGAAGGAAATTGTTCAGTGTGTCATTGTCAATGTATGGAGAGTGCTTAATTACGTCTCATAGGCCATCCTCATTAGTCTCGTCGAGCTTTAACACATTACGTAAACAATTCCTTTCCATTCCTCCATAGTTTGACAGAATACACTCGTCTAATGACATGATGACAAACGTGTCTTGCACACAGGCAAAAGTCGGATGCAGAAGGACTTTCCTAGAACTTGGACTTGGTAGAAGCTTAGATTAGACTCATTTAGTTTCCCCAAGAGTGTCTGTGTGCAAAGGCATTTATGAAACTGGGAGCTAGGGAAGTTTGTCTGCCATCAACTGAATGCTTGCTAACAACATACCAGCCATATGTTTTTAAACCACACATTTTTAGGGGGGAGTGTGTAGCAATTAATTGCAAGTATACTCTGTATCATCCATGTATGTTACTTGACATCAGCCTTGGTATATTGACCTACTGAAACATGGATTTGTACTTTGTCCCTGTTGCTGTCTTAACCATTTATTACAACAGTCCAGAACACTGGCCTACATCCGGGCACTTGGTCTTACCTTCAGATGGCTGTGGATAGGTTGTGGTCATGGCTCGTCAGACGGGTAATGCCAGGCATTTCCTTGAATGTCTCTTTTATGTTGGGCCTGGTTCCCGGAATCAAGGAGTGTTTGCAATCAGACTTTCACACAACATCTCATCAGCTGTGTCGCATTTATAAGCACATTCACTGACTCTGGCATTCCATGTGAATCTATCAAATATGAACTTTGGCTGGATAAATATATTATTAAAAAAACATTTCTGTTAAAGCAACTGTATATCTATTAACAGCAGGGCATGTTCTGATGGTTTGTTCCTGTATGTTGTTGCCTCAAAGGGATGCGGATATATGTCCACGGCTGTGCTGCTACTCCAATGGTGCTGCTCGATGCACTGGGCAAGTATGGCAAGGCAGCAAACCTTCATGGTGTAGAGTTGATTCACATACACACAGAGGGGCCTGGTGTTCTTACTCAACCAGAATATGAAGGTGGGTTTATACAGTGTCTTTCAACATCTCTCTAAATGCTGAATAATCACATAATTTAAATTTGACATATCCACCACAATCCCAAAGGCCCAGGTATGCAAAGGTCAAAGGTGAAGAGCTGGTGAACTTTCAGTAATTTTTTAAATATCACATTGCAATAAATCAAGGCTGGTTAAATGCAATCTTGGTTCAGAATCTGTAATTAGATGAGACTGAACGCCTATTACAGACTAGCACTGATACGTCTTGCAACAGCAAACTTTTTGTTCATCATGTTATTGCTGTCACTTTCAGGCATATTTCGCAGTAATTCCCTCTTCATTGGCGCCAACTGCCGAGAAGCCGTGAATTCTGGAAGAGCTGACTTTACGCCAATATTCCTGAGTGAAATCCCTAACCTGTTCCGTCGCAAGATCTGGCAGCTGGACATAGCACTGATCCAAGTGAGCCCACCGGACAACCACGGCTTCTGCACGCTAGGACCCAGTGTCGACTGTACTCGGGCTGCTGTTCAGAATGCCAAGTACATCATTGGTAAGTATCTGCCGCACAATACTGTTGAGTGTTGGTGTTAACCCACTGACCATTTCCTACACTGTCTACCTCATGATATGTCTCCACCTGTTATATATTTACAAATTGTATTACATCGCTGGTGGAGGTGCTAGTGTATGTAGAGGCTGTGGTAAATGTTGCATTTTTATTGCCTCAAATGATTAGAAAAAGACCTTAATTTCAAGCTACTAGGAATACATTTGCAGCACGCACGCGCGCACATGTGCACACACGCACACAGCGTGCGTGGTTGAGTGTGTATGCGCGCATATATGTGCACACACACACACAACGTGCATGCGCGCGCGCGCACACACAGAAAGGGCTCGTTTAACTGGCAAATATTCCATGATAGCCTACATGTTATGCTTATTTGTTGAAATGCAGTTTTTATCAACAATTATATACCTTTAGAACCTACAATCCTTTGTGCTTGCAAGTTAATAAAGAAATCAACATCAGTGACTTTCATTTGGTTCAGCCACATTCAGCTGTCAAAATATTTTTATAATTGTCTGGACAGGTCCCAGATATATGGTGGTTTACAAATTTTTAATAATAGTAATAATAGTAACATGTAATAACTAAAACTTAAAAGTTTGGCTTATTTGCCTCACTTTTCAAAGCTAATATGATTTGGGGCGTAGAGTTGCATTACAGCCTTAGCTGTGTGCGGCAAAGCTGATGCCCTAAAAAGGGCATTTCTGGTATTGATTGCCATGGTAATGTGCAAGCTTGACACTGATGTAGTTGGCATCATGCGATGCATGGTAGGAAGAGTAGTCGAATGCCATCTCATGTAGACATATTTCTAGTGATCAACTCGTAAATAGTATCTGTCGATAGATGTCAGCAGCAATGTGCTGCATTGCAGAACTGCAAGATTTCAGAACGAACTCTTATACCGTATGCTTTAAGACACCGGCAGTAATTATGAACTCATTTATAAATTAGTTACTTTTTACGTAATAGTCGTAGGCCATAAAATTTTTATTATATTGCCTGTTTTAATTTATGATTACATCCTTTGTTCATGCACCTTTTAAATTTGTTATATATTAAGTCATAATTTTTTCTTAATTAATTTATTATCATTGGTTGTTTTATAGTTCCAATTGTATAATAATTATTCAACTGCTATAGGTGCCATTTTAAATTTTTTTATAAAATTATTATTACTGTAGTAATGGTATTCTTGTTTTAGTCACGAGTATTGTTTGACATGGCATTCACACAGTGACAGTGGTTCCAGTCACTCAGTAATTTCTGTGGCTCTGTTCTGCAGCACTTGTCAATCCCAACATGCCGAGGACATTTGGTGACGGCGTCATTCACATGTCCCATTGTGACGTTGTTGTGACGGGCACTGACCCGCTGCCTGTGACGACACCTCACGGTGCCTCTGAGGAAGAAGAGCAGATCGGACGACTCATCTCAGAGAACCTCGTTCAAGATGGTGCCACTATACAGATGGGTGAGTTGCGCCATTCATATCCATTAATGTTCTTATGTCTTATGATATAGCCATTTTCCAGGGCTAAGATCACAAGCTCCATCATGTGTTTCATCTCCTTTGTCAGATCTTTTACTCCCCCTGGCGTAGACACCAGGTAGAAAGGACCAGCAGCTTTTAGTGTCTCATCTGAAAGGCAAAATGGGGTAAATAAAATTGTCCATGTTTCAAAACGGCAGTAAGTGGACTCGAACTGACTTTGTTCTCTGACATGTTCATGTCAGTAGTCTATTTGACTTTAAAATCTCTTCATAACATACTGTAACTATGTGGACCTGTATTTTGTCTGCCATTAAAGGTAATG
The DNA here is from genome assembly GCA_963662155.1 of Lamellibrachia columna. Lineage (NCBI taxonomy): Eukaryota > Metazoa > Annelida > Polychaeta > Sabellida > Siboglinidae > Lamellibrachia > Lamellibrachia columna. Next base: position 44,662,860 of record OY759267.1, read on the forward strand.
TTGCTCTACAGGTATTGGTAGCATTCCAGATGCAGTGCTGGCTAAACTGTTTGGTCACCGTGACCTGGGCATCCACACCGAGATGTTCAGCGATGGTATCATTGAACTTGTCAACAAAGGGGTCATCACTAATGCAAAAAAGACAATCCAGACGGGCAAGATTGTTGGCAGTTTTGCCTTTGGCACCAAGAATCTGTACAACTTCATGAACAACAACCCATCAGTAGGTGCGGAAACTCAATTTCTTACTGTCTCAGTTAATTTAATAACATCAATTTAAGAAGACAATCAATCAATTTAAGAAGACAATCCAGACGGGCAAGATTGTTGGCAGTTTTGCCTTTGGCACCAAGAATCTGTACAACTTCATGAAGAACAACTCATCAGTAGGTGCGGAAACTCAATTTCTTACTGTCTCAGTTAATTTAATAACATCAATGTCTATGATATGCTGTACGATATGTTGTTTTCATAAAATCTGAAGACACTTGCACATGGAATCAGTATATTTGAAACAACTACCAGTTATTTCTATCTAACGAGTACAAACAAGTTGTTAGAAAAATTGGTTTGAGTGAACTACTCACCAATATCAAACAACGGAAATATACGTTTCTCAAAGCGAGGCTAGCTTATCCTGTAGTGATTATTGTGAAAAAATTTTTTTTACATTTCCGATAAAGTGAAATATGGCGTATTTACAAAACGCACTGATGTGTTGTACCGGTAAGGCCACCTGGCGATTATAATAGTGAACTAGATATAGGAAAATATGTCTCAAAAACTTGTTTATGCATAATTTTTCCTCGAAAAAATTTACTTTGTCAGATGTTTATACTCCCAGTGACTGATATAATTTTATATTGAACTAATGTGACATCCAGCGAGATCACAAAATGACGCAAAATCTGGTGTGAGGCGAAAACTATGCATGTGACTATATGTATTGACATATACAGTGTACTCTTTTGTTATGAAGACTTCTGATACGGTGTACTCTTGTTATGAAGACTTCTGATACAGTGTACTCTTGTTATGAAGACTTCTGATACATTGTACTCTTTTGTTATGAAGACTTCTGATACAGTGTACTCTTTTGGTATGATGACTTCTGATACAGTGTACTCTTGTTATGAAGACTTCTGATACAGTGTACTCTTGTTATGAAGACTTCTGATACAGTGTATTCTTTTGTTATGAAGACTTCTGATACAGTGTACTCTTTT
>OY759267.1:44666585-45001585 GCA_963662155.1 Lamellibrachia columna
TCCATGTTCCTTATAGTGAGAGTCCACTGTAACATGTCACATGTTTTAACTATAGCAGTTTACCACTTTAGATCATTTCAGGTGAACACCCATCTATTCAGCACCTGTTACCTGGAGTGGCCATATGGTGATGTCTTCTTGACAGAAAATGTTGTACCTCATCATGGCATAAATTTTAATTTGCCATATAATATGACCATACTAATGTTTACAGACAGAATTTGCAATTGTAGGATTCATGGAGGACGTGAGTGAGTTTGTGCGTGTGTTTTGTAGCAGTGGGTTTATGTTTGTGCTGTGCAACATTCACACGGAACTCTGTCAAATCTTGCAGTGTTCAGTGATGTGGCCTTTGTGAACAACACGGCTGTGATTTGCCAGAACCCGAAAGTAACTGCTCTCAACTCCTGCATTGAGATTGACCTAACGGGACAAGTGATCTCAGACTCCATTGGCACAAGGATGTATTCTGGTAGGCTGACATTCTTGCTATAACACTCATTGCTTGGGGAATGAAAATCAGTCAGTTGGTGGGAGATGAAATTCCATAGACCCATATATCTATTGAGTCTAACCTAGACTGCACCCCAGTTGTAACAATGTGTAATCACAATGATGAGGTACTGGATAACCATGTCTTAAGTAGTTATTTCCTGTACTATATTTTTTTTGGAAAATAGACCAATTTAACAAGACGTAACAACATTGCCATCCAAGGCAAAAAATCCAGATGACAAGTGGGCTAGGAAGCCATTATCTTATTTCATCCGTGTGTAATCCACCCTTCTTAGATATTTCTTAATTTAGTTTCTAAACATATGTGTTGCATGAGCAATAAAGTAGAATCAATAGAATGAACCCTCGTTGGGTTTCAAATTACCATTCATTTGAGTACCCGGTAGGTATAGCTAAAAACAATTATGATGCAGGTTAATTAACTAATTAATATATCATTACTATGGGGTGGGGTTCGTCATGTTATAATGCAGGGCCTCTTATGGAAAATGACTCGTACCCCCCTCCCCCCGGGTGTTTTTTTACCTGGAATAGCTCTGTTATAATGGAAGATGTCTGGTGTTTTGTGGTGATGTCAGTCTAACAAATGACTGGCGATAAGGGTTCAGGCAGATGTTCTTGAATTTGACTTTGTGACTCAAGTACCCTTAGATGTTCTTGAATTCATTGCAGTGCTCTTGAATGTTCTTAAAAACATTTGTGTTGAAATGTGAATGCGCCAACTATCAATGATTGCATGTTTTGTACTTGTGGTATGTTTTTAATTTGCTGTCGATAATTTCCCAAAGAAGACCACTGCAAAGCTATAATTAATTAAAAAAAAGTTGGGCCATAATCACCAGATGTTGCTACATGCACACATGAACCAGTCAAATGAGCTCTTCCTCCGATGGTCTGGGAGGCAGCCGCCAGCGCACATGCTGTTTATTCTATTTCGTTTTCGTTACAAGTTGTTCGATTTATGATTGATAATCGCCATGCTGAGAGCTGATAGCGAATGTAATGTCAGACAGGAGTGGTTATTGGATGATAAATATAAAATTGGGTCATGAAGGATCGCAGTGGCGATCAGAAGTTACCTCAATTGAAGGTGTGTACTGATTGCAAATTCGATGTCTAATGCCATTTTGTAATTTCACAAAAATCTGAAGAAAGTTTTGCACAAGGGATCGATATTCTAAATAACTAACTCTTTATTTCATCGAGTGCAAGCAAATTGTTAGAAAAGTTGTTTTTAGTGAAATGTTTACGAAGTAGAAGCAGATGCAAACACGTTTTGTGGAAAGCGCATCAAAAAGTTGAAATCATTACAGTGTTTGCTGCATAGCGTTTTGAAAAGCCTGTGGTTGTTATAGCATTGCCACAGCTTTAGCATTTAGGCTAAGTTAATTTAAGGTACCCTAATCTTAATTTATTGACAGATGTTGCTTTTTAATATTAACAAAACTATAAATTCGCTGTAACTTCAGCCACTCGGACTCAGAAAACATTGCGTACACACACCTATTGAATAAACTAAAGTGACTCCTATTAAGACAAAATTTCTTGCTGTCAGTTAGCTTTGTTCCGTGTGCAACTGCATGTGCTGATAGATGTACGACTATGAGTGGCACAGTCTGTTGGAAATAAACATTTGATTGTACATCAAATATTGTAAAGACTATAAAGCTGTTTCTGAAATAACTTTCAGATGTTTTAGAAAATGTTCTTAAAAAAGTGCTGTTTTCCCCCCAAATGTTCTTGAATGTTCTTGATTTTTACTTTATGTTTTCTGTATGAATCCCGAGTGCGACTGAACATGTCTTGCTCCTAGGCGTTGGTGGCCAGGTAGACTTCATCCGTGGTGCTGCTCTTGGACTCGATGGCTTGGGCAAACCTATACTTGCTATGCCATCAACGACAAGCAAGGGCATATCTAAGATTGTGCCATTTCTCAAAAAAGGTAAGATATAGTTTTATATGCATAAGTCACGTTTGTATTTTCTGTTCTGATTGGTTGTCTGGCTGTTACGTGTGTTCTTCATTCGGACATCTTTGTCAACTGAAAATACTGGAGGCTGAGTGGTTGTTTTAGATGACCCAGACTCGGGTAGTGCAGAATGTCACAGGGATAAAAAAGTTTCTTGCTCTTTTTAATGACCAGTTTATTTATATAGGTCAGAACATGAATAATGTGCTGAAGAGATGTTTTTATTAATAAGTGGAAAATTTAATTATGATATTTTTCTTAGTAAATATTACATATAGATCTCATGTATTTGGGGATTTCATATTGACAATTTGCTAGTGTGAAAGGTGATAGAAAACATTGAAGTCAGTCATTTAAATGAGTTTACTTACTTATAGGCCCTTAACTCCTCCTGGAGCATAGGCCATCCACAACATTTCTCCAGCGCCTTCTGTTTTGGGCAATTCTCTCTAGTTGTTGCCAGCCATTCCCTGTTTGCCTGATGTCTGCCTCGAGGTCACGCCACCAGGTGTTTTTTGGTCTCCCCCTCTTTCTCTTGCCTTGGGGGTTCCACGTCAGGACCTGTCTGGTTATGTTTGTGCTTGGCTAGGCTTGGGTTTGAGTTTACCTAATAATAATAATATAAAACTTCTGTAGCGCCAAAATCCTCAGGGATCTAAGCTCAGAGGCACAGCAAACCAGGATTGTTAAATGGAATAACAAGGCACTAGCTAAAATGTTTTTTCTGTGTGTACACAAAGTTTAATATTGTATGTACTACATACCAAATTAAAAAAAATTAGAAAAAATATATTTATATGTAAAATTAGATATTTAACCATTTCAGTACGAAAGGCCAAATTTTGGCATTGGCTACGTTCACCATTTAAATCGCTTTTACTCATAATTATCCACTATGTGAAGCCACTTGTTATATACGGTTGTCATAGCGAATGAATTAGCTATTCAGTAGTGGCAGTTGTTGATTATCGCTCAAAATCTACGATGGCCGCATGCTGGATGATGCGTCATTGCCGGAGTCTGATTTTTGTAAGAAGGAAAAGGTGTCTATGAATCCATCAACATGCAAAGTTTTATTGGAATCGATCCAGTAGTAATGGATGTGTTAGCAAATATGCAAATAAATACTTCTGTCATATATGTATAAAATTCAGATAAATAACTTGTTTTCCACTTTTTTATACTCCACAAAATGTACGTGATATTGTATTTTATATTATAGTACACTCCTGTAGCATGATCAACATGAGTAGTTTACATTAAATATGTACAATTATTATTATTATTATATCGGAATTTATATAGCGCCCGAATCCAATTACGATAAAATGCTCTCAGGTGCTTTACATGAAACTGCATAAATTAAATAACACTATAAAATACATACTTTACATAAAACTGCATAAATTAAATAAAACTATAAAATATTTATTATTTTAAAAGTAGATAGTGTAAGGAGCTGATTTAAACATTAAAAAATAAATAAACACAGATATTACACTTATAGTACTCACATGAATAAAACATAACGAATATGTCATTAAAACGAGAGCTTGACTCAATCACGTCAGTCATATGCCAGTTTAAAAAGATGTGTTTTTAAGTGTCTCTTGAACGAGCTGAGAGTGTTCAGTTGTTTAATGTTCTCAGGCAAGTCATTCCACAGTATGGCCACGTGTCGGCTGAAACAACGTTGAGCACTTTATACGTTAAGGTGTTAACCTTAAAGCAGAGCTGGTATTTCACCAGAAGCCAATGTAGCTGATGTAACACAGATGTTATGTGTTCGCTCTTGCGTGACCTGGTGATCAGGTGAGCAGCCTAGTTCTGTATACGCTGCAATCGTTCAATTAGCACCTGAGGCAAACCTTGCAGTAGCGTGTTTCCATGGTCCAGGCGAGATGTTACCAGTGCCTGGACTAGAATCTTACAGGCGTCATTTGTGATGTATTGCCTGACTTTGCCAATATTTCGGATGTGGTAGAAATACGACTTGGAGATCGCATTCACTTGTTTCTCCATTGTCAAGCCGCTGTCCATAATAACTCCAAGATTTCTTATGGATTGCACAGCATGTAATAGTCTACCTCCGATCGTGAGGGACAAGTCGTTCACCCAACGAATTCGGTGTTTGGACGAAAACACAATGAGTTCGCTTTTTTCTTGATTCAGTTTTAGTATGTTTCTATTCATCCACCCGCCAACATCCGCCACACAGGTTTCAATGGCTGACCTTTCACTGGCCCAGTTCTCATCAGACGTACATTAGCGGCAGAATGCAATGTGTCTCTGCCAACGCACATCTATGTTGCGGCATGCCACAAGGATCCGTGTTGGGACCGAAACTGTACTGCATATACACTAAACCAGTTGGTGATATAGTGAAGAAACATAACCTTCGCTACCACTGTTATGCAGATGACACACAAATATACTTGTCCATATATATATAATTGAACGATTGCAGCGTATACAGAACTGCGCTGCTCACCTGATCACCAGGTCATGCAAAGTTAGCTTTTGTTTTTGTAATTTGTTATCATTACATGGAAGTAAGAGTAAAGTTTGACAACGTGACGTGTATATGTATGGTAAATATATGAGAAGTTTGGCGGCTCTAGGTGGTTGTTTTCATGGTTAGGTCAGAAAGTAAAGTAAACATCGCAATAGCAGGAGTAGCACTGATGGGTGGTGTTGATTTTTTCCCTCGGAGAATTCGTTGCTCTCTATTTTATTTAATACAAAAAATCTGGGTAGAATTTTCCCTGATGAGTGGAAACGCTTGAAAATCTGAAATGTAGAAATAAGATATTATTATAATTGTAATTTAATTTATTTAACCCTAGGAGTGACCAATGATAAATTTCCACGGTGTACACAAATTAGAGTTGTTCATAAGGGTGCTTTTAAAAAATCATAACATCGCTAATAATTATCGCACAAATGTGATTGAGGTATCAATTTGTTGCTAAAAAGACTATTATAATAAAATGATTAAAACTACAACACATAATCTTGTCATAGGGATATTGCTATTTGAATTTCATCAAAAAAGAAAACAAACATTTTAATGTTCACCGTGCTACCAGATAAATACTGAGTGGCTGTATGTCCCTATATCCAATTTTTTTAATGTAGTGATACATATTAGCTACAAAATAAAACAAAAATGAATCAAATATTTTGAGAACTAAAATTGTTATGATTTTTTTCCAACACTGGACTATGCCAATTCAGACAGGTCCATCAGTCCCATGTCATTTACCATGGCAGTGCAGGCTGTCGAAGCCAGCAGAAATTGCAGTGGCAACTTGCTGATATTTACCTCAAAAAAGCCCACAACATCGTTCTAACTGTCTGAACTAGTACAGTAATGTGATTCATTAATGCTGTCATTCAATTTGCCGAAATATTGACATGGAAACTTAACATCAGCCGGCCTAAAGTGAACTGACACAGAACAAAGTGAGAAAACAAAATGGCAGATTAGCAAATAAAAAGCTCAGACAGCCCAGACAACAAGTGTTTGTAGCGACGATGCTCATTCACTGCATACATCCCGGTCGCTCATTCACATGTATTTGAATAGGCCAATCATAGCGCTTTCCAAAGGTATGACGTGTTACATATTTTAAGTACAATGAATGGAAACGTAAATTTATTCTGCGAAGCTTAGTAAAAGCAGCTAAATATGGGCATCAACTATGTGACGTGTTTTGTAACCTAGATCATCATTAGCTATCATTGACTATGCTCATAAATAAATATGAATCAGAATGAAGAGTGATTCAGCTTTTCAATCGGCTGGAACGCTTTTCACACTGATCGTGCGGGCCAAATTCGGCCCAGCAGTGGTCACTCCCAGGGTTAAATTATTCAACTGTATATAATATTATAGTTGTTGGTGTAATATATTATATGATATGAATTTTAAGGATACAATGAATTGTATAAGTTCTAAATCTAATGATCGTCTGGTTGATTGCGTGTTAAAATAAAAAAATGTAGCGCCATATTTTATGTGAAGGCTATAAAAGCAGTTGCAAAGTAACAATTTTGGGTTACTCTGGAACAAAATCAATTAATAAATGAGATAATAAATAGTATGCATTATTCACCATAAGATACACACTAAATTTCATGTGCTTGCTACACAATCGTTTGGGCCGAGATACTACGCCCATTTTGCTCTGAGGCCGAAGTTATCAGAGTTGTGGGTCGAACTCTCCAAAAAATGCCGTCCAAATTCATCATGAACCGACATCACCTGTACCTGCACTGACAGTTCGCTTCGTTTCTAGATGGACTGTGGTTGTCGACATTCTACGGATTGGTGGCACTAACGTAGCTTCCACTACTGGGAATAATGTGGGCACATCATCCTCTTTCAAAGAGTTTTTAGCACCCGGATAACCCAGGGCTGCCACCTGCTGTGCTTCGTCAGCTTGGTGTTTTTTTTTTAAAACAAAGTATGCTCCGCGGTACAGTTAATGAATGGAAAGTCCTAGTCTCGTAGCACTTCCTTATCATAATTGGCATCACGGCGAAGCTTGCCAATAAGCGCGGGAAAAATATGCATAATCGAGGTACAGTGAATGAATGGAAAGTCCTAGTCTCGTAGCACTTCCTTATCATAATTGGCATCACGGCGAAGCTTGCCAATAAGCGCGGGAATAATATGCATAATCGAGGCAGGCCAGTAGAACAGAGTATTATTTGGAATTATTAATTAATGGAATTCTAATTAATTTTTCGGTGTTGTGATAATGGAAATATAGTACAATGTAATATGATTTCAAGCAATCGTTGTTGTTATGAGTTTTTCATTTATTTGGTTATGTTACAAGGTTTTTAAAACATTTTTGTAAATGTGAAAAAATAACCACTAAAACGAAGTTTAATCGTTTTGAGACATTCCCCAAAGAAATAAATGACATACATATAAGCATGACAGCGTAACTGATAACTTTATGGCAGATTTTGGTTAACATAAATCAATTATGTCTGCTACACCACCGTGAATGAATTAAGCGAAAGTTGAATGACAGCCTAAAGTGGAAGTGTATTTTTGACACAAACCCTTCACCAGTTGTAATTTACTGCTGTATTATGTTGCGTGCACGACACAATAAAGTACACTAACGCTCAATGAACGCTGATATTTGCAGGTTTAAGTACATGATTTAGTTAGGTAGATATAATACTGATGTGTACTAACATTGCAGTAACCAGACGATGTGTTCCGCTTTCACGGCAAATGAATATAGCTGGTTCGAACATCATAGTGCACGCGGTCGTTACTATGGAAACATTGTTGCATTTCCAGGAACTCAAGGGGATTTCCAAAAAGACTGTGTTTTTAAAGGATGGATATGACGTTAGTGCTGGGGGATTTTTTGTGGTGTCGACATTTAGTTAAGTATATCCTACCACGTTATGAAGAAGAGAAATGAAACAATCAACTGACACGCTAGCCGCCCCATCCACCTTAAGCATGAGCATGATCCTTGATGCAGAACAAAATCAACATTAGAGTGAGGTACCATTGATGATTTACGGTAAAAATGCATTAAAAAAAGTCTTGCAAAAAAAGCTGTATTTTCAGATGATTTTGATAGTAAAAAATATGGAATTATATAAACAAACAGTTTTCACTAAGAATTAGAGGCTGAAGTTTTGCTAGAGAAGTTAAGGTGTCTTAGTATTGATGTAGTTCTGATTCATGTCATGTGTTGTCTGTGTCGTCAGGTGGCGGTGTCGTGACAACGAGGGCACACGTTCACTACTTGGTCACAGAGTATGGCATTGCGTACATGTTTGGTAAGACCCTACGCCAGCGAGCCTACGAACTTGTGAGGATTGCCCACCCCGACCACCGCGAAATTTTGGAGAAGGCCGCCTTTGAGCGACTCAAGTGTATGCCTTGTCCCTGAGAACGCCATTGCTCAACTGCCATTGTGCGAGTCAGTGCCATGCACTAAACGATTGCTAAAGCCAATTGAATTGAATGAACAATTTCAGACTATCATTTTCAGTTGTACGTGGATTCTTTCCATTTCCATGCATAGGAGATTGCCTAATAAAGACGTACTAAACATTTCATAATTCAAGTTCAATTACATCATCTGAATCATCATTGTAAAACTTTGCTTTGTTGGAATGCATCATGTAATTAAAGATCATTGATGCCGTTGTTGTTTTCAAAGTTGAAGATGGTAATTCATTTTCATTCCCCAGGCAAATTCACTTTGAATTGCGACAGTCTCGGTTTAGTCACATTTGTTTATTGATCAATTTAATTCACATCCCTTGAATTCATCATAATATTAGCTCTCAAATGATACAGTAAAACATCAGCAGCACCAGTACTTCCAGCTATTGCTGCTGCTCAGGAACTGGCAACTTGCAGTCATTTGGAAAAACAACTTGGTTTCATAAAAACATTTAAACATAACTGTTGGTAGAATGCTGCTTATATACTGCAATCAGATACATTTTGGTTTGAACAATTCGAGAAATGTTACACATTACAGTTGAAACTGGGTTGAGAATTTTAACAAGATTGCCATCAAAAGTAAGATGTTCTTGAAGACATCTGGGCAGGGAAGCCATTGGCACAATATCCTACAATATGTTGTTTATGTCTGACCCACGCATTGGTAATGCTAATAGTAGGGTGAATGAGTTATGGATTAGATGTACGATTACAGTATGAATGTGTCTTGTGTTGATTCTAGACCTATGCAATACACCACAGGAATGGATGAGATCGTGCATGTACAGTTCTTATTGTTATGCTTTATAAACAGCTTTATATGATTTAGAATATTAACATAACTGCTTAATATGATTTAGAATATTAACATATTATGTTGATATCAGTTCTGTTCAGCTTGTCGTACTAGATGTTGTTTACCAACAAACAGTTTAATAGGGTGCGAAGGTTCATCAAAAATTTGCTACTTCTTCATGAAACACCACTTTAATTTTTATTGAATAAGTCTGCTATTCTCACAGTGTATTTCCTTGTTTGCCAAGTTTTTGTTTGGAACTGTAGCCAGAGTGATATTGTCAACATACTGTTAGTGATCAGGGCTATTTTAAAGCACTAACGTGATTGGCTGATTTACTAAACTGTTATATGGACGATTGTTTTCACGTTTTGTATTGTCTAACAAACATTTAATGTTGTGAAGTTTCATGGAACCTCTAATGACAGTAGCTTTTCAAAACAATCTGTGCAGCATTTAGTCAGCTAGTATTACAGTTGCTGCTATAATTTGTTAATTTACTGCTCAGATGTAACAAGATACTAGAGATGGTGCTAAATAGTTTTGATAAATGCAGTGAGGAATAGAGACATTGATGCTAACATGGGACTGTTGGTTAATGGCTAACGTGTTATAATTCCGTCTTGTGCTGTATATAGCCCAAGGGGATGGTAGAGATGCTTCGAACCCATAAGCTGCCTCAAAATGCGCTTCGTTTCCAGATTAGGGCTGATCTGTTACATGTATAGCAGTTCAAACCTCACATTGTCTGTTAGAGAACTGCTCTTCACCTGGTGGTGTGCAGAAGAATAGCGCTATGAGTTGATGTTGGAAGTAGCTCCCAGGTTGTGAAGCACTGCCCCAGTGCAGTGTGGCAAAGATCTCGGAACTCACGTTTATAATTTGCGAGATGAAGATGTGTTCTTGGAGTTCCTTCATCTCACAGGGCCAGTGTTTTGAACTGAAGATCTCTGTTATCTGTTAGATCCAGTCAGTTCACTGGTGTCACAACTGAACTTTGTACGTTCCAGTAATTGTTGATGAGACTCCCAGCAGGAAGCGTGTCGTTAGACACATTTGACTTGCAGGGTAAGTAGTCTTGGATTAAACTGGAGTTGTCGTGCTATGCTTTCTGAAGGAAGCAATGTCTAGTAAACATGTTGCAATGTTTTATGAAACATACAGATATTTACATTTAATGTGATGTGATGTTACAGCTAAACATGCAGCCTGGATTAAATATGTTAACCTGTGCGGGATTTATTGATATTGTTCGTGCTTTACTTGTAGTTGTTTATTACAATAAAACACCTTGAAAGGTTATGTTATACATAATGTGATTGTGTGAAAGAATTATAGTTGGTGACAGTGGTTATGACATTAAGACAATGGCATAGTGACCCAGGGGCAGGGGTGCACTTACATCCAGGTGCCAGGTCTGGGGGGCACCAAATCTACAGTCAACTAACCCATCAAGCGGATGACATCATATTAAATAATAGCAATTCTTCTGTCCTATAACTTTGGTTGTGTACATTAGTAATTTGTCATGCAGCGTATTTGTTATTAGATACATTGTAACAAGTGAATTCATGATTAATTTTGGCCTGTACTTCACATAGCTGACAAGCAAGATCATTTGTGCATCGACAACCCTCTCAATGCCACCGCATTAAGACATGAAGGCCAACTACATTGGACACCAGCAACTTATTATCCATCCTATCGTCTCCTTTCTTTCATTAAGTTGTATTCACTGATTTCTATGCATTATTCCATTGTGTGTAGTTGGTGATGTGCATTTGTATGACAAAGTTTTACAATTTATTTTTTACTAAAGGTGTGGCTCGAGCCATCTCTCGGTCAAACAGCGACAACATAATTTTGCTGATTACATATGTTTTCAATTTATTAAGTTCTTTCACATTCATGTAGCCTCTTTTTATGTCATAGTTATGTTAACACAGTCATCTATTAGTTGCCTGGTTCTGTCAACAGTTGCTGTTTCATGCCTGTTGGGGCAATTCTGGTTAAGGCACAATGTTATTACCATCTATTCTTGTTAAGAAAATTATCTGTCTTCGTTCTGTGCAGTGTTTTTTTAATCAAATTGAAGAGAGGCATGGGATGTAATATTACTTTTTGTATTTCCACACTTTAAAATTTATTAATTAAAATAAAATGTTCAATCAATTAAAATGGGATCATATATGTAGATTTAGTGTAAAAACATAATAGACCCTAAGCATATTATTATTATACATAATGGTGAAACGCACACACATATTGAAGTTTTGCTGTATTTGATACTAACAAAGGTTTGGACAAAACTGAGAAGGTTGCCGTAAGTGAAATGACCAGTGCTAACATTGTGGGGAAGTGGCAGAATGAGAAATGGTAGCCCTAGCAAGCATTGCCTTAACTGACATCCATGATTGAAGTAAGAGATCAGGCAGATGCTCACTGGTTGGTCCCCCGCATCCAAGTCAAGTCCAACAGTTCCTACCTTCAACATGGCCCTGACATGCATGTGTAATACTGTACCGTTTTAACTGAGGTTGTGATAATACTGATGATTGGATCTCTGCAAACACATCACAATCCCCGACGGTGATGCCACTCGGCATAGCACCACTGCCACAAATTTATTATAAATTCAAAATGACAGTTACGGAGTGATATCAACGACTGGTTGGCTGGGCAACACGATTGTTGTTTATGACTTGTTACGTCATTGCATCTGTACACTTGAGTATATGTAGCATAGTTTCAAACAAAGACGCATTTACAATGCAAACACTATCCACAATTGTATGCAATTGAAGTTGAGAGTTGTATTGAAAAATAATCAGAGTTTACCAAATTAAATAAAGATGTGCAGAATCTGCACATCAAATGTAAGTTGTGGCAGTGGTGAGATGGTGGTTGACGACACTGGTGGGGAGTTTGTAAACAGCTGTGTAGTGATGTCCTATATACAGTACTGACAGACACAACAACCAACAACTACCATCTGTGTCTACAAGTTCCATTGATGTTCACCTACACCTGTAGGTGTCTCAAGATGGTCATGATGTAACAGTCCAACAAGTGTCTCTGCTATTCATCTATCAATCCAGGAATAATCCATGCACAGGTCACGAGATATCACCCTTCTGCTTACAGAACTCTGTGAACAGCTTATGTTCCATTTCTGTCATGATTTTGTTCAAGGCATAAATCTGAAAGCAAACAAAGAATAAATTCAAGTGCTTGGTAACAACAACAACTATGGATATGCTATTTTCACACTGAACTAGATTTGCAATGTGCAGATTATTGCAACCATAAAACAGGCACTTTGGAGAAGCTGCCTACAACTGGGACACCTGGTGCTAAATTTTAGGCTGCTGCAAGGTAATGTGCAGACTTGGTTTGCCAGGTCTAATAGTCAGTCGTGTGTGTTTAGTATGTCACATTGTTGTGCAGCTACTGGAGTGTAACTGTATTGATACAAAGACATGAATATCATGTTATGTGCAAAACACACATACAGAATATGTAGCAATACACACATCTTCTTTTATACAAGGCATACTGATATGCATGTCACGGCACAGTTGACTTTGCCGCAATACCTGTAATCGTTGCTTCTTTTTAGCTTCAATCTGTAGTGTTTTCTGGTAGACTTTCTCTCTTTTGCATTGCGTTTCTCTGTCTCTTTGTGCTCTCCTTCTGTTTATCGTGTCAATCGCTTCAAGATGAGCTCTCAGAGCACGCTGTGCACGGATATCTGTCATACTGGCGATGTATTCATAGTGTTGCAGCAACTCTGTAACAAAACAGAGAAGTCAATTATCTATCACATCAATGCATACTCTTAATGCAACAACTTTGCAGCAACACTAAGAAGTCAGCTGTCTATCACGTAAACATGTACTCTTACTGCAACAACTCTGCAACAACACTGGGAGGTCAACTGTCTCTCACATCAACACACTCTTAATGCAACAAAAATCCTGTAACAACACTGAGAAGCCTACTATCTGTCAGTGACTGTCACATCATACATACTCTTAATGAAGCAACAACTTCGTAACAACGCTGAGAAGCCTACTATCTGTCAGTGACTGTCACATCATACATACTCTTAATGAAGTGACAACTTTGTAACAACGCTGAGAAGCCTACTATCTGTCAGTGACTGTCACATCATACATACTCTTAATGAAGCGACAACTTTGTAACAACACTGAGAAGCCTACTATCTGTCATTGACTGTCACATCATACATACTCTTAATGAAGCAACAACTTTGTAACAACACTGAGAAGTCAGCTTTTTGTCACATCAACACATACTCTTAATGCAACAAAAATCCTGTAACAACGCTGAGAAGCCTACTATCTGTCAGTGACTGTCACATCATACATACTCTTAATGAAGCAACAACTTTGTAACGACACTGAGAAGTCAGCTTTTTGTCACATCAACACATACTCTTAATGCAACAAAAATCCTGTAACAACACTGAGAAGCCTACTATCTGTCAGTGACTGTCACATCATACATACTCTTAATGAAGCAACAACTTTGTAACGACACTGAGAAGTCAGCTTTTTGTCACATCAACACATACTCTTAATGCAACAAAAATCCTGTGACAACGCTGAGAAGCCTACTATCTGTCAGTGACTGTCACATCATACATACTCTTAATGAAGCAACAACTTTGTAACGACACTGAGAAGTCAGCTTTTTGTCACATCAACACATACTCTTAATGCAACAAAAATCCTGTAACAACGCTGAGAAGCCTACTATCTGTCAGTGACTGTCACATCATACGTACTCTTAATGAAGCAACAACATTGTAACAACACTGAGAAGTCAGCTTTTTGTCACATCAACACATTCTTAATGCAACAAAAATCCTGTAACAACACTGAGAAGCCTCAACATCAACACATACTCTTAACACAGCAACAACTGTGTTACAATACTGAGAAGTCAGCTGTCTTTTATACTCAACATAGTCATACTATTGTAGTGCCTCCCTAGCAACAATGTTAATTACATGGTACATAATTATATAACATTTTACATTCATACCAATACAATGTGCATGATTAGTAAATATAATCACCATAGAATACCGATATGGTGCTATGGAAATGAATGAATAAATGAATATAATCAATGTTTGCAATATTAAGAAAATACAAAAGATCAGAGTTCCCGTGGCCAAACAAAGGATCAGGGTCAGCGGGCG
Organism: Lamellibrachia columna; assembly: GCA_963662155.1. NCBI lineage: Eukaryota > Metazoa > Annelida > Polychaeta > Sabellida > Siboglinidae > Lamellibrachia > Lamellibrachia columna. Next base: position 44,681,092 of record OY759267.1, read on the forward strand.
TGTCAAACAAAACAAGATTATCAGATGGCTGGTGGTGCATAGAAAACAAGATGATCAGATGGCTGGTGGTGCATAGAAAACAAGATGATCAGATGGCTGGTGGTGCATAGAAAACAAGATGATCAGATGGCTAGTGGTGCATAGAAAACAAGATGATCAGATGGCTGGTGATGCATAGAAAACAAGATGATCAGATAGCTGGTGGTGCATAGAAAACAAGATGATCAGATAGCTGGTGGTGCATAGAAAACAAGATGATCAGATGGCTGGTGGTGCATCAAAAACAAGATGATCAGATAGCTGGTGGTGCATAGAAAACAAGATGATCAGATGGCTGGTTGTGCATAGAAAACAAGATGATCAGATGGCTAGTGGTGCATAGAAAACAAGATGATCAGATGGCTGGTGATGCATAGAAAACAAGATGATCAGATAGCTGGTGGTGCATAGAAAACAAGATGATCAGATAGCTGGTGGTGCATAGAAAACAAGATGATCAGATAGCTGGTGGTGCATAGAAAACAAGATGATCAGATGGCTGGTGGTGCATAGAAAACAAGATGATCAGATGGCTGGTGGTGCATCAAAAACAAGATGATCAGATGGCTGGTGGTGCATAGAAAACAAGATGATCAGATGGCTGATGGTGCATAGAAAACAAGATGATCAGATAGCTGGTGGTGCATAGAAAACAAGATGATCAGATAGCTGGTGGTGCATAGAAAACAAGATGATCAGATAGCTAGTGGTGCATAGAAAAAAAGATGGCTAGTGGTGCATAGAAAACAAAAATGATGAGAGGATTGGTGGTGCATACAAAACAAGACCATAATGATTATCTTAATTGCATAAATAACATTATAATTAATAGCATAACTTGTTGGTCATTTGTTCTTAGCTGAGGGACACTTATATGTTAACCAGCAAATCTGAAACTGTCTTGCTTTACTTACGGATGATTTTTTCAAGAGTCCAATACAGCTGACTAAGCAGTGTCAAATGAGTGTTGTAGCTCTTAACAGGTGTACCTACCTGCAGTAGGTGTGCATGGCGGGGCACCAGGGAAGCTCATTCCTAGTTGATTCTGATTTAGAGTCTGTGCTTCTGACCAGAACACTTTGGTGAATTTGTGTTTACTTTCTCCAAAGTGTCTTGTTGACTTGCGCAGTGCACTTGCGCAGTCACGTCTGCTTTTCGTTGTTGGTATTACTGACACAGATGTCACAGGACCTGTGTCCGTGGACATGGTAGTTGTGGATGTCTGACATGGTTTAGTCAGTATCACAGGAGTGCTCATTGAAGCAGATGGCATCATTTGGTGGTCCACATCATTTGTCAAGACCGTCAAGTCTCTTAGTCTAGCAACACTTTTGTTTTGTACCCATGAAACAGTGGGTTTTGTGTTGTCCTCGGATAATGGTGCTATGGCAGGCAGTTGAACATTGTCTCTTGTTACTTCTCTGATGGCTATAGTATCTGCTTTATATTGGGTCACATCTGGCTGAGGACACCTCCTGCCACTTCTCTTTTTGTGGCTCTCAAGGCCTTTCACTTTTTTCCTTCTCATTTTCTTTACATTTTGCGATTTCATTATGTTTTCTGTAAAGCAATGGAGATGGTTTTGTTACACATGATACTGAGTGATTTTTCTATTGTTTCCAGGCAGTTCAGCAGCGTATACTAATACACTGTACTGTTTTCAAAATAAAGATTGCCAAATCCATCTATATCAATAACAATTTGCATATAGAACCAAGTAATGTATACTATTTTGCTTTAACTTTGTGTCTTAGCTTTTTAATTAAAGATGTAAAGTTTAGCTCTGTCAACATTTTACTACATATATATTCAAATATATGTAATAAAGAAAATGTACATAAAGAGTAACAACGTGTATAAGTCTTGGTTTACAAAAGGATTAGCAAATGCTTGTAAAAAGAAAAACAATCTTTACAAAAATATCTTGCTTGTAAATCAACGCACACAGAGGAAAGGTAAAAAAAATAAACTAACTAATATTTTAAGAAATGCAGAAAAAGACCACTATTCCAAATTATTACAAAAACATCAACATGACATTAAAGAAACTTGGAAAGTATTGAATTCACTAATTAAAAAGGGTGCAGTTATAAGTCTGTCCATGATTCCTTTATCTGTGGCAATCAAATCCTTACAGATAAATCAGAAATAACCAATGGCTTTAACGATTTCTTCGTAAATGTTGGACCACATCTAGCCAGGAAAATCAAAACACCATTAAGTGGAACAAATATTTATGACTACATGCATGTCAAACCAAATGCCTCTATGTTTCTTCATGCCACTGATGAGCAAGAAGTACTAAGTGTTGTAAACAACTCTAAAGGGAAATATTCACCTGATTATGATGGTATTGGCATGTACATTGTAAAACAGGTTATTTTTATATTGTAAAGCCTTTGACTGTAATAGATCGTTTGAATCCGGTGTATTTCCAGACAAAATGAAAGCAGCAAAGGTCATTCCATTATTCAAATCTAGAGATAAACATGTGTTTTCCAACTACAGGCCTGTGTCACTTTTACCACAAATAAAAAAAAATCTAGAAAATATTTTTTACCTCAGGTTAGACAATTTTATTGAACTTAATGAAATATTGAAAGAAAGTCAGTATGGTTTTACAAAAAACAGATCAACTTCCGTGGCCTTGTTGGAGTTAACTGAGGAAATAGCAAATGCAATTGACAAGAACAAATCATCAATAGGCATGTTTATAGACTTGAAAAAAGCATTTGATACTGTAAACCATAATCTACTGTTGAAAAAATAAAAATGTGTGGTATATGTGGTGTTGTATATAACTGGTTAAGCAGATACCTTGAAAACAGGTCACAATTTGTTTGTATTGATAATGTCAAGTCTAATCTTCTAAACATGCTATGTGGAATACTGCAAGGATCAATACTCAGGCCAAAACTATTTTTGAGTTATATCAATGACTTATGCAATGTTTCCAATTTAGTAAAATTTATTTTATTTGCTGACGACACCTGATAATATATTCTATTGTGCTGATGACCCAAATATGCTTATCACAGTAGTCAATCAGGAGCTGGTGAAATTATAAAATTGGTTTGCAGTGAACAAACTGTCCCTTAATGTCAACAAAACCAGTTTCATGATATTTGGAAAAAAGAGAAATGTACCTGGTATAACCATTAATCAAGAGAACATAGAACGAGTGTATCAAACAAAATTCCTAGGTGTAATGATTGATGATAAGCTATCCTGGAAAGCACAAATTCAATTGGTTAAATCCAAGTTAGCAAAAGCAACATCGATAATTTACAAATCCTGATGCTTACTAGATGTGAAGTCACGGTCCTTGTTATACTTTTCACTTTTTATGCCTTATAATGACTACTGTTCTGAGATTTGGGGCAACACGTATCGCTATAACTTATGGCCCATATTTTGTTTACAAAAAAGAGTTATGCAAATTATATAAGGAGCAAAAGCTCAAGACCATACCAACAACTTGTTTATTAACCTTAAGGTTATGAAGTTTTTTGATTACATTGAGTATAAGATGGCTATCACAATGTATAAGGTTAAATACAATTTACTTCTGAAAACCATTCTGAAACTTTTTCATTCGAAAGATGAACGTTGTCATGTTACAAGACAGAGATAAATTTAAACAAATGTATGTTTGAACCACACTGGAGGCTATGTGTTTGACTACAGTTGAAGTCAAACTGTGGAATAGTTTATCTGCATGCCTAAGAAAGTGTCAAAATAATTCTATGTTCAAAAAAAGGTACAAATCATCTGTTATTGAGAGATATACAGAAATAATGCAGTCACGAAATGTTGTGTATGTTACAGTTGTATTTTTATTATCATTATCTTGATTGATGTTGTATTGTTTATTAATATCATTATTTTATAATACAATTAACAAACCACCAGCAAAAAGTATCTTTAACTTAAAAGTACTTGTTGTAATATTTAGTAATGGAATGCACCAGGGGGAGTAATCATAAGTTTAAACTTCAACTCTCCACATTTCTCATCATTAATACTGTATATAAATGTATAAGTGTGTGACCATTTTTATCTAAATTTAATATACATTAGGATGCTATACTACTTTACTGCTGTTTTCACATGATGTTAGAAATAAATATTTTGTGAATTTGAATATATGTAACATAGTTTGAAAACATAGCTAGTAAGAGACGTTAATAATACTGTATAATGAAGTAGTAATGTTTCATCTTTTAGGACTGTGAAGGAATTTGGCTTAATTGTTTAGACAAACAGTTAAGACAGGGCTGTATTACAATCTTCCTCATATGATTAATGATTGCAGTAAAGGATGACCAATTTCCTAAATGGACAGATTGCAATGTAATCATAGCTGACACCAGAGATGAAGGCTCTATATACAGTTTGTCATAAGCATCTCACCTGCACTGGTGGTGTCTTCTTCTGCTGAGTTACTGTGAAGTGTGACATCAGCATCTACTGTGTTGGTGTTGTTGCATTGATTTCCTTCAGAGTCTACACATGGTATGTGTTCGTGTTCACTGTTGTGGTCTGAACTGACTTCAAAGTCTGTGTCTTTGGAATGTGCAGCAGCTATGTGTTTTATGCCATCTACACCACAACTAGTACAACCTGTGCTCCATGCCTGCACCAGGTGAGTCTCTGGCGGACTTGGTGGCCCGAGGGGCCACACTGGGGCCACATGATTTCTGTTGAGTTGCTGCAGTTGTACACCTCTGGTTGCAAGAGTGCGTAAGTTGCTACAAGTCTGAGCATAATGTGTAGGGCGAACAGCTGCGGTAACCTTGGAGCCATTTAAACAAAAGTCCAGTAAACAACCATTGATTGCCATAACAAAGAACTTAGTCGTGCAACAATGATAGAAGAAACTGTAAGATTAAGCAATTTTTTAATACTGAAAATGTCCTGCGCCGTGGCAGTTCTGTGTTATTACTTGATTAACCAATTTTGTAACATGAAAATTTCATAAATTAAAAGTAACTTTTTATACCTACATCAAACAACGTAGTTCACTGGACCAGTGTTACAGCGATGAAGCCAAGTACGGTACGATTCTACTACCAGCTTGGGCCTTGCCCTAGCCTAGGCCTGGGCTTGGCTGCTGGGCAAGTAGTAGTAGATTGGCTGGGTTTGCAACGGGGGCGCCGGTGACGGCGGTGTATTGTCAAACCGTCCATGATGATCTGTTATCGTCTCACATAACCAGAATATGCATACAAACGCATTGTTATCACAGTATTATCTCAACAACACGACTGTTGTGAATATGATGTGTCTATTGGTGTTGACAGATGTCAATGCATAACGTAATACGTGGATCATTCACGCTTGTAGCGTTACGTTACTATGACAACGGACGCCATGCATGCAACACTTCTAGGCTCTACTTCCGTAATTTCATGTGTAGGAAATACCATATTTGCATATGCGATATTAATGGATTCGTACATGATCTAGCTACGGAGAATTGTGTGATGTTCCGTATACATTAATCATGTTAACTGGCCAAAAAAAATAATTTTTATATAACATGTTATTACACCTGTCGGTGATGTAGCTATGATTAATTTTGAAATATCCAACAGAGGGCAGCAGTACGAAAACGGCAATCCGAAGACGTGTAGCACAATAATTATACGCACTGACAATATTTTGTTGACTATATTACTGAAAGCATACTTAGTTAAATATATAAAACATACAACATGCGTCCACTTACCGCAGAAGAAACAAAGCTGTTATTTGAAAAACTGTCAAAGTAGTAAGTTATCTTAATTTGACTCATATTATCGCCCGCAACGCACGTTGTTGATCTCGAGCGCCGATGGGCTTCATGCAATTGTGGGTTTCATCGCCATCGGAAAGAATAGCCAGAGGCAGAGCAAATGAATACGAGAGCAACGGTTGACAGCCATCCGAGTGATGGCGCCTCAGTTCAAAATCAAGGGTCACCCTAATGGCCTAAAAGGCGGGCACGTAAAAGGCGGGCAAGAATTAAGATGCGTAATAGTGCCGTGCTCCCGTTTTGCATGTGCTGTAGTTATTGTTGTTGCTTTTCGTGCGTGTGTGGCACTGCGTGCGTGCATGTGTTCATTGTGATGTCTTTTATCAATAGTTTAACAGATATAAAATAAAGGTTAAATTAAAATAAAACCAAGCTAAGAATTGTCAGAATATTAATTTTATTAATTTTGTCAAAGGTTTGAAGCATTCAGCCTTTTCGTATTTGCGCATACATTGTACAATAAATGTAGAAATCGCAGGTTTCACACACATGATCAGGTGCAAGTATTGAACTGATAATTATATATATATATATATATTATATAATAAAACAATTAGAAATAAATAGGCTTGAATAATAAAAAGTTCATTATATATAATATATATGCATATATAAAATAGTCAAATTAAATGTTGATGCTATTGCTACCTAATGTGAATAACATTACAGAAAATTTTCATTATTTTATTTCAATGCGTAGAGCAACTATGTATACAGTGTTCATCTGTCTGCAAGATATATATACTAAAATATGGTTCGAAAGAAATGAGTCTAGTCTTTATCAATATAATTCAACACACGCATGCACGTTGCATCATGACAATAATTAATAGGACGAGTCGATGAGAAATAGCACCGCTACTCCGCTAGTGTTATGAACATGCGCGATTGAGCGATAGCGCTGCACAATTAAAAGATCAGTAACACTCAACAAATGTCGAGTTGTGATTTAATCTTTATTTTATATTTGTTAAATTGTTGATAACAGAAATTGTAATGTACGCACGCACGAAAAGCAACAACAATAAAAGCGACAATAACTGCAGAGCATGTAAAATGGGAAAACGACACTATTACAATTCTTGCCCGCCTTTTTCATGTCCGCCTTTTAGGGTGCCCCGTAAATCAACAAATATCTGGGATAGTTTGTAAAGAAGGTTTCTAGTTCTACTGCGAAGAGATTGATAATAGGCAGTCCTTATAACATAGTAAACCGCCGCATTAGAAACGTAGTTCCACTGGGCAAAAAAGTTATATAGTTCCGATCAGGGCTGGGGTGAATTCAAAAATGAATTGGAATTGAAAGATTTTGAAAAAGTTGAATTGGAATTGAAAGAAAATGAATTGAACCTCATTTTCTAGTGCTGGTACGATCTGGTTTTATTTCCAATGTGGTCCTCCATCCAACCCTAGAATTGTATATGAACTCAAACTCTTTGTAGCAGCTAAACATACATTTGTACACCATTTGAAAATCTGAGGTGAGAACGTGTCCAAATTTGAACAAAGGGTCTGCATGGCAATGTTACCATGTGGCAATTGGAAAAAAATCTCAGAAGTTCTTCTCAAATGAAACTATGGTTGGGTGTGATGAGCTTACTTTGAATTCAATACAGGTTGCAGCTCCTGTTCTAAGATAACATTTGTTGTCTGCCTGCAGTGCCCTGCACATATCTGAAATCATGCCCTTTGTGTGTGCTAGGAATGTGTGAAGCCATAGCCACCCCAATGGGGCATCTCAACAATTAAGTAATTGGCTTGCTACTCCTGCATTGTTTCATTGAGCAGGTATTTCTGAAACCATAAAATTATCAGCCTACTGGTCTTTTCATGTTGTTTGAATAATGGCTCAGCCATTGTCTGTACATTGTTTACAATTACTAGCCTTTGGAATAACATGCAAACAAACCTGATTTAGACTATTATCTATTATGTTAGATCTATTACTTTTGAAAAAAGTTCCTCTGTTACTATTACAAAAAAAACATAAATTACATATTACTATTATCCCATGCGTTTGTGTTCGAAAAACTTAATTTGGAATTGAATTTTTAATAGATGAGCTGGAATTTGAATTGAAAAAAAACTGAATTGAAAAAAACTGAATTAAAAAAAATTAATTGAATTGGAATTGATTATATTTAATTGAAATGCATTGGCCCTAACCCTGGTTCCGATGTCATAAATGCCTAATGTGGGTTCAGAAGTGCTGAAAACGTGCATACGTTTTCAAACCACTGGAACTCCGCCCCCTACATTGGACTGGGGTAGTTAACTCTACCTAAGTCCTTGTCACTTGTGTCAGGATTTTGACTCCAATGATAGTTTAGAGATAGAGATCTCAAGCTCTGTGAGTTCATGACAGGTTTTTTCCATTTCCCTGTTTGGGATCTTTTCCATTTCCCTGACATTGAAACCAAGTAGAAGGGACCAATCACTTTGGTGCCTCTTCTGAAAGACAGGCAATGTTGGGTAAACAAAATGGCAGCATATGGTTTTGAACCCTGGTTCTCTCAACTAAAAATTCAATGCATTACCACATAACCACTATGCCTCACTTTTACACGTATCTCATTGACATTGGTGCTGATATAGCCATGTGATTCCGTATGGGTTATACTTCCGTACAGTACAAAGTTTGATATTTAGCTAGAATCAGATGATCAATTTAAAAATTATGTGGCATCAAATGACACATCTCGGTATTCATTAGGTCTTGCCTCTGGAATAAGCCAAATAACTGATGTTCAGGACATGAACATCATGTTATCAATTAAATGTTCTACAGGCTGAAAATAGCATATGCAAATATTGCTACTGATCAGTTTGCACACCATTCGCTATCGTTCCTGCAAATACATAAGCCTGTAAATGTGCCGAATAACTTTTATTTAGAGTTTGTTTAATATCTTAGCTTGCTGTAGCAAATAGACTTCGGATTCAAATTATGCATAGTACATAATTATCTAGTATTTGATGATTAATGAGTAGCTAAAGGTACTAGCCAGGTTTGGCTGAATCACTGAGTCAGACAGTTCGGCCGGATGGGCTCTAAGGGGTTAAGACAAAATATTTTGTTTAATTGATTTTGCCTGTATGACATTTCACACTGCCCATATGAGCTGAACCTTAAAAAGAAACACTGGTTTCAACAGCATAGTTTGTAGTAGTAACATAACTTTACAAAAGTGACATTTCAACTCGGTAGAATATATTTTTCTTTCTTGCTATGGTGCTATGATAATCAGTAAGTGTGGCAACTTTGTAATGTAAAAAAATTTTTGGTTTCAGCATTGGTGAGAACATCAAGCTATTGATAGACCGGCCTGACAGTACTTACTGCTTCCGACTACACCGAGACCGTGTCTACTACTTAAGGTCTGTGTTTGCATACCTCACACTTCTCTAATCTTATTTTATTATTACTATCTGTAAATAAACATGTCATAATGCCAATGAATAAATAAATTTCTAGTTTATTATGTACGTTCCTTCAAAAATAATTTGAATCATGTTTATGGTATACGTGTGACAGTAAATTATCTATAAAACAGACTTCATTGTACAGTTGTTTGTTGCTGCAGAATAATGAAGATATAGTTCTTCCAGATGTGTAATAACTATTACTGAGCAATTACATATAGCCACACAAATCATAAAGGACCCTGAATCTCATTTGTATTTTTCTCTGTAACATTTGATATATACATTGTTGCATTAGAATCGTCTGGTTCCTTGCAGGATGGGGGCCAACATCACTTAATATGTTCCTCCCATGCTCTCCTACACAAGATCTCTCCTAACATTATCCCTCCATCATAATGTTTGTTTTCCTCGTCTCCTTCTACCACCCTCTTGTGTTTACTTTGCTCTGTTTGTCAATCTTTCCTCACTCATTCTCTCTATGTGTCCTGTCCATCGCAGTCTGCTCCCAACTACCTTCATCCTCAGGTGTTTCTACATTCTTCTCTCAATTCCCCCATCTTCCTTCTGTCTTATCATTTCACTTTACATATTCTCCGAACCCACTTGGTTTCTGCTACCTGTGTTCCCAACCCATATCCACAAGCTGGTACCACACAGGCTTCAAACACTTTCCCCATTAGAATATTTGGTAGTAAATCTATTTGTTTTGTTTTACATTTCAGTGAAACATTGATGAAGTATGCATCATGTGTCGGAAAGGATGAACTGATTAGTTTTGGTACTTGTTTTGGAAAATTCACAAAGACCTTGAAATTTCGATTGCACATCACTGCACTGGACTTCTTGGCACCTTATGCTAAGGTAACCCTGCTAAGAACAGTTAATTTTTCATAGCTCTGGTATTTCGTATACAGTGACTATAGTCATTATATATGATTGTGTAGTAACGTGTACTTCAGTTACTCTTGTTCTTATGTAGATTATGCTTTGTGGTTTGAATGGCTTTAATGGTTTTTTATACAGTAATGATTGAATTAAGTTCTTTTGACAAATGACTTGTAGCAGCACATATAACAGTAGACAGCATTAGTCTGGTGGTATTACTGTGATCGTCACCTTTATCTTAAGATATACATTGAGGCATGATTAATATAATTACAAATGCAATCTTCTATATGTTAAATGCTTACACTGTGTGTTAGACAATGGATAGTCTCCTCATTAACACATCCTAGAGTTAACAACTAATGGAGGAATGACGGTTGCAGTACAAGATCTGGGTGAAGTCAAGTGCGGAGCAGCAGTTTCTTTACGGCCATCACATCATGAAGTCTGGCCTGGGCCGTATCACAGAGGGCACGACCCAGTACCAAGGAGTCGTAGTGTACTCCATGAATGACCTGCCATTGGTGAGGCTCTTTACTAAGTCGTTCAACCAGTAAACTCATGCTCTTTAGGGGTCATCTCATTAAATGCAGATTCCTTGGGGGGCATCTCAAAACATCAATGTTTAATACTAAAAAAATGGTTTCTTTGGAGAGGGAGGGGGGTTAGCAACTGTTTTGTTTAGTGTCATATATCAATGTATTATTTTCCAATCCCATTCCATACGGGTGCTGATGAAAGATGAACAAGTATTGATATGATACGTGAGGTTGCAGCGTGAAGGACAAGGACATTTTCATGGCTTGCCATAGATCAATGTAAAGTTTCATGGGGCATCTGAGGTTAAATGAAATTGGTTTTGTGTAGTGTCATGCATGTTTTGAAGGTATATCAGGACAATCCCCCCATACAATATCCTACTGGATAAAACCTTCAACTCAAAGTGAAGACCATGGCTGGTTTTATGGTTCAGGAAATCCTAAAAGCATGTCAGGTCACAATTCGTGCAGGTGACATGCATACGCATGACTGACTGTTTTTGTGTTTGCTTTGATTGTGGCTGATGGGAACTTACTCCTGCAAGAAAACCTAGACAGCTTTGATCATCTAGTTCTGGTGTATTTTTGTTTCTAAGAATCACCACAAACATCAAAACTCTGGCTTTCTCTGCTGTTGCACCAACTCTGAAACTCATTCCCTATGAGCATTAAGCCTGCAGGAAATATAATAAAATTTTAGCGTCACCTGAAGACCTTTTTGTCACTTATCATTGACTCTACAGCATTCATTCAACTGTTGATGACTATGTTGTAAGCCACTGCTTTGATTTGCCTCTGAGCTCAGGTTTCCAGGGATTTCGGTAAAATAGAAGTTTTTCTTATTGTAACGTATTGTATTAATTAACACATGATGCTCGTTGTATTGATTGCAGGGGTTTGGAGTTGCAGCAAAGTCGACTCAGGAATGTCGGCAAGCAGACCCTATGACAATCGTGTGTTTCCACCAAGCTGATATTGGCGAGTTCATTCGCAGCGAGGACACGCTCACATAGCCAGCTGACTTATCTGTCAACATTTCACTGTCACTGCATTCACGTCTGTAATAAATGAAATAAATGATCCCTGATCATGATGACACGTTTTGTTTATTCTGTAATTCATTTAGTGATTTTGTGTTTTACATGGTTCCCGTTCCTGGAAAGTCATGAATTTTCATAAAAAGTTCCAGGCTTGGAAAGTTGTGGAATTTTATTAAGAATAACAGGATTTTAATTGTGTGAATTATTAGCACAACCCCTTGATATCCTTGCTGGCTGCCTATAGTTACAATTATCTCCTGATCAATTAAATCGCAGAAGTTGGATAATTATGAAATTGTAGGCACTGCGATGGGAGTGCCCATGCGTACTGGCATAGCAGGCGACGACCGCGGAAAGTACCTAGAGGGGGCAGACCACAGTAGAGAATTGCATTGGTGGCCATGTTAACGTTTTGTTTGATTATAAGAAAACCTGACCATCAAAAATTCTGAAACTTACACAGCAACTGCCATCATCTCACTGACATGCTCACCAGCTTTTATCAAAATCACATACCTCCAGCTCTTTTAAAACGCCCCCACGTGTGATGCCCGTCAATATTTACAAAAACAGCCATGTATTCATACGCCCACGTGGCCCATAGCAGAAAAATTCTCATAAATCCCTCCGCCAATTAAACTCTAAAAAAATGCACTGTTTCACAGCCAATAGCTTCTACAAACAAACCTGTGAATATTCCTGCTCAAAGGCACTCATGTCACATAATATTAATTTATTAAGTTCCCATTTTACAATTTCATACGCCCTCCATTCGAAATGTGAAACAATAAACAGGAAGGTCGACTGTGGTCTTAACCCTAGAACAATAGTGGTCTGATACCAACATTTCGCCTCTATTAGTTTAATCGACAGAGGGCGTAAAGGTGGATCCTTTTTGCAAATATTGTTAACTTTGTCCACTAGGTGGCGCAAGTATGGCGCGTCTAATAGAATAGTGAGTGCGGCCTCATCGTTTATGCAGTCGTCCTTTGATGTAGCATGGTTGAATTTGGCGATGCTAGCATCAAAAAAGATGATACAAATGCAAGGTTTGTACTGCCGCACGATTGTTCTATTGATTGGCATAATCTACGTGCGTGTATGACACATTGTAAACAAATTGTTTCATAGGACGTGTTCGTCACACCCCGCTGATTCTGAGACTGAGGGTTGAGTCCGCGTAAACAAAACAAGCTCACGCCACTGCATTCAGGCTGCCGTCGTTCACCGGCCGACACTTTATAAGGACTGGATTTCTGATATGTGTCAACTGATTGCATTTTTGGCCCAGTTATTTAAATGCTGTTTTAAATTATATAAAGTGTCAACACATGCACTGTCACTGATAATTCATTATCATTATTAATTAATCATTAATCATTGTATGCAAGTATTACAGTACCTCTGGTACTACAATACCTCAGGGAGTTTGACGCCCCTGCATTGCAGAGTTGAAAATCACTGCCTTGTGATACAGGTTCTCGACAGAACCGAAGGCTAAGGGAGCAAACCCTAACAGAAAACCATGTCATTGTGGCAGCATCAAGGGTGGTTGATGAATGGAACTCCCAACATCTCCCGACCAGCCACTGCAGGGATAAATAGCTCGCGCCTGTCTTGACGTGTTCTTGCCGGTGTGAGACCTCTATTTGCTCCCCGAGAGAGTGCCGCTAGTAACTTGCAAAAGCCAGCAGCACTTCAACACTTTTTGCAAGCAGCTCTCATGAAATGCACAACCGCACGAATTACCATACCGGACCGGTCGTCGCCCGGGTTACCAAGGACCGCGCTGCTCGACCTCATCTTCCGTCGACAGTGAAAAATCAGCTAGGAAGAAGAGAACAACTATCAATCGCTCAATGGAACGTCAGGACTCTCCTCGACCGAGAAGTAGCCGACCGACCGGAAAGACGTACTGCACTAGTAGCAATGGAACTCGCCAAGTACAATATAGACATTGCCGCCCTGTGCGAAACAAGGTTCTCAGAGTCTGGTAGTCTTAATGACTTGGAATACTCTTTCTTCTGGAGTGGCAGACCCAAAGGAGAGAGAAGGGAGGCTGGAGTGGGCTTTGCTATAAAGAAGGACATCGTGACAATGCTGACAGAAATGCCACGGCCAGTAAGTGACAGAATCATGATGATGAGACTACCTCTGAGCAAGGACAACTATGCTACAATTATCAGTGTTTACGCTCCAACAATGACAAACCCGGACGATAACAAGGAGGCTTTCTACAACCAGCTGTCAAGTACGCTCAGAGACATCCCTCGTACCGATAAGCTACTGCTGATAGGAGACTTCAATGCAAGGATAGGAAGAGACAATGACAAATGGACCATGGTCATGGGCAAATATGGGATCGGGAAACGCAACTCCAATGGCGAGCTTCTACTGGCTTTGTGCTCTGAGTTCGAACTGATAGTGACGAACACCATGTTCAAGCAGAAGGATGAACGCAAGACCACCTGGATGCATCCTCGTTCCAGACACTGGCATATGATCGACTTCATCATCACGAGGTGTCGGGATAAGATGGACATCCACAGTACTCGAGCCATGCGTGGAGCTAACTGCTGGACCGATCACCATATGCTGAGGTCAAAAGTGGCATTTAGAGTACGACAAAAGCACAACAGACAAGGGGTAAGAAAACCGACCAAGCTAAACACAGCAAAACTACGTACCATCAGTCATAGGGAGAGCTTCGAGCAGGAGATGGACAGCGCTCTCGCCCAATGGGAGGAGAAGGAAAGCTCAACACCAGATGAGGAATGGGCAGCTCTGCAACAGGTAGTATACAACACAGCTAAAACATTTCTCGGCAAGCCAGACAGAAAACACCAGGACTGGTTCGACCCCAACGACCAGGAGCTACAAAATCTAATAAGCAGAAGAGACCAATCCCACCAGAGAGTGTTGCAGACCAGGAGTACTAGATCCACCACTGCAGCGTACAAAGATGCCTGCAGACTGCTACAAAAACGCACCCGTGCCCTGAAGTCAGAATGGTGGGAAATGAAGGCAGAGGAGCTGCAGAGATCTGCAGACAGAAATGACATGAAGGGCTTCTACAATGGACTGAAGGAAGTGTGGGGACCCGCGAAAAAAGGACCTGTTCACCTGAAGTCAACAGATGGAATGGAGACCTTCTCTGACAGCAAGAGAGTTGTGGCAAGATGGAGTGAACACTTCCAAAAACTACTCAACGTCCCTGGCGACATAGAACATGAAGCTCTTGTCAACATCCAGCAGCGCATTACCAACACATGCCTTGATGAGATTCCAAACATGGATGAGATGGCTAGAGCAATCGCCGGCCTGAAAGATGGCAAAGCACCTGGGAGTGATGGAATTCCTGCTGAAGTATGGAAGCACGGAGGAGACAATCTGTCCAACAGACTGCACCAATTAATCACCAAAGCCTGGGAAGAGGGTTCTGTACCACAAGCGTGGAAGGATGCCAGCATTGTAACCATCTACAAGAAAGGAGATCGAACAGACTGTGGGAACTACAGAGGAATCTCTCTTCTTTCCATAGCAGGCAAGATCTTCGCCAGGATCCTGCTCAACAGACTATCTATTCACATAACACCAGAAGTAGTTCCGGAGACACAGTGTGGCTTCAGATCCAACCGGACCACAGCGGACATGATATTTTGTCTTCGACAACTACAAGAAAAGTGCATTGAGCAGGACCGACCACTATATATAGTATTTGTTGACTTCACGAAGGCGTTTGATACAGTCGGAAGGACTGGGCTATGGCAGCTACTGAGGAAATATGGATGCCCAGAGAAATTCACAACCATGATCGAGGCTCTACATACGGGAATGATGGCGAATGTGAGTGTTGGAGGGGAAGTCTCGGAAACGTTCGGTGTTACCAATGGTGTCAAGCAAGGCTGTGTACTGGCCCCCACGCTCTTCTCCATCTTCCTATCAGCAATGCTTGTCGAGGCTTTCCGAGGCATGGGAGATGGCGTCTATATACAGTCTAGACAGAGCGCTGACCTATTCAACATCGCACACTTCAGAGCGAAGACCAAGACTACCCAGATACTTGTGAGAGAGCTGCTATACGCAGATGACAGTGCACTGGTCGCCCACTCCGCTGAAGAGATCCAGAGAATAGTGGATGCTTTCTCCGATGCATCAAAGAAGTTCGGCCTGAAGATTAACATCAAGAAGACGGAAGTGCTGTACCAACCCAACTCTACAAGAACCCGAGAGGAGGATATCATGGTTGATGGAAACAAACTGAACTCTGTTCCGGAATTCACCTACCTCGGAAGCACTATATCAAGTGATGGACGCATTGATGCTGAAATACAGAGGAGGATGGCCAAGGCTAGCGCATCTTTCGGCCGATTACGCCAGAGACTCTGGAACAACCACCATGTGTCCACGCGGGTCAAAGGCAAGATCTACCGTGCAATTGTGCTATCCACCTTACTATACGGAGCCGAGGCCTGGACAGTGTACAGACGACAGGTGAAAAAGCTGCATGCCTTCATGATGCGACATCTGCGTTCGATCATGAGGCTAACCTGGAAGGACAAAGTGACAAACAAGGAAATACTCGGTCGGATAGGGCTGCCCTCTATGGAAGATCTTCTGATCAAAAAGAATCTCCTGTGGACTGGACACCTCATGAGGATGTCATCAGACAGACTACCAAAGCAGATCCTCTACTCTCAATTGTCTTCTGGTCACAGACAGAGAGGACGCCCTCGTCTCCGGTTCAAGGATACCATCAAGAGAAACCTCAAGCTGAGAGACATAAAGACCGACTCATGGACATCACTCTCACAGCAGAGAACTAAATGGAGTGCGGCGGTCAAGAAATGAAAGCAGTCTTTGTCGCATAGCGACTGACAGCATGATGATGATGATGATGATTAATTAATCATTATCATGAAAAATTGACATTGAGTGGGGCTGTTGTTTATTAAAAGTGGTCCAATAGAAACGATAAGACTTTGTACCTACCTGGGCTTTAACAAATGATATGGATATATTATATTTTTATTTGCTGATGTCAGACACCAGCAGCTAGACTGGATGATCAACTTACATAAATAGACTTGTACATGATCATGATGTAAAGCAGGGTGTTCACACTGTGGTACATGCCAATACATAAATTACCACTGAATTTTTTATCTAACGTCTGTGCCTGCATCTACCATGAACTTTAGCAGCCACCAAAAATGTCAACAAACAATCAAACTTTTTTTGTAAAAAACATGAATGAGTACATAACACTGTTGGTTTGCATGCCACTGCAATATTTTATTGTGTAAACAAATTATGGGGTGGTCCCATGCATGAGGAAAATAGCCGTTGTCCAAACCATCCCCTCATACATCATCTCATCGCACAGTGCAATACTCTGTGATGAGATCAGGGAATGGGTGCACAGCAGATATTTCTTGGATTGCCAGGATGCCCAGGAGTAAGCTTCCATAAAAGTAAATAAGAATAGGTCCTCTATTAATTACAGAGGACCTAATCTTCTACAGTAAAATGTAGAAGATTATAAAATAATTTTGTGATTAGTCCTACTGCCAGTGGTGAAGTCCTTAAACCAAGCAGCTACACATCGAGGCATATTGTACTTGCAGTTACTGTGTGTGTTGAACGTGTAGTTTCCCATGGGGGAGGGGCAGAAGATGATGCAGCTTGTGGTTAGAATGTTGCATGTTCGTAGAGTTCTGCATAGTCTCCCTCCAGTCTTGCACTGTTGGTATTCTCGCTGGGATGATGGCTTCGGCGTAAGACCCATTTAAAAAAAATTTAAGCATTGCTCATCTCTGATCCATGTTTTCGAACTGTTTCGTGAGGCTTGTGTACCATACCTTACAGGCATACTCCATTACCAATTGGCTAGTGTTGCGTGGATCTTGACGAGGTGGTAGGCAGACCTGTATCAGTTTTTAATTGAATTGTAATTTAATTGATAAAAAAATTGTGAATTTGAATTGAATTGACAAAAATCTAAATAGATTGAATTGGAATTGAAGTCTGCAAAGGAATTTTAATTGATAAATTTGTATGAAACTACATTTTCTATGTAAATGTAAATCAGAATATGTTACAATGTGCTTTACAATAAAATAATACATACATAAAATTGCACACAAATATGCTGATAATCCAGATATAAAAATATATATAATATTGTAAATTATTAAATAAATGCTCTTTTAAAACTAGTTAATATATGTGTGTGTGTGTGTGTGTGTGTGTGTGTGTGTGTGTGTGTGTGTGTGTGTGTGTGTGTGTGTGTGTGTGTGTGTGTGTGTGTGTGTGTGTGTGTGTGTGTGTGGGTGGGTGGGTGGGTGGGTGGGTGGGTGGGTGGGTGGGTGGGTGGGTGGGTGGGTGGGTGTGTAGGTCCTTAGGCAGCCGA
The DNA here is from genome assembly GCA_963662155.1 of Lamellibrachia columna. Taxonomy (NCBI): domain Eukaryota; kingdom Metazoa; phylum Annelida; class Polychaeta; order Sabellida; family Siboglinidae; genus Lamellibrachia; species Lamellibrachia columna. The sequence continues at coordinate 44,699,230 of OY759267.1, forward strand.
TTCCAAAGTTGGGGTACCAAAATCCCAAAGGCATGTTTCCCAATCACACGCTTTGACACCTGTTCATTTAGTGTCAAGTGCTGTGTCTGTCATAGTCCGCTATCATGCATGGTGGTGCACATGTACCTGTTCAGCTAGATAATTGGGTGCCAGGCCATGTAAACATTTAAACACAATTACTAACACTTTAAATTCGATTCAGTGATGCACAGGTAGCCAATGCAGCACCTGCAACTTGGGTGATATGGGCACGTTGCCATGTCCTAGTTACCAAGCAGGCAGCTTTGTTTTGGACCGTTGGCGTTCGATTTGTGCAAGTGGTAGTCCTAGCAATAGCGATTTGCAATAGTCCAGCCGTGATGTTATAATTGCTTGAACCGCACTGCTTGTAGCCTCAGGTGTTAGATAATGCCGAATTGACGATAGCGTGCGTATATGGTAGTTGCAACTGGCACAGACAGCAGTAACCTGGTCGATCATAGATAACTGTTGGTCTATAATTACAGCCAGATTTCGAACACGCGACGCAGGAATTATGTTGCTACTCACGACACTGAATGGGCATGAAACAGCATTGTCAAATTTAGTGTTGTTGTGTTTGGAGATGAAGAGTATTACTTCAGTCTTGCTGTCAGTTAACTTCAGTCGATGCAGCAGCATCCACATTCGTATTTCTCTTATGCATGTGACTAGATGCCCATAGATCGTTCTTTGTCACTTTCAACGTTAGGGTTAAACGACACACAGATTTGTATGTCATCAGCATATGTATGATAGCTAACACCATGCCACTGAAGTATGCGATTAATCGTAGCAGTATACATCGTGACTAGAATTGGTCCAAGTACAGAACCCTGTGGCTCTCCACACCACAGTGGAACACATTCCTATGATGCACCATCAATTTGAACATGATATGTCCGTCCATCCAAATATGACCTAAACCACGATAGTGCTCGACCCTGTATCCCAGATATACTAACAACTGGAATAAGATACAAATAAAAAGAATTGTAAGCTTGCAGTGATTTTTTCCTATATGATAGTACTGGACTATTATGTATAACTTTAGGATCAAATACTTTTTGCAATTACTTTTGAACAAATCAGTAAAATAATTATTGTACTAAAGATTGGTGGTTGATTAGATAATGCCTTTAATTATAACTGGGCAATGTTTATACTGTGCTGACTGCGAGCTGTATATCAGGTATTCGTGAAAATGTTCCTCAATTTGGTGTGTGTGTATATATATATATATATATATATATATATATATATATATATATATATATATATATATATATATATATATATATATATATATATATATATATATATATATATATATGAATTACGATTTTCTTCAACCACGTTGAGTAAGTAATCAAAATAGTTGTGGTTGAAAAAAATTGTAATTCATATATGTATATCAGGTGTTACTTGCAAATGCTGCTTTTTCGTTAGTTTCATCACATAGTTGGTATACTATCTATATAGTTTGATATGTAATGTATGTACACTGTATTAACTGGTGATATATTTCTGCTGCTAGATAGTGCTAAATGAATTGAATTGGAATTTATCCTTTTTGTCAATACATTGAATTGAGTTTAAATTGAATCTTTATAAATAGTTTAAGACCTGTGAATTGGAATTGATAGAATGAATTGACCCCAGTCTGGTGGTAGGAATCAACTCAGGCTCGGTTGAGGAGGATTATGAAGTAGAGGCATTGTGATGCTTTAGCAGTTATTTTGTCTATATGGGCTTGCCATTTTAAGTCATCTGTTAATGTGACGCCTAGTAAATGGGTTGTATTCACCTGCTCGATGGGTCTGTTGTTGATCGTTAGCGTATGTAAAACAAAGACAATTTCACATTATAACGTGAGTGACACCCTTACACTGCTAAGTACTAGTTCTAGCTACTCAGATGTGGTGGTCCTCCAAGCAACTATATATATAAAGTGGCAAGACCAAGTTTGCTGTATTGTGGCAAACATGTACTGCTTAGCAGCAAGCTATCACATGCCTGCCTATGTAAATACCATGAAAACTTCATCGTAGAAATTGAGGTCTTGCACATTTAGCAATTCCTGATTTATTGTCAGTCACTCATTGACTCAGTCTGTGACTGCTGGCCAGATACACAGAAGTGTGCTAGTGGTCAAGGAGAATGTTGTATCTGGCTACCTAAGGAAAAACAATGCAGACTATAAGCTGCATAAACTGTAAAGTACTGGAGAATGGCACATCCAGAGAAGAGAAGAAACACCTCTCTATTCTGCCCCAGTTTCTCGAACATTGTTAGTTATTTGCATATATATATATATATATATATATATATATATATATATATATATATATATATATACACACACACACACACATCAAGAGAGAACAAATGACATCCTGCAAAAAGCACTGCAGTGACAAAGTTTGAGGCATATTATGCATTGCGTCCTCTGATAGCTGATACAACTTGACGTTTCTGAAAATTTCATCTGCATTGCACAAGACAATTTAATTCAAAGTGTACACTGAAAACAAAACCAGACGAATCTCTTCGAAGCAGCAATCTGGCATTCTGGTTCCATTCACTCCTACATGACTGCATCGGACTAAGGACACTGATTGCTCACATGCACGCACACATGTACGCATGCATGCACGCACACACGCACATGGTATGGCATTTCATTCAGCAACGTATATAAGGTGTACCAAGGTGATAAGTAGAAGATAACTTACTGCCTGGTTTTTATTATATAGGATGATGAAATAGACCATTCACATTTTTGTGTCGCGTCTGTCACACTTATAAATCTATGTCTGCTCCAAAAGTTTCCACAATGATAATTCTTTCTTTTACTCGTAGAGGTGTATTATGATGGTAGTGATAAGACGAAAATAGAAATGTTAGGTTTTCCATCGAAACTATCGAATGATAGTGCTGACAGTGCAAAATTGTATTCCTTTTTGAAAATTCCAGTTGGAAAAGTTCCACCCAACATAATTTTTTTGGACAGAGAAATAAATTAATTGTCTGGTTGTGTCCTACACCTCACACCTCACACAGCATACCTCTCATGGGGCACTGATTTTCATTGATTCCATTCTACAGGACAAAAACATGTGTGATAGATTCGACATTAATTGTGACAGACGCGACATAAACGACAAGGTAAATCAATCTTTATTTTCAAAACTGTCTCTTAACTTGGTTGGGCTGTTGACTTACATTCTGGGAAAATAGGGTGTGACAGACACGACATAAGGGGACAGAATTTTTTTCACAGTTTTCCACTAAAAAATCTGTATGACCTACAATGTTTGTTCAATTTCTTTTTTTGGAATTCAATTGAGGATGGGTTGTAAGGCAGAAAAAAATCTTGTAATGTTAATTTAGCCACTTACCTTTTTTTAGACAGATTGTGATACAGCTACTGCCCTAAACTGCTGTCTCTTGAAAAACAACACCAGATTCCCACCTCAATAACTCAGCAATGGATGGGAGTAGACAGTTAATTTTTGTCACCCAAATATACCTTGGGGTATATATTCAACACAAAAAAATAAAAGGAAGCATCCAGACCTTCGTGTAATTTTTGTTTTTACACATGAAATGCCATCGTCAAAAGTTTTTACATTTTTATGCAAAAATACCCCCATTTTTAGGCCCTCAAATAGCTGTATTGGAGGCAAATCTTGATGAAACTTGCCAAAGTTGTCTTTGCTGAAAGATTAGACCATTTTTTATCCCTAACAAAAATTAAAAGTGGGATATTAATCTAAACAACCGAACAACAAAGCTCATTAGTTTAGAAAATGAAAGTGTTCAATTTTTTGTGACTTTGTTCATATATATATATATATATATACTTTGCTGGATGAAATACCATACTGTGTCATTTTGGTCAGATGGTTCAAACTCACAGTTTAAGAATCGATACATTCTTGCAGTTCTCCTTGGATTGGAGAAAATCAAACCTCAGCAATAAGATGGTTCTTCTAACTTTTGTAACATCCCATGATAAATTCCAGTTGATGGAACAGATGGATCAGTGAAGTGAAATTTGTGGGGAAAGGTTACCGTTAGGAGCAGGAAAACCCATGTGAGTACTGCTGGGAGCCTTGTGTTCGCTGCGCATGACATGCCACATGCTTGAAATGCCACCAACTGGTGACTAGTGGCTAAAATATACCATGCTTTAAAGTAAGCTGCAGTTATTGTTAAGCCTCAACACACACCTAAGCATTAATTAGGTGCTTTTATGTTAAGCCTAAGGCTACTAGCTTTTGAAGAATTTAGCAGCAACGTTGAAGCAAATATACTAATGTCTTATTTTTTATGTGAGTGACAACTAATGTGTGTAGGTACTAGCAATTTTAACATTTTGATAAACAGGACTGCCTACATAGCAATGCACGCTATAACCCTAAGTCACCATATGCTTTAAATCAATAATATGTTTTGATGTGATTGGCTGAAAGGCTGACATTTAAAACAATCTAATGTGACACTGGAATTGCCCAATAAGTTATAAGTGCAGAAACTGAATACATGCAGTAAGAGCTTGATGTAACCGCTCATATAGATTGTAGATATAAAACAGTAACAAATATAGGCAGTTCAGCAAGGGCTAGGCCTAGGACTTCAGTTAGATAACATGGATAACGAATTTGGTAATATTGACCCTCATCAAAATATGTCTTACAGTATGGTCTTAATAAAAATACATGAACAACAATTAGAGGAATAAATATGACACATCACAATGTGAACAGTGTTGATCAGGCGAACTTGTTCCCGCATAAAAACTTTGCATTCTTTTAAAAAATTGCACCAACACAATTATAGATACACTGTGCATAAATGCTCCACTGTGCATGAATGCTCCACTGTGCATGAATGCTCCACCGTACATGAATGCTCCACTGTACATGAATACTCCACTGTGCATAAATGCTCCACTTTACATGAATGCTCCACTGTGCATAAATGCTCCACCGTGCATGAATGCTCCACCGTACATGAATGCTCCACTGTGCATAAATGCTCCACTGTGCATGAATGCTCCACCGTACATGAATGCTCCACCGTACATGAATGCTCCACCGTACATGAATGCTCCACCGTACATGAATGCTCCACTGTACATGAATGCTCCACTGTACATGAATGTTCCACTGTGCATGAATGCTCCACTGTACATGAATGCTCCACTGTACATGAATGCTCCACCGTGCATGAATGCTCCACCGTACATGAATGCTCCACTGTACATGAATGCTCCGCCGTACATGAATGCTCCACTGTACATGAATGCTCCACCGTACATGAATGCTCCACTGTACATGAATGCTCCACCGTACATGAATGCTCCACCGTGCATGTACACAATTTACACTCATTACACATACTTTCCTTACGGGCTCCTATTGTTCCACCATGTGAAATCTGTGTAAGGATCCCAGGGGGCAGATGACTAAAGGAATGACAAAGGACGTTAGCCTGTCTTAAGGGGCCGTCATGATCAGCCTGTGGATGTCAGTTCAGGCAAATAGCAGGAAATGGTGCGAGAAATGAGCTCCAACTACCCACAAGTTTAGCTCTCGCAACAACAGAAAATTATTCTACAAAAAGTACATATAACTTGAGACCTGAATCTGCAGTTGTGCTTCAGAAAGTGATAACAAGTGATATGTGTCCTTTAACACTCCATCCTCCACTGATTTAGCCTATCACAAATTTGGTTTGTTGATGTCCAGATATGTAGTGTGTAAATAGCTTATGTAACATCTGCAGTAAATTTAATAAAATGCCTTGTTTTGTTCAAATCATCAATAGAATTGAAATGAGACTTGTAGAGAAATCAAATTTGAGGAGGGGCCTTTAAGAAATAGTCCCACTCCAAGATGATGATAAATCATGCCCTAATGGGGTTATACTAGCCAGCCTACTGAAAATGATTGACGAGAGCACTGTGTGTAAAATGTCTGGATAGAACCATTAATTGATTGAATTGACATAGATCAAACCATTGTATTGCAGTTCCACCTGGACTCTGGTAGTCTTTCTGAAAAGAAAACAACAAATGTGAGACCAAATTGTCAGGTTTAATGTGATACCCTAAGCCTCACTAAGCAGAAGACAGCTAGTTCACATGAAAACCAATATGGCATTTTGTGCAAACACCAATGGCAATGTTCTGCTCTGTGGTTACTAATGGCAAAATCAATAGAGCTCTCTGTCTAGGAACACGGTCTTCATGTGCTGCTTTTGACTATCATAAGCCAGGCCCAGACATTTTTGTCATTCAGTGCCAGTTTGAGACAACATCTACTGTATGAGTAAATTGAGACGTTACATATATTTTCCAGAATATGTTAGTATATATTTTTATCTAGAAACATCAATAATGCTGTATAAAATTTAACAAAAAACTAAAATGAATATGTACAGTACACATGATGACAATGTACGTTGTTTGTTTATCAGTCTATGACTCAAAGATTGGTGAAGTGAAGCCCCTTTTATTTCAACAGTTGGGAGTGACAGCCCTCCTATTTACACCTAATTCGTTCAATATTTGTAAAGACATTTGATTTACACTGCAGTGTTTCAGTAGTAGCGAGGTCCCTCTCACTCTCATTTATAATTCCTACTCCATTAGCGTGCACTGATTGCGTTATTGTGCACTGACGAAATGTCACATTCAGGCGCAGTGTCGTTAGGTGTGTGATGGAAGATCCGACCATGTAAAAAGGTTGCACATTATGAGGCAGCTAGAGCCCTACATCTGTGAGCATGTGTCAAATTGGTTTGAAAGACTCACATTAACACGCAGTATTACATGTGTCAGGTTGTCATAAATCCGTTCCACTGGCTGACATGTGATGAGGATACTACAACACATTTTTATTGTATTCTCGTGTAGTGTTTAGCAGAATTGTCAGGGCCTAGTCATTCAATATTAAGCTGTGGCACTTATTGTGGTGAGTGAGTGGGTGGGTGGGTGGGTGGGTGGGTGGGTGGGTGGGTGGGTGGGTGGGTGGGTGGGTGAGTGAGTGAGAGAGTGATACGTCAATGCCATGCGCCATTAGGGTGATAAGGAACGCATATCTAATCTTACAAGCAGACACTAGTACGATGTAACATGAACATTTAATGCAGAACAAAAAGAAAACACAACCAACCGCAATCAAACCCGGAGAGTGAGAGCGTCCTTGACCCGGGGAGTCGGGGTCACCAATAAACAGCCATAGACGTAAATCATAATTGATCGTCTATTGGCGTGACTTCTTTCTTCTCCTTATAATATATATGACTAATTATAGAGAAAACAACTATACAATAATATTATTGCAATTATAGTCTAAGTGACAAAGTCGCTTAGATACTCGGGAGGTCTGCGTCTTCTGGTTGATTGACGGGAAAGCTCCTCGGCGGGGAAGTTCTCTTCATCTTCGGACTCTTGCCTCTCCCCGTCCGGAACGACCGGAGTCTGCGCATCCGGAATCGGATGTACCGACTGAGCATCGTCAGGTGTGGCAGGGTACAGTAGCGTATTCGTCGAGTCATCGTATTGGTACGCCGTTGGCGGATCAAGTGTATGGGCAGCAACCTTGTAGCACTCCGTCCGTTTCACTCGATAGGAGGTGGCTCGCAATTGATTGCCGATGAATTTGCTGACATTGAGCCAGACCCCATCTACACTCACTACTAGGTACCAACACCGAGAACGTGACTTGTTTCGGTCACAGTACAGATACACAATGTCACCAACATCAATATTTAGTGCTTTGGATACGGTATGACTGGGTGACTTCGATAGTTGACTTGGAGCGTGGTTGGCATTTCGCAAAGAATGCTGCTGGCGAATGAGGTCGTAATCGGTTAATGGCAGTTGTTCGTTTGTGAACTGGTCTCGCTGGGTCCACAACTCTCTGGCGGAAAACCCCCTGTTTCGTATACGAGTGTTGAGGTTTGCGGTGGCAATAGATAGACCAAGTTGCATGACAGCCCCGCCTGTGGGTTGTTGGTGTAACAGTTCATGCTTGAGCTCGCATACAGCCTTTTCTGCAACCAGATTTTTATTGACGTTCTTGACGTGTCCAAGTTCAATCGTGAGTCGATACGTGGACAGCAGGGCGTCCTTGACGAGAGCAGCGAACCCTGGGGCGGGGTCAGTGCGTATGACAGCAGTAGGCCCATCTAGCGGTCGTAAGCCAATGCACAGCTTGACCAGAGAGTCTCGTAATGTGTCGCGACGTTCGTCATCGATTAAACACGAAGCAGTGTATGACGTTACGCACTCGCGTAGGACCAAGATGAGTTGTTTCTCACGTTTGATGATGTCTGCAGCATAGGAAATTCCTACCACCTCTGGAGGATTGCCTGTAGACTGTGGGATAGTCGTGTGTGGAGTATCGCGTAGTGAGGCACATTGGTGACAGCTACGTGACGCTGTGTCGATTGCTTTGTCCAGGTCCAACGCGTACAGATAGCGATGCATGACCTGTTTCAACTGGTAACATGAGGGATGGTCCAGTTGAATGTGTAGTGCTGTCACTAGCCCGTCAAAGACCATGTGGGGAACGATGATGCAATCTCGTGCTGGGCTGAGTTAATCGTTATGACGTACGACTAGCAGACCATCACGGGCGATGGATGCGACGTTTAGATATCGCTTGATGTCTTTGGCATTCGTTATTTTCTTGGATGGTCGCGTCCCTTGTGTGAGGTGTGAAAGTGTGCGTCGCAAATCAGGGCATTCGGCTTGGGTAGCTAGCCACGTTGATCTGCTGGTGAACGGAAGTCGAGCCCTCCCAGATGTCACATCGTTGGTAGTGACGCATTGCAGGACAACCGACTCCTCCATTTGCCTGACGAAGGTGCATACTTGACACTGTTGTTCGAGACTTGTCGGTGCGTTGCGACTAGCAAAGTCTGATGGGACATTTGCTGAGCCGGCGAGGTGTTGGACAGTTGCCTGATAGCGGCTGACTACCGACAAGAATGTAGAGACTCGCGGACTCACAGAGAACTCGCCGCGACACAGTTTTTCATGAGCTTGTGCACAAGGCTTGCTGTCAGTGGGGATAGACGCAGTGTGACTCGACTGAACGATGTACGGGCTGAAATGCTTCACTGCGGCTGCAATGGACAACGCCTCTATCTCGCAAGGCAGCCACGTAGTTTGTCGCCCGGGTAATTTCGCACTGAAGAATCCTCCCAGCTTCAATTTGCCAGCACGCATAACGTACAAGGTAGCCCCTAATCCGTACTGTTTGGTGGAGCCATCGGTCACAAGCCATAGCTTGTCGGAGGGTCGAGGCAACGTGATAGCCTTGTTCGTATGTAGACTGTCCTGTGCATGCTTGAAAGCCTTCCGTAACGAGTCTGTCCAAACGATGTGTTCAGAAGACTGGCGTCCGCCAGTTGCGTTATCGAAAGGTGCGAGTAAGGCAGAGCAACCGGGTATTACACGCGCTAGCATTTTGTAAGCTCCAACAAATGCGCGCATGGCCTTCACAGTCGTGGGAGCTTCACAGCTGGCTAGGGTAGCAATACGGTGAGGACTCGCCCGAATGGTACCCATATTCCATATCCAACCGAGAATGGTAGTTGACGTCGGAAAAAATCGTTGTCTTGGTGGCTGATAGTCGCAAACCACTGTTGGCAAAGCATTGTAACAGCCTTTTGATGTTTTGTTGAAGTTCAACAATGGTGTTGCCGCCGCAGTAGATGTCGTCTGCAAGTTTAGCGACACTGCCTTCTTGAAGCAGATCTCCGAGTATGCGACATAGCAATTCTTCGAGTGCAGTTTCTGACCCGGGCATCCCCATTGCAGAGCGTGCATACACGCGTACGCCGCGGAACGGCGTGACGACACCGCAGTACCTCATTGATTCACGGGAGAGTGGTATTTGATAGAAATTATTCAATAAATCTGTTGTTGCGATGTGCTTCCATTGTGCGATTTTACACAGGGCGCTATCAACGTCGGGCATCAGGGATGGTTGTGGTTTGCTATAGCGTCCCACGTCTGTGAATGCAGTGACTAATCGGTGTCTACCGTTTCGCTTCTTAACGAGGAATGACGGATTGAGGTACTCGACGTTCACAGGAACATCCTCAGGTCGGACGACAACGCCCATCGTCTCAAGTTCGTTGAATTTGATCTGAAGCTCAATGAGCTGATTTCGAGCGTATTGTGGTAGGCGGCCTTTCCGTTGAGGTGGTTGAACAGGGCCCATGTTTACGACCGCTTCGAAAGGTCCAACATGGCCGTTATAGCCAGTGTAGTTAGGGTCAAATACATCGTCGTATTCTTCAATGATGGCGCGGAATGATACACGTTCATCGGATGATAGTTTCATGTCCGGATCAATTTGGACAGAGGCAGAGTGCTTGTAGGTGTAGATCTGCGAGGTTGTAGGTCTGTGGCCTTACTGATAACGTCAGAACGTAAGGGAGTGTTTGTTGGAACGTCCGGTACAAACAAGTCTCGAATTTGGCAAAAGTGTTCGTTTCAGCAAGCGAGTGGTGTTTGTCAGGTCGGGTATACGTACCACGCCATCTACGCTGGTAATGAGCGATGGTTGTGGCCACAGGTCACTGTCTCGTGTGAACTTGTTGCCTGTAGTGTCAAGGCGTGGCTCCAAAGCTAATGTGGAGTCCGTAGTAAACAAGTCAGTGGGGAGGTTTACTTCCACGAACTCGCCAGGCCAAACCGTGGTATTGGTGGGGGGCGCTCGCAACACGTGGGTGCGTCGGACTGCATGTCGGTTGAGAGATTCATCGGTTGTACCATACGTGTAAGTCGTGCCATCAGACAGCGTGATGATTCTCTTAGCTGGATGTATGGTCACATCGTTGACTTCCATAAATGGAGTGCCAGCTAGAACTTCGACATCCAAGTTCTTCACAACTAACCCACAAAACGAGAAAGTGTGGTTTTTGCGCGTTAGACGCATTGTAGTCTCGCCAATTATGGCCAGGGGCAATGTCCCATCAGCTTGATGAGCCGATTGAGAAGAGGTCTTGATCTCACAACCGAGTCTCAGAGCAGTGGAATGTCGGATCATGTTGCCTGTTGCACCGCTGTCGATGGTGACTCGGACCGTGTGATGGCCACAAAACGTGTCCAGATAAGGCGACTGACGTATGTCGATGCGTTGTGCCGTCGCGAAGCCTAACGTAGGCTGGTCAACGATTTCGGGTTGATGGAGCTCATGGCTGTACTCATACTCGTCGTTCTCTTCGTGTATGTCAGTGACTTGACGGATCTTAGCCATGTAGCGACGATCTTGTTCGGGAAGATATGGGCATTCGCTCAAGAAATGCTGCACGTTGCTGCGGCCAGCTTGTTTGCAGAGTGGACATGCCTTTGTACTGGTAGACTGCCTTGGAGCAGAAAATGGAGATGGTTGACGCCTTGAGAAGGACTGTCTCTGCCCAAATTTGTTCTGTTGATAGTGAGCCGTAGCTGTACGCATGATCTTTGCATCATCGGCGGAAGTGGTTTCATCAAGTAGTGAGTCTAGGGCCTGGGAAATTTCAGGCTTAATCGACGCCAGTGTTCTAGCTCTCAGTTCAGTGCTGTATCGTTGCTTGACGAGCTTTGGGAGTGCCACGTTAATTAATCTCAACCATGTGAGCACAACCATGTTTTCGAGCGAAGGTGTCATTTCTTCGTCGACATTTATGGCGTCACCATGGTGAAGAATAACACTCCCTCGCTGGAGCATGTTGTCTTCAACGAAGGCCACTAAGCGCTGATACAGATCTTCAGGACGTTCATCAGCCTGGAGCTGAATGTCGGCAAAGTCAAGAAAATGGGCGCCCGTAGACTGAAATCCGTAGTGTAGACGAATAGTTTGCCAGATGCAAGATAAACTAGTTGAATTCTTGACGATCGTGTTGCGCGATATAACTGGGCAGTAATTGGCTATCTGGTCTAGCATCAGCTCTAGCATGTACACTTGCTGGAGAGCCGTACGACCGCCTGACGCAATGACGTCATCGTCAGTGAAACCTCTGTTTGGTTCAGAGGCACACTTCTTCCCCCAGTTGGCGTCAGTGGTAATAAATTGCGTGAAGTTGTGTCGAGCGATAAAGTATAAATAAGGTTTTGACGCCAGTTCTCAAACGAGTTTACGGTTTCGGTTTTCGTGAGACACCACTGTTTCAGTGCACGTTGCGTGTTGGCCATGTTAACGTTAGGCTACTACGATTTTACTAGTGCGACAAAGTCAAAGCTGTCGTTCAAGGCTAACTGCTTGCGCCGATTAGTAGGCTAGAAAGTCAATGCGATTCAATTTGCTATTGTACACAGTTCGGTGTGTGAGTTCATTATGAACACTGCCACCACGCCATTAGGGTGATAAGGACCGCATATCTAATCTTACAAGCAGACACTAGTACGATGTAACATGAACATTTAATGCAGAACAAAAAGAAAACACAACCAACCGCAATCAAACCCGGAGAGCGAGAGCGTCCTTGACCCGGGGAGCCGGGGTCACCAATAAACAGCCATAGACGTAAATCATAATTGATCGTCTATTGGCAATGGGTCCACAGCAGGTTACATTTCTGACAACATAAAGACACATTTATATTTCTGACAATTAATGACACATCTGCAGTAAGAATCACTTTTCCAAGACCTTCTCGCATGCTAGGTGGCAGGTACTAGTTGAGTTGTACACAACGCACACACACACCAAACACACAATACACACACACACACGCACCACACACGCCCCACATATACACATGCACGACACGCACCACACACACACCACACATACACATGCTTGACACGCACCACACACGCAACACACACATACCCCACATGCACCACACATGTACCACACATGTACCACACACGTACCACACACACACACCACACACACATACATAGTGAGTTATGGAGAGAGACCTCTGTGAGTCCATGACATGTTACAGTTATACGTTTTCACTGTCATGAGTCCTGACTAATGTGTGGGATCTTTTACCTCCCCTGGCAGGTAGGTAGAAGGCACAGACACCAGGTAGAAGGCATAGACACCAGGTAGAAGGCACAGGCACCAGGTAGAAGACATATACACCAGGTAGAAGACATAGACATCAGGTAGAAGGCATAGACACCAGGTAGAAGGCATATACACCAGGTAGAAGGCACAGACACCAGGTAGAAGGCACAGACACCAGGTAGAAGGCACAGACACTAGGTAGAATGCATATACACCAGGTAGAAGGCATAGACACCAGGTAGAAGGCACAGACACCAGGTAGAAGGTACAGACACGAGGTAGAAGACATAGACACCAGGTAGAAGGCAAAGACACCAGGTAGAAGTCACATACACTAGGTAGAAGGCATAGACACAAGGTAGAAGGCATATACACCAGGTAGAAGGCACATACACTAGGTAGAAGACATAGACATCAGGTAGAAGGCATAGACACCAGATAGAAGGCATAGACACCAGGTAGAAGGCACAGACACTAGGTAGAAGACATAGACACCAGGTAGAAGGCATAGACACCAGGTAGAAGGCACAGACACCAGGTAGAAGGCACAGACACCAGGTAGAAGACACAGACAGCAGGTAGAAGACACAGACACCAGGTAGAAGGCACAGACACCCAATAGAAGGCATAGACACAAGGTAGAAGGCATAGACACCAGGTAGAAGGCACATACACCAGGTAGAAGACATAGACACCAGGTAGCTTTTAGTGTATCTGTTGAAAGACACGGACAAAGTGGGGTAAACAAAATTGCCCACAAGTTTAAAAATGGCAGGTTGTAAATATATCTGGTTTCAGGTTCAGATTAATTGTTTACTATTAACTGCAGCATGTGAACAAGAATCGACCTAAGTACTCTCCTAATACGACCACCACACACTGCATGTTTGTGTTAGTACTCTCCCAATACGACCACCAAACACTGTATGTTTGTGTTCTCTGCTGCAGGTGCTACACTGTGTGGGTCTAGCGCATAAACTAGTTGTCATCTGAACAAGGCAGGCACCATGGATGATCCTAGGAATGTCGAGAGGAACTGCCTCAATGGCCACGTGATTCCAATGGAGAACTATGGCAGCCTTAAATCCCCTGGTGATGATGAGACTATCAACTTTGTTGAGGCAGATGAACTGGTAAGTTTATGATGATAAGTTTTTTATATTTTGCATTGTGTGATGCCTGGCGTACATTGTGTGATGCCAGGCGTACACTGTGTGATGCCAGGCGTACATTGTGTGATGCCTGGCGTATATTGTGTGATGCCTGGCGTACATTGTGTGATGCCAGGCGTACATTGCTAAACGTTTGGTGCGAGTCATATGTTTATTTGACTTAAAATGGATCAGTTGTACAACAATGTGCACTGATCCGCAACTCAACAAAACTCGAGTCACATGTTGATTTTGGTTGGCACAATAGTTGTTGAATCGATTTGAAAATATAATTGTGGCAACAAATGGCATGTAATGTCGCTGACCCAATCACACAAATGCATGACTCACAACAAAAGTTTAACCTAGCATTATCCATTTAAATCAGTACTGCTATAAGCAAACATAGATATCTTTCAAAGGAAATTACTCAGTCGTAAATCAATTCTCCAATTAAATGTTCACACATTGCCCTAGACCGGAAAACATACCTTTTTATTAGGTATGAATTATTGAAACACTGCTAAGCAGTGAATGTTTAGCATTACAATTATGGTTGTTAGTGGGTGTACCATGTTTTTCATGTACGTGTTTCATCTATAACTGGCTGATTTAGCAACTTCCTAGCACTTGTACTGTCCCTGTATCAGTAGACCGGGGGGTGCATTGTGTCCAGAACTCCTTATTCTGATGTGTACACTGTACATAATCAGTCTGGATATTTACCAGATTTTTACACTAACTGAAGAACTGGTCTAAACGCTGCTGCTCTACTCAGTGTCAGTGTTGTCATGTGGAGTAGCTGTGCTGCTATACTCAGTGTCTGTGTTGTCATGTGGAGTAGCTGTGCTGCTCTACTCAGTGTCTGTGTTGTCATGTGGAGTAGCTGTGCTGGTGATATGTCGCTCTACAATGTGTATGTGTTGTCAAGTGGAGCAGTTGTCTGTGTTTGATTTGTTGCTCTACAATGTGGCTGTATTTTCATTTGATATAGCTGTGTGTGTGCGTGCGTGCGTGCGTGCATGCATGCAAGCGTGCATGCATGCATGCATGCATGCGTGTGATCTGTTGCTCAACAACGTGTCTGTGTTGTCATCTGGAGCAGCTGTGTTTATGACATGTTGCTCTACAAGGTGTCTATGTTGTTAAGTAGAGTAGCTGTGTGTGTGATATGTTGCTCTACAATGTGTCTGTGTTTCCATCTGGAGCAGCTGTGTATGTGAGGTTTTACCTAATTCATGATGACAAGTAACAAGTGTTTCTTGTTCTGCATTATGTTTTACATTTAAAGCAACACTAGCTGCTATGAACAGACATCTTTTCAAGGAAAGTTTTCAATCATAAATCATTTCTCCAATTAAATGTTCACACATTGAGTGAAACCAAAAACATACCTGGATCTAGATCAAAAGATATATATATATATATATCTTTCGTGCCCCTCCCTGGAAAAATTCCTGCGACACCCTGCCAGATAGTTCTGTGCTTCATAATGTCTATTGCTGAGGATATATGCATTTGATGTGTAAGTATTGTGGTGCCTGTGCTGTGGCTAGTCGCTGACGTGCATGCATGCAATGACAATGTGGTTATGTTGATACCCAGATGGGATGACTGTGGGCACTCATCTAGCAGAAATCATTAATGAAGCCATGTCCCTTGGTGGCAGACAATTGATTTTTCTGGTCATTGTTGTATTGCGCTCAAGCAATAGCTGAAGTTCTCTGATGACAGTGTGCATAGAGACAGAACTGAGAATTCAGTGACATGTCTTAGTACACAGAGGCTGGACTGACAGTTCATTGACATGTCTTAGTACAGAGGCTGATTTGAACTGACAGTTCAAAGAGTTGAGAGAGAGAGAGAGAGAGAGAGAGAGAGAGAGAGAGAGAGAGAGAGAGAGAGAGAGAGATGAGAGAAGAGAGAGAGAGAGAGAGAGAGAGAGAGAGAGAGAGAGAGAGAGAGAGAGAGACTGGTCTGAACTGACAGTTCAGAGACAAGTCTTAATACAGAGAGACTGGTCTGAACTGACAGTTCAATGACATGTCTTTGTACAGAAAGATGCTGGTCTGAACTGATAGTCAAATGACAAGTCTTAGCGCAGAGAAAGATAGAGAGACAGAGAGAGACAGAGAAAGGTCTGAATTTGGCCTAAGTGGCCTGAAGATATTAACTGATTACTCAAGCAGGGTGTAACTTAGACCCAGTATGAACCGACCCAAGATATGTTTATTGCTCAGGGTCGCAGAGGTGTGTATTGATTACCTGATTACCTTTGCCTTATTATACAGGAAACATTCTAAAATATGTAAGCATGCTGAATAGTCTCTGAAGGATTGTTAAGGATATATTACCCTATATACTTTTTTCTATTTGTTCTTCATATACAATTTCATTTATATGCACTCGTGTGTATAAGTTATAGTTACTAGCAATAATGCTCATCCTCCACTCCAGGCAGGACAACTTGGTAGTTCATGTTTACCAAATTTCAGGGTACACAATGTTCATTATCAGAGAAATATCCTTCTATGGGACTATGCCTTTTTACTTGTTGCTGCCAGTCCACATTGTGATTGCTTCTTTCCAACTCTCAAATTTGCGACGTAATACTGGCAGTTATAGTAACGCGTAGTGATGCCTTGTCCTTGTGTAATGTAACTTTGGGGCAATTAAAAAAGAGATACATGACGTTTTCAACAATTGTATGTAATTGTTCGCATAACGTTGTGGACAGTTGTACGTAATAACTACAAAGGGTAATTCGGTTGTTCGTCGAAAGGGTGATGGCGGGGTGAATCTCAAAATGATAAAACCGAGACGACCCGACCGCAGGTCGTAGATGAACCCCTGAAAGTTTGATGCCCTGTATACAAAGCATCTAGGGGGAGTAGCATACATACATACATACAAACATACATACATAGTCACACTGGATTGTAATATGTTTCGATTTATTCTCTCGTTTAACTCCACATTCTGGCGGCCAGCCTTATGTCATTCTTTCATGTGCTGCAGTGTTACACCATATTAGCACCATTTGGCCAACTCCACTTCTCAGCTTGTCACATCTCATTTCCTGTTGCATCCCACGAGTCATTTACACAGGGCATTTCACGGAACTGTGCTAATAGGAAACTGAGGGATTTCCTTAACGATTATGATATGAGAGACTCGTTGTTGTGGGCGTATGCATTGATGAGTGTACGTTAAAAGGAGATTGTCACTGTATGCTAGCCCCCTGTGTTATCCCACAAAGCCCCCAATATCCTTAATGTTAAAGTTTGTCCTAGATTAAGGGAACAACTGTTGAACTGTATTTTGTATAATTTTTCTGGGACAGGTTTTTGGAGATGGGACATAAAATGATGCTGAAAATGTAATTTTGAGAAAAAAACGCAAAAAACCAAAACATGTTTTGTATATGTACGTTTTGTGAGATTTATGGAATAAATGCAATAAAGCATTTTCAAGAAATTCTAATTGGAATTTTAAAAGGAAAGTCTCTGTTGGGCTGCACAAGATATCAACATATATGACAATTACATTATCCAAAAAGTGTTACATTATTGATTTTCTGGTAGCACCTACCCTTAATAAAATAAAATAAGTGGCCTTTCATTATCTCATCCTGGGTATCTTTCCATGCATAATTAGGATTATTTGTCTTCATTGGCATTACATTGATAGGTAGCTGGGTTTAGTAGATTAGACAACCTTTGTGTGCACCACTGTAACTCTGTCAACAGTAGATCTGGAGGATTAGAATGATGATTAATTGGTGGTAATAAGGCATTTGTTCACCTGTGTGCGTCCATCTAGAGTACTATCTCAGACTGCAGGTTCTGATTACCTTTTGTGTGCAACAGTGTCTGTATATCTCAGTATTGTCTCTGCTATGTGCAGTGTGCAGGTTCTGCTGTGGGTTTTGTGAATAATCCATGTTTTGCAGTAGTGGGGGAAAATTTTGTTCAGCTGTTTTTTGTAATCCTGAGAGATAAGTCCACACCTGCACCCACATACCTATGGCATGTTTATAATAAAAACAGGACTAGTGTAGTGAAAAACATGCTTTTGTTTCTTCAAAAGTGTTATGTGTTTCTCAACATTATATTGACTACCATATACACAGTGATTTACATTGGTGAGTCACAATGGTTATCTATATCTAAGTTGTAAAATATAAACGTTTATGTATGATTATATGAGAAGGATAATTTCAACTGTGTTCTTTTACTCATCAAATGATTCATTATGGTACATATCTTCTTCTTGTATAGCCCTAACCCATAGTCTGTGCCCTAACCCATAGTCTGTGCCCTAACCCATAGTCTGTGCCCTAACCCATAGTCTGTGCCCTAACCCATAGTCTGTGCCCTAGCCTCAGTTAGGCTGTTGGGGTCTCCTTACAATTTCTCTAGCCACTTCAAGTCCACCATCTATCCAGTGCTTGATGTTATCAACCCAGCCCATTAATATATTAATAATGTATATTTTAAAGAAATATATAAAATTATATATATATATATATATATATACATACATACATACATACATACATACATACATACATACATACATACATATATGTAATATATATATATATATATATAATTATATATTTCTTTAAAATATAAATTATTAATATATAGGCTTTATCAATATATTTATATATATATATATATATATATATTTTAAAATATACATTATTAATATATATATATTTTAATATATATATATATATATATATATATATATATATATATATATATATATATATATATATATATATATAATGTACCATTATCTTGTACTTATCAGCATAGGAGAACTACCAGGAAAAAACCAAAGATATATATATATATATATATATATATATATATATATATATATATATATATATATATATATATATATATATATATATATATATATATATTGATAAAGCCTTGTCTTGTAGTTGAAGGCCATATAATGTTGTGTCTAAATGTTTTGTTATTTACAACTTGTGTGATTATGTTGTGTCAGGACGATGACGCTTCGGATGATGAGAGACATACTCGAGTGAGCAGTTACAGCTGCAGTGTGGGCCAGCGAGACCAGGGATACTACTTTAACGATGGCAAGAGAAAGATTGGTAAGTAACACCCCACTCTGTCAGAAGTACCGGGATATAACTGTCAAGAATCCATATGAGCTGTGTAAGTTCACGTAAGTCTGCTGCTTGTTTCAATCACAACAAAGGAGCTCCCCGAATTCATCTCTCAGTAGAATATATAAGGTGGTGCAGCTGCTTCATCCAATGGAAGAACCACTTTAAAAAACTGACATTATTTTGGTTTTGTGCTATGTCTCTATAGATTAATATTTCAGAATAGCTACAAATTTGCTTTCTATTGCAATGTCAGAACCAGCAAGCATGGATTCGAAATACCTAGTAAATAAAATAAAAAACATTTAAATCCCATACAATTATTGAAATGTGTTATATTTACCTATGACAGTAGAGTAATGACAAATTGATGTAAGTTACTAGATTGGGATGTGTATGGCATTATTATTACTAATCCAAGAAAGTTCTTGTCTGTGATGGTTTTTCTAAAAAAACTGTCTAAATGTAACTTGATATGTTGCTCCATTGGGCGGTAGCAAATTTTAAAACTTATTTTCTCACCTGTTTATGTAATAACAACAAAGTTGATGTATCACCATACTCAGTGAGCAATCAGTGGTGTGTTTCACCATACTCAGTGAGCAATCAGTGGTGTGTTTCACCATACTCAGTGAGCAATCAGTGGTGTGTTTTATGTAATAACAACAAAGTTGATGTATCACCATACTCAGTGAGCAATCAGTGGTGTGTTTCATCAGGCCAAGCCTAGTAGACTTATATGAAGAAGTGTAAATAAATATTTAGTAAAATACTAAATCATAAATGCAAAATTATATTACAAGCTGTATGCTAGAGAACACAAATAAGCATCCAGCTACATAAAAATCTTAGCACTTAGCACTAGGACTTTGAAATATGTTTTAATATCTTATTATTAACAAGATAAGTATGCATAATTATGAACAATATCACAAGCCATTTGGCTTGAAGACACTGGTTAGACTATCTGGCATGCAATGTTGTTAGCCCTTGTTATTATAAAATATTTGTATGTGTATATTTTGGGATACTGAGATTGGGTCTTTTCGAGTCAGTCTCGGCCTGTGAAACCCTGTTGTCAACCTCACTTAGACCCAATGTCTGCTTGTATGATCAGCAGTCTTTCTGGAACATGATGTATGGCATTAATAAGCGTTGTAGTCATGCCATTTTGTTGGCCTCATCGATACATCTCTTCTCGTCATGTCTGTGTCACCAGAGATGACACTGCTGATTAAAAACAAAAAAGAGCCCGATTTCTTGTAACACAAATACATCTGTCTTTGTCACCGAATCACTCTGTATTGTCGCAACTGTGAGAAGCACGATTACAGTTATTGGCATAAAATGTAAGGCAAATATTTTGATCAATAATTTAGCCCGAGTGTAACTGCGGGCCATGTGATCTCACTGTGGGCGTGGTGATGCAGATGGGCCAGCTGATCTTCAATAACAGACCCTCAGCCAAGTTAACTGGGCACAGCTGCAGTTATCAAGTTGCAACAGTCAAAGCTTATCCAGTGGTTGGAGAATACTACTTCTGATTTATATACAAATTCAACATTGTTGGTGTGACACATTCCTTTAATATTACTGGTTGCTGACCTTTTCTGTGTACACATTGTGCATTTCTAAAGTAAGATTTCAGGTTCACAGAAATAGAGATGAATTATTTACCAACAGTACATGTTGTGTTTATTGATTGTCCAGATAATGGCAGAAGGCAGATATGTTGATAATGATGATGTTGATCATATTATGGTTATCAAGTCAGTCCAGTTCAGCAACAATAGTATAAATGTATAAAACAATACATGACAGCATTATCAGTAAAGTTAATTTGGTATTTAATATGTTCAGTCAGCCAATTACAATTGTTGGCCCATGCAAATGTTATAGCAGAATCATAAGTTCTATGCAGTACAAGGAACAACATATTTTAAAGATTGACCTCTTGGTAATACTAATTTAGTAATGTGTCTATTTGTATTATCAAAATGATATGTTAGCCAATACTAATATTACATGGCACCTTAGCAAAGTGCATCACCCCTTGCTGCTTCTGTCAGTCCTGTATCTGTGAAGGACAGTTGTCAACACGCAGATTCCAGGTTAAATAGGTTAATATGTAAAGGCTCTCCACATCTCTGCAAACTCTCCAGATCTCTGCGAACTCTCCAGATCTCTTCAAACTCCCCGATATCTGCAAACTCTCCAGATCGCTGCAAATTCTCTAGATTTCTGCAAACTCTTCAGATCTCTGCAAACTCTCCATTGTTTTTCAAACACTCTAGATCTCTGCAAACTCTCCAGATCTCTTCAAACTCCAGATTTTTTTCAAACTTTCCAGATCTCTGCAAACTGTTCAGAACTCTCCAAACTGTTCAGAACTCTCCAAACTCTTCAGATCTCCCCACAACTCCAGATCTCTCCAAACTCTTCAGATCTCTCCAAGCTCTCAAAATATCTATCCAAAAACTCCAGATATCTGCAAACTGTACATCTCTCCAAAATCTCCAGATCTCTCCTAACTCTCCCTATCTGTGCAAACTCTCCAGATGTCTCCTAACTCTCCATATCTCTGCAAATTCTCGAGATCTTTGCAAACTGTTAAGAACTCTCCAAACTGTTCAGATCTCTCCAAAAACCCCAAATCTCTCCAAACTCCCCAGATCTCTCCAAACTCTCCATATATCTTCAACCTCTTCAGATCTCTCCAAATGCTCCATATCTCCAAATTCTCCAGATCTCTCCAAACTCTTCAGATATTTCCAGAACTCTCCAAACTCTCCAGATCTTTCCAAACTCTACAGATCTCTCCAAGCTCTCAAGATATCGCTCCAAAAATTATAGACTACATGACTGGGTCATGTTATAGACATACATGACTGGGTCATGTTATAGACTACATGGTTGAGTCATGTGATGTTGTAGACTACATGTTGGTGTATGAGGAGGAGAAGGAGCAGATGGAGAGCATGCAGTCACCAGGCCACGCTCACAACAAGAGCAGCAAGAGCAAGCAGGCTGTGAGGAGTCGACACGAGGTCTGGAGACAGAAATTTATGAGCAATCTCAAGAAAGTTGGCCTTGACATGGAGGAGGTGAACATCTGGCAACTGTACTGTCCACTGTCTGGGTTGTGACAGTTACAGGGGGTGGATCTGTCTGCTCTCACCACTAGCTGTTATTTATTTCTACTTGTTTGATTTATATGTATTGGTTGAACCACAAATAACAGTTGTGTATGTAATTTATGTTTAGACTAAGGCTAGTTTTCCTATAGCAGTTTTACCAAGAAATCACTGTCACGTCTATGTTCATTTTTTTATCTAAAAACTAATCAATAATAAATCAATTAGTTTTATATATCTGGGTCTGTGTTAGTAGTACAACTGTTTGATGCAACAACAGCAGCATGTGTATGATGACTGGGAGAACTTGATAGTAGCATGTGTACGATGACTGGGAGAACTTGATAGTAGCATGTGTACGATGACTGGGAGAACTTGATAGTAGCATGTGTATGATGACTGGGAGAACTTGATAGTAGCATGTGTACGATGACTGGGAGAACTTGATAGTAGCATGTGTATGATAACTGGGAGAACTTGATAGTAGCGTGTGTACGATGACTGGGAGAACTTGATAGTAGCATGTGTATGATGACTGGGAGAACTTGATAGTAGCGTGTGTATGATGACTGGGAGAACTTGATAGTAGTATGTGTACGATGACTGGGAGAACTTGATAGTAGCATGTGTACGATGACTGGGAGAACTTGATAGTAGCATGTGTACGATGACTGGAAGAACTTGATAGTAGCATGTGTACGATGACTGGGAGAACTTGATAGTAGCATGTGTAGGATGACTGGGAGAGCTTGATAGTAGCGTGTGTATGATGACTGGGGTAACTTGATAGTAGCATGTGTATGATGACTGGGGTAACTTGATAGTAGCAATTGTATGATGACTGGGAGAACTTGATAGTAGCATGTGTATGATGACTGGGGTAACTTGATAGTAGCATGTGTATGATGACTGGGAGAACTTGATAGTAGCATGTGTATGATGACTGGGAGAACTTGATAGTAGCATGTGTACGATGACTGGGAGAACTTGATAGTAGCATGTGTACAATGACTGGGAGAACTTGATAGTAGCATGTGTATGATGATTGGGAGAACTTGATAGTAGCATGTGTACGATGACTGGGAGAACTTGATAGTAGCATGTGTATGATGACTGGGAGAACTTGATAGTAGCATGTGTATGATGACTAGGAGAACTTGATAGTAGCATGTGTATGATGACTGGGAGAACTTGATAGTAGCGTATGTATGATGACTGGTGGGATAGCTTGATAGTAGCATGTGTATGATGACTGAGATAACTTGATAGTAGCATGTGTTTGATGACTGGGAGAACTTGATAGTAGCATGTGTATGATGATTGGGAGAACTTGATAGTAGCATGTGTATGATGACTGGGAGAACTTGACAGTAGTGTGTGTATGATGACTGGGAGAACTTGACAGTAACGGGTGGATGATGACTGGGAAAACTTGACAGTAACGTGTGTATGATGACTGGGAGAACTTGACAGTAGCATGTGTATGACGACTGAGGGAGCTTGACAGTAGGGTGAGTATGACGGCTGAGGGAACTTGACAGTAATGTGTGGATGATGACTGATGGAACTTGCTGCCTTCAGGAAGTGGTGGAGGGAGACAAGAAGATGATCTACTACGTCAAACTGCATGTCACATGGGACACAATATGTCACTATGCTGAGGACATGTGTCTACGCGCCCCACTACAGGTGAGGGTAACTAAGGGCTGGGCCTTGGAGTAATGAGGCAAGGCTAGGTGGAAAGGTAGTACTTTGGTCATGAATTCCTGGAGGCTTTTTGCTGCCATGCTATCTTAATGTTTCTGTTGCTGCACATTTTGAGGTGTGCTTCTTAGTTTTCATGCTGGTTAACTGACACTGTTGCGGCAGGTTGAGTGGTCACTGGTCATTCTCCAAGATAGGGGTTTGTTATAATTGTAATTACATGGGACTGTGGCACACAACTGTTAAGTGGGCCGCACGCCAAGGAGACTTGCTGCTGATGCACTCTAGACGAGACCATCTCCAGGCAGTTACATCATTATCTCGCTGGTGTGCAAGTTTTACTGTAGGGGACGGAACAATTTTAAGAACAACATGTTTTACAGATTGACCCATCCTGAGTGAGTCTCGAGAATCAAACATGTTTGAATTGAACACGTTTTGTGGCATGTGGCCGATGCGTCTTGACCTAGTTTCCACTGCATCTCGTCCTGAGCACATAACATGCAGAGGCTTCACGACGAGACGCAGTGGAGACGAGATGGAGCCGGTCCATTGATCACTGAGAGGCCACTTTGACATCATGTATAAAATTTTAAATGGTGGACACATGCACTGAGGAGAATGAAACAAGCCTTATCACTCTGTCTTTCCTGTATAATGTCTCAAACAAACACTACCTAAGTAACGTCCACTGCCAGCTTCAGAATTGAGGTAGGCTTTGAAGTCTTCACTACGTTTTCTTGGCATCAGTGCTGGAAGTTCGTCACTTGGTGACTGCCAAAAGGATGAGCTGTGGTTCCTGTCTCCATTCTCCAGCTTGTATGTTGTGACGGGACCCTTCCACATCTGTTAGTCCAGGAAGGGCTTGTGTCCCCATCAATCCAATCAGTCTCCCCAGTGTGTGACCTGTGTTAGAGTACTGGACTCTCATGGGTTGGTGACCTTTCTGTCTTCTCTGGATCAGAACACGCTGTACAGTTGAATAACTGGCATTGTAGACAGGGAGGCTTTCATGGGATGTGCTGGCATTGTATCCACCAGCAGTATGGGCCTAAATGTGGCCCATTCAGGCACTTGGAAGAATTTACCTTTTGTAATTGTAAATTATTACACTGTAACCTGTAGTCATCAAACTTTTTTAATATGGTAATGTAATTATAATTGTAATCATGTTATGTAATCACTTCACTGTGATTGACCTGTGTAACTGACGATGATCTAGTGATATTTTATTAATTTGATGCAGCTTGGAATAAAATCAAATTCTATTAAAAATGTAATTGTTACAAAAATGTGTGTAATTGTAACAAAATGTTCTTCTGAGTTACTGTGTTCGCTATGAACATTGTGTGCATGCTTGTGCACATACGGGCATGCGTGCGTGTGTGTGTGGTATGCATGCTTGTGTATGGTATCATTGTAATCGTAATGGACATCGTGGAATCAAGCTCAGTCAATGTGCATCATCATTGCAACAGCACTACTAAATGTATTCATGTGTATCTCTGAGGAAGGAACTTAAAAATAATGTATACTGTAGCAAGTACACATGCACGCATACACGCATGCACACTTACTCACACACATCCAGCACTATTTACTTGTTGAGAACATGAATTTATATGAGTTTGGCACACAGACTCTGACAGATTGTCTCCATATGCCACCAACATGTTGGACATATTCACTGTATTTATCATATTTTAGGCCACAGATCAGTCTCTTGGGACATTGAATATAGACAGTGAGATACAGGTACCATGTAGTATCATGTAGGCTGAGAAGTTCCTGGGAAGGTTTCTCAAAATTTATTTTAATTGACATGCTACCTACAATTTCCCTTTCCCCCGACCTTCCTGGACTTCTCAGGGACATATGTGTGTTCTAGAACTTAGAAAAATTATTGTTGTGCACCGCCATTGTTCAGTGAATGAATCTGACGCATGTTTGTTTAGTTGACTGGATGTGTTCGTCTGAATGCACCACTTTGAAACTTGAATGACAGGTTGGAACAACACTCCCTGCTATACTCAACAACGCTTCTGTGATAACTTGTGTTTGTGACATTGTAGCTGTACGGAGGATGTAGGCCTTACAGGGATGTAAGTTGTCATAGTAGCAATGGAACCTCTCAAGTAAGACCACCCTTAGAACTGGTCTTAATTCCGAGGTGGTATTATTTATGAATCATGTCTGGGGTTCAGTGTGGGGTGGTCATAATACTGGAGTGGTCGTTAGATGGGGTTCTACTGCGGTTGATCCCAAGTGCCAGGTTAGTTGATGCTACTAGCACCTCCTAGGTGGTCTGTAGTGGAACCATCTACGTGGATACTCAACCCTAGTTAGTTCGTTCTAGGAATTTACCCCTATGGACATTACCCCCTAGGACATTACCCCCTGTCTTGCAAAAGCCGTTTACCAAATTAAAATAAAGTGTGTGTGCAGAGTTAAAAAAGAAAAACCCTACCCCTATGTCCTAACCCCCAATCTATACCGTAATAAAACCCTAAACAAATCCTATGTCTAATAAACATATCCCATCCTGGTGCACTCTGTAGGTGTGGTAGTTGGTAGTACCATCCCGAGTGTCTGGTGTGATGAGTAGACTTAGTAGTTGTGAAGGTTGTAGAGACACATGTCATGGCATGCTAGAGTGGTCAATAATGAAAGTGTGATTATCAATATTAATGTTATTGTCTAAGATGTTTGTGATCTTCGTGCACAGGCCACATCTGGTGTATCACATTGAAATTCTAATTTCTGGGTTCTTTAACTTGAAGTACGAATCTGTACGGCATTGCCTAATGCCACCTCTTCGATTCAGTCTTATTTCTAGAGTTAAGTTTCACTAAATTAACAAACAATAAGGGCAGGCTCTGATATGGAAGCTCACTGTGATTGCTTTTAGTCACACATATATAATTTTAAGCCCACGTAGTTATTCCCATTGTGTTTACGCATTCCATATAAATATTGGTGAATGTAGAAAATAAAAATGCCAAAATTAATTATTTGGATTTATTATTATCTTTGCAATGCCAATGGTTATTTTGTTTCAATATAAATCTTATGATCAGCAATCATCAGACCGCATGTATATGCAGATGTTCAGCCAACCAATGTCTAGCTTGCAACAAAATAATTTTGCACATTACCGGTACTGAAACTTAACACTTGCCTGACTACCAGTGATCACATCGATGATTAGAACTGCTTTAATCATAAATGTAATCCACTAAAATCTCGGCATTGGGCTTTGAGAAGGAATGAATTGTATATTCTATTTTCTAATTAGTATACTAAGGTGTTGTGAATTATGATGAGTTTTCCAGTGACAGCGTTCCATTCTAACTAATTCATAAATCTGCAGCTCACTGCAGACTGATGAATAAATGATATGACAGAACGTCAGCGTGTTGATGATCGAATACATGACCGAGCAGGTTGACTGCCCCAGTTGGGACTTGTCTAGATAGCATTTGCTCATTAGCTCATCTCTTGTGTCATTGTAATTAGCCATTTGTGAGGATTGCCTTGTACTGATGAGTCTTGTATTAGCAGGATGGATGGGTTTCCCACCCTCAATGCATATAAACCACACTCATAACATGTCATAAAGATGTGTTTCTGAATGACCTGGTGTTGCAGGCGCACCCTAACCCAACCATCAACTGGTCTGACCAGGTGTTGAGGATGTTGAAGCTGCCCAATTTGATGGCCCAAGAAGTCCCCAATGTGCCGCTCGACTATTACACGTGCCAGTTCAAGAGATCCAAGCTCAACCGGTAGACCACTGGCGCCATCTATCTTATAGACATGCGTTATTTGTTCACTTCTTCTTATAATATGCATTGTATGTGGCACAAGTTCATAAACATGTCACTGTAATGCCATTTGAAAATTGCCTAACAAAATCTGACATTTCATTCATCCAAGTGGAAGTCGGCATTGAATTCCTGGAATCCATTTACAGATTTGCCATTTAAAAAAATCAATACCAACCACACATTCTTTCAATTAGACAGCAAGCCGACATGAATCATTATCATTTAACAATGACATTAGAATATATTCATTGGCCATTTTATCAGAAGCTCTCTGTGTGTGAATATTTAATATGATGTTTAATTGATATGTGCCGTTTGCATCTACACCTTGTATATGAACAATTGAACCCTTCTCTCTATAACTGTGCCTTACCTGCATCACTAGTACTTAAAAACACTTATATTGCCTGCATGGTACAGTCTGCCTTATGGACAAGCCTGTGCCAATGACATGACCATTGGTAGTTGTATACATGCTTTGCTTGTATGATGACATGAACATTGGTGGTTGTATACATGCTTTGCTTGTATGATGACATGACCATTGGTGGTTGTATACATGCTTTGCTTGTATGATGACATGAACATTGGTGGTTGTATACATGCTTTGCTTGTATGATGACATGAACATTGGTGGTTGTATACATGCTTTGCTTGTATGATGACATGACCATTGGTGGTTATATACATGCTTTGCTTGTATGATGACATGAACATTGGTGGTTGTATACATGCTTTGCTTGTATGATGACATGAACATTGGTGGTTGTATACATGCTTTGCTTGTATGATGACATGATCATTGGTGGTTGTATACATGCTTTGCTTGTATGATGACATGAACATTGGTGGTTGTATACATGCTTTGCTTGTATGATGACATGAACATTGGTGGTTGTATACATGCTTTGCTTGTGTGATGACATGAACATTGGTGGTTGTATACATGCTTTGCTTGTATGATGACATGAACATTGGTGGTTGTATACATGCTTTGCTTGTATGATGACATGAACATTGGTGGTTGTATACATGCTTTGCTTGTATGATGACATGAACATTTTATGTATCCTTCTGTTGTCTTTTATGCTGATTTTTTAACTATACTGCTCCTCTGTTATATGTTGCTGATTGTTTAAATATACTGCTCCTCTGTTATATGTTGCTGATTGTTTAACTATACTGCTCCTCTGTTATATGTTGCTGATTGTTTAACTATACTGCTCCTCTGTTATATGTTGCTGATTGTTTAACTATACTGCTCCTCTGTTATATGTTGCTGATTGTTTAACTATACTGCTCCTCTGTTATATGTTGCTGATTGTTTAACTATACTGCTCCTCTGTTATATCTTGCTGATTGTTTAACTATACTGCTCCTCTGTTATATGTTGCTGATTGTTTAACTATACTGCTCCTCTGTTATATGTTGCTGATTGTTTAAATATACTGCTCTTCTGTTATATGTTGCTCCATAAGATTCTGTGTAAGACTGGACCAGCAACGTAAGGTTGATGTATTCTTGTAGTTTCCTGGGCAGCGACTGTCACGACACATTCTTCTCCAACAAGGACCGTCAGAGCGTCGTCTACGAGATGCTCGCCACAACAACATACGGCAAGAAGAAGAGGGCTGAGATTGGGATAGAGAGGCTTATGGATGAAGGAGTTTATGCTGCTGCATTTCCTCTTCATGATGTATGTTACAAACTCTGGGTGTCACTATTATTTCTCTTGTTTTCTAAAATTAATCTCCTACTAAGTACTAATACACCAAAATTATATTGGTTAAAACATGCAACACAGGGCAGTCAAAATGCCCATGTTGGAAACCTTATTATGGGAAAAGTGAGCAAAGGGCCCCTGTAGCCTGAATGTTTAGAAGTGGCCATGTTATATATCGGTCAGTGGTTAGATCCTATATTTGCCATGGTTTTAGGGCCCATACAAGAAATCCCACTACTATGACGTGAAGCCTGATCAGCTGAATACGCGCCAGGTGTTGTTTGAGTACTGGGCACGATGGGGCATGTGGTACAAGTATCAGCCTCTCGATCACATCCGGGCGTACTTCGGGGAGAAGATTGGAATATACTTTGCATGGCTCGGTGAGTTTTCTATCATGTCCATTTTGCAATGTATTACAACATGCTGCTC
Organism: Lamellibrachia columna; assembly: GCA_963662155.1. Taxonomy (NCBI): domain Eukaryota; kingdom Metazoa; phylum Annelida; class Polychaeta; order Sabellida; family Siboglinidae; genus Lamellibrachia; species Lamellibrachia columna. The sequence goes on from OY759267.1 coordinate 44,729,402, forward strand.
TGGTACAAACTGGACTCTTCATCCATGTTAAAATGATTGATTATGCATCAAAAATAAATTAATATTTGATGGCTTATTGATGTTGAATGACTGCAGTGAATGGTGGCTGACCCACAGTTGTCATGTGCTGAGTTCTGAAATATGAAATTACAACACCCAGATTTGGGGATAGTTTTCTAAACAAGCTGAGTATGTTAATAATTACTTGTTCTAGAGTCATACATGGCATACTTGTGTAAAAAAAATTAATTATTAATTTTCAAAACAGCCAGATATATCCCCCACCCCCGCAGAAACAATTAGCATAGGTCTGTCCCAAAAAATACTGTTATTGCTTAGTAATCTGGATGAGATAGTGCTTTCAATCAATTATTGAACCGTTGTTGGGATTTTCCAGGGTTTAATTTCACTTGTGTTTGAATTTTAAACAGAACTTTTCAATCAATGATTAAACCGTAGTTGGCAAACCAGGGTTTCAAATCACATGTTTGAGTTTTCAACATGATCTTTCAGGATTCTACACAGCCTGGCTGCTGCCAGCATCCATTGTTGGACTGCTTGTGTTTCTCTATGGAATCTTCACCATGGACTACAATGTGGCTGCGTAAGTACTAAGACATATTTTGTCTCAATTCCATCTTAAAATGTTGCACCGAGTTATTCCGCCATATTTTTCATTGCATCTGGACTAGTTTGGCAGTACATATATGTAATAAAATGCTTAAAATGTGTCAAGCCAAGTCTTTTATTAAAGTAAAAACAAATAAGGAGACAGAATTACATGTAATATATTACTACTAATTTCAACAGCATATTGTTGAAATTGTGCTCTTGACACATTAAGTATTGGTGTCAGACATGGGTTTAGTTCCACTCTGGAATTGGAATTGACCCTCAATTCCAATTCTGAAATGTGAATTGATTTTCGAAAGGCAGTTGGAATTGGAATTGATTTTTTAGGAATTGGAATTGATTTTTTTTATTGGAATTGATTTTGTTAGAATTATTGACTGTTAATCTTTACCCCTTAAATTTACTATTAAAATCATATTTATCTGCTATTAGTATGTCACCCTGAATCTGGTAACAGCCAAGAAGCTGTCAACATTTTAGCATATACACTGTCTACTCTGTTATTGAAACATTGTGAACAAGAACAATATAATCCAGCATTTGCATCGAAAACAAATACTAAGTCACTGTAACAGACAGTAAAACCAAAGTCACACCATTCAGGCCTTATCTCATTTTCTTTCTCAGTGGACAAGGTTTATTTCCCCATGGAAAATACATGTTTGTGATTAGGATGTTGAAACTGTGTTAAGACAAATTGGATTTGAATTTGTTCTTAGCCTAGGATCTAAAAAGTTGGAATTGGAATTGACAATTTGGAATTGGAATAGATTTTTGCAAGGCGGAATTGGAATTGATTTTTTTTAATTGACAAAATGGAATTGACCCCATGTCTGATTGATGTGTGAATTTAAAAAAAAAATAATAAATGGTTCAGTGTTATAGCTAAAGAATTTGTTGCATTTAAATGGATCGTTAACGTAAATAAAATAAATGTTTCTGTACTATGGCTTAGAGTGTATACAATTTTTAGCTGACAGTTTTCTGTAGATAAATGCGTTTGAAGCCTTCAGTGTGTTTTGCCAGCCAGGAGACGTGTAACAGTGGGCAGAAGTTCAAGATGTGCCCCCTCTGTGATGAGACAGTGGGCTGCAAGTACTGGTACCTCTCTGACGTCTGTCTCTACACCCGCATCAGCTACCTGTTTGACCATCCAGGCACCCTCTTCTATGCAATCTTTGTCTCCTTCTGGGGTATGTGTACATCTTAAGTTGTCATTTGCTTCCATTGTTCATTCACCAGCTGAAGTAATCTTTCCAGTCATCAGGGATACAAAAATTTAGTTCACTTTTATTTATTTTAGTATCCATCACCTTTAGGATCATTTTGGTAAGGTTTGTTCAGGCTGAGAGTTCCATCCATATACATTTAAAATGAAAGGGCAGTTTGAATCAAGGTTTAACAGGGACTCAGATGGTTCTTTCAGACAGTAAGTATATATTCACGGATGTAAGGGACAGCAGCAACTATGTGGTTTGGTTTCTCTTCAGCCGTCACATTCTTGGAGTATTGGAAGCGCAAGAACGCGAGTCTGGCTCACCACTGGGACTGTCTGGACTTCGAGGATGAAGAGGTGGGTGTTAGCATGTGGGCAGCATCATGTCAATTCCTGTATTGGCACTGTATTATATTTGCCAGTGGTATATAGGATAAAGCTTGTAATATGTCTGCTGATTCATTGGTTAAGATTCAGGAAGGTCAACAGCAGCGCTGTGGTTGAAAAGTTGTTACACAACATGTATTTTACCACATAATCTCACGACAGCAATTCTTTTGTACAGTTTGTGAGAATTATTTGTTATGACTGCCCAAGTGTTATGCCTACTGCTGTCCTGATTACCTGCATATCTTTCAATTGTTATAATACAGACATGTGACTATTGAAGCGATTGTTGATGCAGGAGACCCCTCGCCCCGAGTATGCGTCACTCTGCCCAGCTATGGAGAAGAATCCCGTCACAGGGGTCAAAGAACCCTACTTTCCTGAGAGGGATCGCATCCCACGGATAATGTCAGGGGTGGCTGCTATTATTATCATGGTAAGTTATATACATTTTCATGGATCTATTGTTAACATACATTTGTTTGTCACTTTTGCAGTGCTATAATTAAATTTTAATGTACAGCTACTTATAATATTTATTTATCCATTTTGTCAACATATTATTTACATCTATTAACTAAATATCTTGTTTAGTGTTGGTGTGTACAGTCATCAGTTATATATTGAAAATCAGTCGGTTCTTGATTTAAATCAAGTGCTTGAATCAAGTGCTTGTTAATGGAAGCAATACTCGATAGTCAAATACTCGATAGTCAAATACTCGATAGTCAAATACTCGATAGTCATAACCAAAACTATTCAGTCATTCATATTTAATTACATTTAGCAGAGATTGAAACTGCCTTTTCATTTGCCATTATTTGTGTAGTTTATGCAATTATTCTCTTTGTATTAATGACTTGGTGGTTGAATGTCGCCATGCATAAGGATTAACGCATTAAAGCTTGTGTTTTTGCTTCTGCTGTTATTGTTTTTCTGAGACAACCCCAGAAACCACAACCTAAGGGTACTGTTGATTAACATCAAGTAGTAATAATAGTAATAATAAACTTTTTTCATAATAACCATATAAAATGAAAATGTTATCTTCCCAGTGGTCATGATGTTAATAAATAGATAATTATACAAATAGATACTAACATTAAGTAATCATGTACAAGTGCCACATATAACAAACGGTGGAATTCATAATAATGGATCATTTATGGATCATGCTGACGGCTATCTTGACCATTGTTGTTTACTTGTTTACAGATGGTGCTGGTGGTCATCTTCATCATAGCGGTCATCATGTACCGAGTGCTCATCGCCATCCCGCTCTTCCAGAATGAGTGGACGCGGTCGCAGGCCAGTATCATCGCCAGTCTCACTTCCGCCTGTGTCAACCTCGTCCTCATTATGGCTCTCAGTCTCGTCTACGAGAAACTCGCCTTCAAACTCACCCAGTGGGGTAAGTTCACCCAATCTTCACATGGTCAGGCTATTGCATTTGTCACCTTTTTGGTTAGAAATGTTCTTCTAGTTCTAGTTGTTTCCAGCATTCGGCATTGTTCTATTAACTAACTAATGTGTATATTGTGGTTATTTCAATTTGATGGTGGTATGTCTCATTCAACTAGTTAGCCTTTTTCAAAAAATTATCGCCAAGCCAACCTTTTATATGCTGCCACTGAGAGTGGTCACTGCCAGGTGGTCACTGCCAGGGTGGTCACTGCCAGGGTGGTCACTGCCAGGGTGGTCACTGCCAGGGTGGTCACTGCCAGGGTGGTCACTGCCATGGTGGTCACTGCCAGGGTGGTCACTGCCAGGGTGGTCACTGCCAGGGTGGTCACTGCCAGGGTGGTCAATGCCAGGGTGGTCAATGCCAGGGTGGTCACTGCCAGGGTGGTCAATGCCAGGGTGGTCACTGCCAGGGTGGCCACTGCCAGGGTGGTCAATGCCAGGGTGGTCACTGCCAGGGTGGTCACTGCCAGGGTGGTCACTGCCAGGGTGGTCAATGCCAGGGTGGTCACTGCCAGGGTGGTCAATGCCAGGGTGGTCACTGCCAGGGTGGCCACTGCCAGGGTGGTCACTGCCAGGGTGGTCAATGCCAGGGTGGTCACTGCCAGGGTGGTCAATGCCAGGGTGGTCACTGCCAGGGTGGCCACTGCCAGGGTGGTCAATGCCAGGGTGGTCACTGCCAGGGTGGTCAATGCCAGGGTGGTCACTGCCAGGGTGGTCACTGCCAGGGTGGTCACTGCCAGGGTGGTCACTGCCAGGGTGGTCACTGCCAGGGTGGTCAATGCCAGGGTGGTCACTGCCAGGGTGGCCACTGCCAGGGTGGCCACTGCCAGGGTGGCCACTGCCAGGGTGGCCACTGCCAGGGTGGCCACTGCCATGGTGGTCACTGCCATGGTGGTCACTGCCAGGGTGGTCACTGCCAGGGTGGTCACTGCCAGGGTGGTCACTGCCAGGTTGGTCACTGCCAGGGTGCACATCGTCCTCAATATGGTTCTTTTACGACCCCAATTAAATGAGACGGGACCAACATTAACATGATCATTCAAGTCACGAGGGATACACAATCCCCAATGTTGAGAGCCAGGTCTTTACATTAAACATACCCATGCCTGGTCGGGTCTTGAACCCAGAACTAGCATGTAAGGTGGATGTGCTAACTACTACACTACCCCGTCTCAGTTGCAGTAAAACAAAATTGGTAATTTTTAGTTATTAATTTTATTAGCTTCTTACTGAAACAAATAATTTTAGTGGGTGGTAAGTGGACTTGGTAAGTGTTTATTTATCAATAAGATTAACTTACCAGTGAAATGGTGGAAGCTGCAACTGTAGCTTCCTACAATAGTGGAATGCACTGCACCGGGTCTTCTCCTGCAAATCTGAAAGCTCAGTTTTAGAAGCACCAACTTGTCCTAAGTTGAAGGAAGGTTGACATATGTTAGGGTGAACAATATGTGTATTTGTAAACTGGATTCTTGTGAACGTGGGAAGCTGTGTGTGAATGCAGTGATCTGTCGACTTACAGAGATGTTTCACAGCATACGTCTGTGTGTATTTGGATCGTTTCATCTGTTTGCAGAAATGCATCGGACACAGACAGAGTTTGAGAACCAACTCATCTTCAAAGTGTTCCTCTTCCAGTTTGTCAATTATTACTCCTCCATCATTTATATCGGCTTCTTCAAGGGCAAGTAAGTGACTTCACTGACCACAGACAAAGATACAGTTTAAGATATTGGCTATATGCTTAAGATACAGAATGACTGTTTAAGCTACTGGCTTCTTGCATATAGATACATGTTGACTGTTTAAGATGCTTGCTTAAGATACAAACTAACTGTTTAAGATAGTGGCTACCTGTTTAAGATACAGACTGTTTTAGATACTGGCTGCTTGCATATAGATACATGTCGACTGTTTAAGATACTGCTTGCTTAAGATACAGACTGACTGTTTAAGATACTGGCTACTGTTTAAGATACATACTGCTTGCTTAAGATATAAATGGGTTCTTATAACACTGGCTCACCATTTAAGATACTGTTTGCACAACAGACTGAAGGAATCCTTCATCAAAGGCAGTAATGGAGTGATATGCTTAGTGAGTCTATTAACAAATACAGCACAATATGTCTGCATATTGTTTGTCTTGTGGCAGGTTTGTAGGTTACCCTGGCCACTACTCCTTGTTCTTTGGGCTGCGCAGCGAGGAGGTCAGTACGCCTGTCTTCTACACCTGGCTCCTGTGTGGAGTCGTTCTGTGTAGAAGTTCTTATATTCTTATGAATGTCGTCTAAGTATTGCTTAAAGCTGATCATGGATCATATTACAAAAAGTTTGAAATGATTAAGATCACATTTGACTAAAACTTATTTCTGATCCTTGTTACATCCTTCCATGTTTGTTTGTTTCTGTCTTGTGTATAATGGAAACCTTTGGTAATTAATGTTAAATTGTTCATCAAATAATAATAATAATCCACATCAAACAGCATGAATGAGTTTGAACACTGTGAACTGTAAGCTTAAATTTAATTCATTAAACATGTTTGTGTCTTATGTATCTACACAGATGTGCTTATGTAGTTGTTACAAATAACTGTTGTCACACTGACCTGTTGGCTCAGAAACTGGCAGCTATCGTGTTACGGTCATGTGACAGTCATGTGACTTGTGTTTGTGCAGTGCCAGAATGGCGGATGTCTCATAGAGTTGGCCCAGCAACTGGCTGTCATCATGGTTGGAAAACAAATCATTAACAATGCACAGGAGCTGCTTGTGCCGTACGTACTCTTTGGTTAAACAGTTATCAGGTATGCATGCATGCATGCGTGTGTGTTTGGGTGCATGTGTGCACAGGTATGCATGCGTGCGTGTTTGGGTGCATGTGTGCACAGGCATGCATGCGTGTGTGTTTGGGTGCATGTGTGCACAGGTATGCATGCGTGCGTGTTTGGGTGCATGTGTGCACAGGTATGCATGCATGCATGCGTGCGTGTTTGGGTGCATGTGTGCACAGGTATGCATGCATGCATGCGTACGTGTTTGGGTGCATGTGTGCACAGGTATGCATGCATGCATGCGTACGTGTTTGGGTGCATGTGTGCACAGGCATGCATGCATGCATGCGTACGTGTTTGGGTGCATGTGTAGCTTTAATTATGTTATGTGTCATATAATCATATAATTGACTCTAAGAGGTGTGCTGTCATATCACTGTGAATTTGAGCATCTGTCATATCTATATTATAATGCCTTTTTCATGAAAAGAGAGACTTTAACTGCATTCCAGAGAAATTATACTATTGTCATTTGATTAATATTTGAATTATAACAATTCCTGTTTAATTTTATCAGCAGATGGTGCCGTAACTATCACAAAATGCACAGTTTAATATTATCACCGAATATGGTGAATTTACCATGTAATATTGGTCTGAATGAGTTTTGTTGTATTGTAAAAATGCCACATGTTTGATAAAGTTTGACATTTAAGACAGTGGGAGGTCTGTGAGTAAGAACAGTAGAAGAATGAGCACGTAGAAAAGAGTTGGTCAGTGTCATGGTGCTATCTCCCGTGACATCTGTCAATGTGTGACTACAGCAAGGTGAAGGCGTACATCCACCACTGGAAGCTCGGCTCCGCAGTGAAGGGAACAGACAAGGCACGGTGGGAAGAGGACTACGAACTCATTGAGAACGAAGGACTCTTCCAGGAATATTTGGAAATGGGTACATGTCATATAGTGATATTGGGCCGTTTACATAGGTTGTACATTGATAATGACGGAAATGTTTCATTAGTGCAGTGAAGAACGAGGTTCTAAAGAGCAGAATGTTATGGACAGTTATTGACAGGAGCTTATGGTACTGCACTGCATTTTTGTAAGTATTCTTGCATTTGTATCTTTCTAAAGCAATTTTCAAATTGATAACAATAATCTTTAGTGACAGTATCACGGTTCCTGTATAAGTATTGTAATTAGTAATACAATTTTAGAGGGGATTAAACACATGTTTTTGCTTCAACTCCCTCCATTTCTTACACACAATTAGTTACAACTACCATATTTTGGTATACAAATTGTACATAATATATTCATGGAATGTGTTAGATAATTACAAAGTACACTGCATGTATGATGATGATGTGAAATGTTGTTGGAAATATTTTTTATTGATTGATTCTAGTTCTAGTTTCTACGTGAAGTACTACACCAGTGTAAGCTGAGGTTTTATCAATGTCGGCTAATAGTGTGTCAGTGTCACTGAGATTATCTTTGCTAGTGTCGATACAAAACGTGGCACAATGGGAATATGTCAATATTTGTGAAAAAAGTGTCAGCGCCATTGTCACTGGGAACATTCCATTGTCAATATCAGTGAAGACCAATGGATGCAGGGAATGTGTCAGTGTCAGATAATAGATTTGCATTTAGTGAGCTGTAACTATTTTCTTGTGTTAACTGAGAATGTGCCATACTGGTGTCAGACTGTGTCACTCCAGCATGACGCATGTGTCACTCCAGCATGACACATGTGTCAATCCAGCATGACATGTGTCACTCCAGCATGACACATGTGTCACTCATTGTCATTCTAACATGACACTTGTCACTCCAGCATGATGCCTGTGTCAGATAGTGTCATTCCAGCATGACACTTGTGTCACTCCAGCATGACATCTGTGTCACTCTTTGTCATTCCAACATGGCACCTATGCCACTCAATCAGCTTGACACCTGTTTCACTGTGTCACTCAAGAATGACACTTGTGTCACTCCATGTCAGTCCAGCATGACACGTGTCTGTTGCAGTGTTACAGTTTGGCTTCATCACCATCTTTGTGGCTGCGTTTCCTCTTGCTCCTCTCTTTGCCCTACTCAACAACTGGATGGAGATACGACTGGATGCTCACAAGTTTGTGTGCGAGACTCGCCGCCCCGTCGCAGAGAAGGCACAGAACATTGGCGTCTGGTTCACGATTCTTGATGCGCTCGCACACCTTGCTGTCATCAGCAATGTAAGTTGACATGGAAACAGACATTTGCTAGAGGAGAATTTCAAAGTTTAAAATAATTATGTTAAAGTACATTTGTGAACAGTGTTTTATGTCTGCTGAAACTAACATGTTGCATTTTGGGGAACAAATGTCTTAGGAGACCAATGTCTTAGGGCCTTGAGAAACTAGTGTTTTATTTCTTAGCAATGTATTTCATGTCTTTGGAAACTAATATCTTGTCTTGGAATATCAGTGTTTTAAGTACTGAGAGACTAATGTCTTATGTCTGGAAAGACCAATGTCTTACATCTTGAATGAATTATATCTTATGCCTATGGAGAAAAAGGTCTTACATCTTGGGGGACCAATGTAGTCTGAGGAGACCAGTGTCTTATGAACAATGAATGTTTGATAAATCCACATTAAAGTGGCTACTTGTTTGTTTCAGGCATTTCTCATTGCATTCACATCAGAGTTTTTGCCAAAGTTGCTCTACCAGTACCAGTATGACTGGGACCTGAAGGGCTACGTTGAGTTCTCCCTGTCACATGCCCCCAACGGCACCCTGTCGCAACAATGTCTGTGAGTTAAAACCCCTCTGACTATCCCACATTGACCACCCCAATCTGACCACCCCATTCTGACCACTTCACACTGACCACCCCATTCTGACCACTTCACACTGACCACCCCACTCTAACCACCCCACTCTGACCACACCACACTGACCACCCCACTCTGACCACTCCACACTGACCACTCCACACTGACCACCCCATTCTAACCACCCCACTCTGACCACTCCACACTGACCACCCCACTTTGACCACTCAACACTAACCACCCCACTCTGACCACTCCACACTGACCACCTCACTCTGACCAGTCCACACTGACCACCCCATTCTAACCACCCCATGCACTCTGATCACTCCACATTGACCACCCCATTCTGACCACCCCACTCTGACCACCCCACTCTGTCAACACCACACACAATGTCAACACTATACACACGTATTATTGGTGTTGACATAGGTGTTAAATGAAAATTCAGTTGAATGTTTTCTGATATCACAAAGTATGACTAAGAATTGGTCATTACAGAGACACCAGACTATACCATACAATAGGGCTGTTCTGTTCAAACCTGTAAACACCGCAATAACAAATACTAATTCTGATCCACCAGGTACAGAGATTTCCGCACTCCAGACGGGAATCACTCGATATTCTACTGGAAGCTGCTTTGTGTCCGACTCGCATTTGTTATAGTCTTCGAGGTGAGTCACTCTTGAGGCGGGTAGATGGGAACAATGACAATAATTATAAAATAGATGTTCATGTCATGGTAGGCGACAGTGACTGGGTGGTCTGAACATGTCAACCTTCATTGAAGTGTGGTTTTATGATCCTATTATGTTAGGTGACAGTGACTAGGTGGCTTGAACATGTCAACTCTTATTGAAGTATACTTTGCAGCTTCTAATGCTACTGAGTGAACTTGCCAGTCATAGTGCACGTGGCAAGTGTGTCTGTTATAGATGATGTTTTCATGAAAGAACCTTGTCATTGTCAGTGCTCATAGTTGTTGCTGTTGTTATTCCAGCATGTTGTGTTTGGGATCTGTCGCCTCATTGACATCCTGGTGCCTGACATCCCTCAAAGTCTTGAACTGAAGATCAAGAGAGAGCGCTACTTGGCCAAACAGGCTTTAGCAGACACTGATACACTGATGCAGGTATGTCTCTAGTACTCAGGGCTGTCTTATCAGAGAGGTATGTCTCTAGTAGACAGTGCTGTCTTATCAGAGAGGTATGTCTCTAGTAGACAGTGCTGTCTTATCAGAGAGGTATGTCTCTAGTAGACAGTGCTGTCTCATCTTTCTGTTACTACTGTCCACAGTTTGCTGAAGTTGTCATGTGATGTTGCTATACACGACGTTCTACATAACTGCTGGTCTGTGAACCTTCTGTTGGCCTAGCAACTGTTGGCCTAGCAACTGTTGGCCTAGCAACTGCAGTTTTTAAATATATTTACCAATATTTATGTTGTGGAAAGAGATCTAGTTTGAGAATTTTATGGACATCGTTTATTTATTTAGCAATTTCAAGGACATCATTAATTTATCACTGCGTCATTTGAGTCATGAACGTTGCCTACAATTATGTAGATCAATGGCATGCAGGTGACAGTTTATTATGTAAGCATACTTCATTAAAATTTGTAAGATCACTGCAACAGCTTGGTGTATTGGGATTGTTGGGCCTTCAAATTATTAGAAGGGCCCACAAAATTGTCAGGTCATAGACCCAGTTGGCCCTTAACATGTTCAAACTTATGGCACGTACTGTTGTAGATGGAAACAGGAGATGACTCGGTTGAAGCCAGCGACATTCACCTCCATGTACCAGCAAAGGCATAGAGACATTTGTCATCACTCCTTGGCTTAAACTAACTAATCATTATGTAATGTCTACTTTAGTATAATCTACTATATTCTATATATATATATATATATATATATATATATATATATATATATATATATATATATATATATATATATAACTTAAATATACTATATACATTGTATAATAATTAGTGTACTATATATTTTTGTGTGTATATATATATATATATATATATATATTATATATATATATATATATATATATATATATATATATATATATATATATATATATATATATATATATATATATATATATATATATATATATATATATATATGATTCACATTTAAATAAATGTAGTGTTCTATTGTGCACTATTTAATATGATCAGTATCTGACTAGTATCACTTACTCAGTATTCATTCTTATATATTTCCAACTATGCTCAATGTACACCCCTGTACTCTACAATTTACATAGCCTACATTCCAGTCATCATGTACTATGTGCATTTAGCTGTTTTTATGGTACTGTAAGTTGTGTGCATGTGTCTGCTATCCACCAACGTAGCTGTGTTCTGTGTAGATATTCAAGCATGCAATGTAATAATTATTCAATACAAGTAGTAATGGAGTAATTTTGGTCATCACCATATGATGTTGACCAGGACAGACGGGTTGTTTTGAAAATGGCTTACAGTCTGTATTAATGGCTTACAGTCTGTATTAATGGCTTACAGTCTGTATTAATGGCTTACAGTCTGTATTAATGGCTTACAGTCTGTGTTAATGGCTTACAGTCTGTATTAATGGCTTACAGTCTGTATTAATGGCTTACAGTCTGTGTTAATGGTTATAAATTTAGCGTGTGACAAGATTACATTTGCTGTCAATACATGTATCCACATGATGTGTATATAAATACATATACTCTACATGCAGCATACGCAGACCAATTATTCAACAGCAGATCGCTGCTGTAAAGCTGCTTTAAATTAAAGCAGCTTAAAGTTTTGATCTCTGGTTACGTGGATAATGCATTTTAGTTTACCATCCTAATTGTTAGTTTACATAGTATTACCAGAAATTGAATAATGTATCATCATTTGCACCAAAAAAAATTATTTCAGAATGTTGTGTATCCTGTCTCCCATGACGGAGCGGTCTGCCGTGCACAACGGTTATGCATAATCAGTCTGCATATGCAGCATCTAGACTTGTGTGTATATATATATATGTGTACAGTCTAACAATTGATATATAACTGTTGGACTGTGCCATTCTTGCTAGAATGTTTAACCTACTAACTAGTAGTTGGTGTAAAGTATATATTAATATTTTCTGACATGTTCAGAGCCAGAGCTGATGTGATTTATTGATGTGGTAAGTCCAGGCAGTTTGGCTAGTTAATTGACTGATGCAGAGGCTCTAAGTCTCACGATTTTTCTGGAGATCTCAGCTTTCTTTCACCAATAATTTGTAAAAAATATCACAACTTCAAGTCAAACTCTCACGGTATTTCCATTCTTCCCTCGGAGAAGGGCATGACGCATTAAATTGCACATTTTGCCATTTCACAAATAATCTGATCATGTAAATTAATCACTATTCGTCTGGTGTCACTAATCCATTACAAGTTAGTGCTATTTTTACAGTTTTACGTTTTTATCTGAGCTTATAACCAGTGTTGTTGTAATATCAATATATGTTATATATCTTTTAATAGAATATGTACATACTTTTAAATTCCTTGATCTTTATTGCAAGCATTCCATGACTATGGTAAAACACATTAATACATGCAATTATAATTCACAACCACAAATATTGAGATCTCACTTTTTGGTGTCTGATCATTTGGAACTTCTGCTAATGATTAATTGTATACTAATTTTATAACTTCTCAACATTCTATTAGTGAAATTAGTATAACTGTTTCTGTATTTTCTTTACATATTACAGGTGATATACTCGTAAGATTAAATAGTAATTGCTCTTGTTTTCATCCACCATGTGTTCTGACAACAGCTGAGTGTTCTTGTCTGCCGTGTTCTGACAACTGCTAACTGAGTGTTCTTGTCTGCCGTGTTCTGACAACAGCTAACTGAGTGTTCTTGTCTGCCGTGTTCTGACAACAGCTAACTGAGATTTGTTGTCTGCCGTGTGTTCTAACACCAGCTTAGTGTTGTTGTCCGCCATGTGTTCTGACAACAGTTAACTGAATGTTGTTGTCTGTCGTGCGTTCTGACATCAGTTAACCGAGTGTTGTTGTCTGCCACGTATTCTGACAACAGTTAATTGAATGTTGTTGTCTACCATGTGTTCTGACAACAGTTAACCGAGTGTTGTTGTCTGCCATGTGTTCTGACAACAATTGACTGAGTGTTGTTGTCTGCCGTGTGTTCTGACAGCAGCTACTGAGTGTCATTGTCTGCCATGTGTTCTGACAACAGCTAACCAAGTGTTGTTGTCTGCCATGTGTTCAGACAGCAGCAGCATTTTTGAAAAAGAGGTAGTCTGAAGAAAATGGGTCATTTGGGGGGAAAACGGGAGGAAATCTATAACACAGGAGATTTCATCTCGCACCCACGAGAACGTAAGACAGATACCAAATGCAGGAGTCTCCTGCCAGAAACAGCAGACTTAGCAGGTCTGTGTAGAACTGCAGATATGATGCACCTGCCATGTTGTTCCAAATACTGCTCAATTAGTCTTATACAGCACACACTGTTTAGCTGTTTATGCTGCAATCTTTTTAAATATTTTTAATCTCTTGTTATTGCTCACTAATCATGTTACAGTGGCTGGTCAGATGCAGTGTGCTTTAATTTCTCCTGCAGAAAACACTGTATTTGCGACATGATTCATTTTGTTATGTAAATTTGCAGATGTTGAAAGTCATGCTACTGGCAGTAGACTTGTGGACAGTGATGTTACTCACCAGGTGTCAACATTAACATGTTTCGGACGTTTCAGTGTTATCTATATTGATGGTGATAAAGAGGTTGTCTTTTGAACACAATGTCTGCTTGAAGACATTGTGAGCAGAGACAAACCTGGTGTGAGAATTGAATTTGTTGAAATGCATGGTGGGTCCTGGTTAACGTTGTTAGAAAAACTAAGTCTCCAACAATTTCTTGACTCAGGTGTGGTGTAGGTATTTCAGCCATCAAAGAATCTCACTTTATAATTATCACAGGATGGCATTGCTTACAACATTAACAAACAGTTATGTTTATGGAGCAATTTGTGATGGGTAGAAATGACAGATATTGCAGAAACAGAAATTGTTTGCAGATGTAATACTAGTTACTAATGGTGCATAGAGGGGTTATATTCAGTTGTCAATTGTATATAGCGTCTTATATTTTGTGATGGTGCAGTTACGTGGCAGAATCTGTTCATGAGAGATGTCATAATTGTTGTGTATGATATCTGTTGTTTGTTTTGCCTTGAAATAAACGTATCTAATAACGTTTTCTTTTCTTCAATCTGTGTATGTCCAGTCAATAACAGCAGTTTGCTAATCATGTCTCTAATCAACTGTTAATGGTGCACACTGCTTTATACGGGACGCTGTGGCTCAGTGGTTAAAACACCAGACTGCCAGTGGAGAGGACCAACATTCAAACTACCTTGCTGCTGTTTCAAAGCGTGAGAAAATTTGTTCCCCGAATAGTTTTCATGCAGTAATTGCAGCAAGGCTGAATACTTCCCAGAGAAGTAGAGTTGGTGTTGGAATGAACAGGGATTCGCATTTTATAATAACAAGCCTTTTTATGATTGTTGCATTTCTCCCAACGAACCTAAGAATTGTATTTCCCTTTACAGCAATAGTTGTGAAACATATCGGCATTAATTGTTAATTCCAGGTTCTTTATTTTATAATTTAATACAATATGTGTTTATTGTAGCTTATTGCAGCACATTCAGATTAAGGCATTTATACATATTTCAATGGATCACATTTGAAGAGTAAACTGAAATTGCACATCAATATATTTTTAGACCAAAGGCAGCTGCAACAGGTTCTCCGCATGCTGAATATATATTATTTGGTTTTAGTGGATACACAGGTAATGTTGTAGAAGGAACTATTGTGTGGGGGAGGTGTGCCAGTGCCTGGTTGACCTAAAAAATTGGTGGGTGTGATTGGTTGGAGGTGAACTCTCAAGAATGGTGGGAGATTGGCCCCACAAACAGGTGGGAGATTGGACATTGGTCACCAAAACAGGTGGGAGATGGGAGGTTGATACCCCTGCCATGCACCCCTCTATTATTAGACCAGTAGCTTAATAAAAAATGTGGGACACTTGACTAAAGCACCAAAATTTGCATACATGTTGCTTAGGTCCTTAGAAAACTTTCTGGAGGGGGTGCCTGGGTGGGTGCCTGGGTTAAGTCACCTGCAGCAAGGTCAAACAAAGGTTATCCAATATGGCTGCCACTGTGCTTATAAATACCTCCTTTTTTATCGTACCCAACGTTTTAGTTGCATCTTGCGTGGAGAGTTCCTTCCTCAGGTCATTGTCATTTCAACACTGAGTTGAGCTGGTAGAAGAAGCAAGTGAACTGCTCTATGATGTTGAAGCTAGGAAAATCTATAATTAATGGTTCGAAGGGATGCTGCACACGGAAACTGAAACCCTCAGTTGTAGATGGAAACACCTTCCATGCTTCCCAAGATAACCTTTGTGCCTGCCGTTGAACAATGATATTGTGTCAGATCCAGTAAGAAAATGGTGGTTTTGACATCATCGCAAAAAGCTCAAGGCAGATGGGGTTGATATAGTATTACCTGAAGTTGTACATCAGGATGTTGAGTTGTCAGCTCAAAGAATACACCCACCACTGAAACTTGGACACACCTCCCAGCACTAGCATCCAGTGTCCATGCTTTCAAATAATATGGTGAATTTGTATTTAAATGTTGTTTGTGTTGAACATGTAACTGCTATCAGTTTGTGGATATTGACTTTACAAAAATGCCATAAAAATTGCAATTCATATTTCCATGTCAGGATTTAATAATTGATTGCTAAACACATTGAATGCAACCATCTGTGTTGCACTGCCTTGCATCAAGGTAACAACACCTCCTGTTAGAATGCACACACAGACCAAGTTTAATAAGACACATGAACAATGTATACAACAAGGAATGCTTTAGTAACTACCTATAACTAGCCTATGATTTGAGCGACGGACACGCCCAGTCCCTGGGACTCAGCCTCTGTAGCTCCTTCACCTTCCTCCACCTCCACTTAAGCCACAGACATGCAATGATGAAGCAGGCCACAGACTCAATGTAGTAGCCATCAATGTACGTTGCACATGTGCCACCAGCACTACTGCAGGCCTGCAAAAAAACAAATACACAGATTTAGTTTTATTATCAGTCTGAAACAGATTAGATAAAGTGGTTATTGAATATCTATTTAACTGATTAGTGATGAACTGTAAATGTTTAAATGGCATTTAATAAAATAACTCTGGACTGTAGAGGACTGTAGACTGTAGAGGACTGTAGAGGACTGTAGAGATTGTAGAGGACTGTAGACTGTAGAGGATGTATAGGACTGTAGAGGACTTTGTGCAAAAATTACCTAAGGAATTATCGTCCTATCTCTAATCTCAGTTTTCTGTCAAAAATATTGGAAAAAGTAGTTGCTAATCGCCTTCATGAACATATTTACAACCATCACTTATCAAATGATCTACAGTCTGCATATAAATGATTCCACTCTACCGAAACAGCTCTTCTCAAGATACACAATGATATAGTTGATAACATGGACAATGGCAAAGTCACAGCACTCACTTTACTTGATCTCTCAGCTGCTTTCGATACAATTGATCATTCAATCCTTTTACAACGCCTCCATAGATATTTTGGAATTTCTGGCCCAGCTCTTTGGTGGTTCAAATCATTTTTATCAGACAGATATCAAAGTATTAACATATCTGGCACATTATCTAGCCCACAACATCTACCATTTGGAGTGCCACAAGGATCTGTCCTTGGCCTTGTTCTGTTCAGCTTATATACTACATCGCTCAGCCAAGTTATTGCTAATCATAATCTCAGTCATCACCTTTATGCTGATGACACACAGGTTTATGCTGATGACACACAATCAAATGGACAAGAATCTCTTTCGACTTTAAGTGACTGTCTTACTGATATCTTGTCGTGGATGGAATCAAGTAAGCTAAAGCTTAATCCAGATAAAACAGACCTTATTATTATTGGCACTAAACAACAACGAAATAAAGTCTTCAACCATTTCACAGTTAAACTGCTTGGCAGTGATACATTCCCATCAGATACCGTTCGCAATCTAGGTGTTATCTTTGACAGTAACTTCAACTTTCGCCAGCATATCTCTCAAGTGTGTAAATCCTGTTTCTATCATATTCGTGATCTTCGTTGAATTCGGCGTCACATATCTATATCTACTGCTAAAACAATATCAACAGCACTAATTAGCAGCCGCTTTGACTATTGTAATTCACTACTAAATAACATCGCTAAAAGAGACTTGGCTAAACTCCAACGAGTACAAAATTGTCTGGCACGTGTGGTTCTCAGGGCGCCTCGGTTTTCACCGTCACTACCACTACTTAAACAGTTACACTGGCCTCCAGTTTCTTATCGAATTAATTTTAAGCTGTCCACTCTTGCATATCGTGCTCTATCTACACAACAACCATCCTACTTGGCTAGTCTCCTGCATCTTTCAAATATCCCTAGGCAGCTAAGATCATCAACTTCACAACAACTTATTGTACCTAAAACAAAACTTAACTTGGGTAAACGTACTTTCTCTGTCGCTGCGCCTAGGGTCTGGAATGAACTCCCTATCACTTTGAAAACATCTGAAACTATTGCTATTTTCCGAAAAAAATTCAAGACATCTATTCCAAATTGCATTCCCACCATAAATGTTCGGTTGTCCCTCGTTCTGATACTGACTTTTGCGCGTCCCTGTTTACAATTACGCTTACTGATTCTGTTTTGTTGCGCCTCAGGTTCCTGAGGATATAGGCGCCATAGAAGTCAATTATTATTATTATATTATAGAGAACTGTAGAGGACTGTAGACTGTAGAGGACTGTAGACTGTAGAGGACTGTAGACTGTAGAGGCTGTCTTATTTTAAAGTGCAGTATTGGTCGGACACAAACTTCGTGTTTCACTGCATATTGTTCAACACTGCCTGATTTTTGGGGGATTGTAGGGGGAAATAACATGTTGAGATAGACTCATGATTTACCAGAATACACCATTCCATGTCTGCATTTTCAATTCTTCTTACTCTGCGGAATACAGTGGGACATATCTTTCCCCAGCAACTACACAGATTCAATGTGCCTGCTTAGACCTCAATAGAACTTTGTATTCTGTTGCCTGGTTTCCTTAAAACATACACAATTTCCAATGAATGATAGTACACAAAATGTGGTGGCTTATCCCTGTATTTACAGCTGTGTTAATAAATGACTACTTTGGTATGTCAGTGTTGCTCACTGCAGGTGCGTTTTTTCACAATGAAACTGCAGGGAACATAGCACTTGAAGCAAAGTTCAAGTTGCCCCCTGACCCCTGCCACACCCAAGGCCTTGTGACACACCAAAACGTACCTCCACCTGTGCCTGGTTGTCACAGCTGGCTGTTCCAGGCTGACAGGTCTTCCATGTCAGACTATCCACCATCCACAAGGCCAGGGTGCTGGGCCAGTTACCTCCTGCAACAAAGACTTTTGTCAGGCACCCACCAAGTTACCTCCAGTAAAATACACATGGCTTCAGACTTCTCTCTTTCACACACTAAGTTACCTCCAGTAAAATACACATGGCTCCAGACTTCTCTCTTTCACACACCAAGTTACCTCCACTAAAATACACATGGCTCCAGACTTCTCTCTTTCACACACCAAGTTACCTCCACTAAAATACACATGGCTCCAGACTTCTCTCTTTCACACACCAAGTTACCTCCACTAAAATACACATGGCTCCAGACTTCTCTCTTTCACACACCAAGTTACCTCCAGTAAAATACACATGGCTCCAGACTTCTCTCTTTCACACACCAAGTTACCTCCACTAAAATACACATGGCTCCAGACTTCTCTCTTTCACACACCAAGTTACCTCCACTAAAATATACATGGCTCCAGACTTCTCTCTTTCACAAACCAAGCTACATCCAGTAACATCCATAGAGTAGATTTACATTAAATTCGAGTTGACGGGGGTGTAAGTGTCAACATGGCATATCTGCATAGGACTGTCAGATATGGTGTCATATACATATCGTCATATGTATAGGATATGCATAGGATTGTCTTATACATTGTCACATGCGTAGGATTGTCAGAAAACATGTGTATGCGTAGGGAGTATTTCATCTCAAACTGTGTAGTCTACGCAAAAATGCATAGAGTTGGTAACACTAGATTCTGTTAATTCTACAGTAACTGGCAAACTATAAAAGACAACACAGAAGAGCATTAATAACATCCTTCTACAGGGAAAGAACAGACACATCTGTGTGTGACTAACTTGACAGTCAGGCAATTTGTAAGAGAGCTGACAAACTCACCGAGGTTGGAGACAGTGTTGAGGAGGGTCATATACGTGCCCCCAATGGCAGGGTCGCTGACCTTGGCATAGAAGGCCATCTGACTAGAGAACATACAGTAGAGGGCCACCTGAAACACGACAGGCAGACATGTTATACAGCTGATGGTAAATAACATCAACGAATGACACGCCAACATTCATACAGACCTTTCTTGCAAAAACAATGGGCCAGATGATCAAAATCATCAACGGGCAATTAATGAAGCATAACCGAATTATCAGATTCAGAGCGACAGACTTAACTTCAATAAGTATTATCAAGACTCTGCGGCACTGCCAACATATGTGGGTGTCAGGATATTCGGTAATAATAATTATCTGCCAAATTCGCCTCAGTTATCTGGAAGTGGTACCACAGAATTCCCTAGCTATTCTCGTTAATCATGGAACATGCTAAGGTAATATCCACAATGCTAACAATTGTTGTGAGATCGATATTTTGCAGGGCACATAGTTAATAGTGCTCCTAGGACCAACTCAAGGAGTGCAAAGCACACTGTGAGGTTTATATCGTTAAACGACAGCAGTGTGTATGACAGGGATATTTGACATACCTGGTGCAGTGCGTAGACGACAAGTACGACAAGGAAGAAGTAGAAGGGGTATGTGCCAGTGTCAGACTTTGTGCTGGGCGCCCACCACACCACGGCCATGAACACCAGTCCCATTAGTAGTCTGAAATACAATAAAGTTAACAGCTTAGTGAAACACACAGCACCTCCGAACACCTTATCCCTAACAAACTGCCTTGTTGTTCCCAAGCCCCAGTGGCATCACAGGTAACACATTTTGTTAGATATATTGTGATATATTTATTTCCCCCATGGAGGGTGGAGTAGGGACCCACCTGAATGGCATGGCCTTGAGGAAGATGTCAAGAGGGTACGGTCCCGTGACGTGCCTGCTGATGACGAGGGGAAGCAGGATCTGTATGGGAACCATGGGAATACCGAGCATGGCTAGCGTCTCCCTCGGAACTCCCTCTTCTATTAGTTTCAGCCCTGTCACAGCATCAGCTGCTGCAAAGCCAATCTACAACAGCCACAACATGCGTGATGCATGATCTGACAAGAGGTAGGTAGATGGGTTCCAGCCTCACAATGACATGATCTGACAAGAGGTAGGTAGATGGTTCCAGCCTCACAAAGACATTGAACCGATGTTTTGACAGTCGAGTTCTTTACACAGTCATTCCAAGAATGATGTTTTCATTACACGAACGCTAAATTAAGATAACACAGGAGTTTAATTAATAAAAATTTACTGGTAACAATGAGAAATACATAAGAATTTTGTTCTACCTACGTGACAAATCTTTCAAAAGACATGCATACCTTTGAAATATGCAATAAAAATAGCCATACTAACACTTATGTCCACAAAGACAATTTATTACATGGGTAATCACTACTGATAACATGCTGTCTACGGTAATATACGCTGTCCTGCATGGTGTCATGTCCTGCATGGTGTCATATCCAGTGCAATAAAAACCATTATTACACTGTTACGTTCGTGCACAGAACAATTAGTTTAAATGGCATGCACCGTATAATACGTAAATTACTGTTTTTTTTGCATTAAATGTGTTGAAATATTAGTTATGAACCCATATAATAAATACCTTATCGAACAATATTGGGTTTTATGCACTCATTGCTTCAGAATGTTGTATTGGGTTCGCAAACTTGCTGAATACAACATTCTGAAGCAACAAGTGCATAAAACCTACATTACTGTAGAAGACATACTTTGGATGTGAGTAGAATGGTGACAAGAGAGATGACGGCTGGCAGTCTTATGATGGTGTACAGCTGTTTGTACGTCTCCAGTATGCCCTGGTCCTTGTGCAACTCTGCTTTCTCTTGTTTCAGCAACGCCACCAGAGTCGTTGTCACAAAGAACACAATGGCCCAGAAGTACAGGAAACCTGTATCAAGCAACCCAAAATTGTGAATGCTTGATGCAACTTACCGTCATTTTCCATGTGTAATACGTACGCAGACTTTTTGTTCAAATCTGACAGAATTTCTGTATTACCATGTGTAATACACACCCCAATTCATCTTTTTTTTAACCCTGTATATATTCACCTTCATCCCTTGACCGGGACATTCATATGGGTGCCAACGTATATATAGGACATGTTAATTCTAAATTTCAAGGTTTAATTAGGCAGGCGTCTATCCTTGTCCACATCATGAAGTTTTAAAAACTATCTATGATTGCTAAAGTTATCACTACTGAAATTTATTGAACTCATTTGATTTTTAACTTAAAATTAATGCTACTGATGTTTATAATTTTTGCTTTAAATTAATAAAATAATTTTTATTCACGATAAACCTTGTAAAATATACACTTTACACTCCCTTTAGGGTCACAAATTTAAAACATAAATATACAAATAAATACAGAACTGCTTAAAATTAAATAATGACATGAGTATATTCTAAAATGCAGCTTTGGGCTTCTCACAAGGTGAATCTACCCCCAACTTTTCAAGTTTGTGCTAATGTCCATCAACCATAACATA
Source organism: Lamellibrachia columna (assembly GCA_963662155.1). Classification (NCBI taxonomy): domain Eukaryota; kingdom Metazoa; phylum Annelida; class Polychaeta; order Sabellida; family Siboglinidae; genus Lamellibrachia; species Lamellibrachia columna. The sequence goes on from OY759267.1 coordinate 44,751,700, forward strand.
TTTAATGTTGCACAACTCCACACCCACCTGACAATGTGATCAGGCCTGTCTTCTCGGGCTCCAAGCGCAGGTAGGCGTTGCAGAAATCAGCCGATTCCAAGGCGAGAAATACAACATTGCCCATGAAGTAGCCAGCTGTCTGTCCGACTGAGTTACACGTTGATGCCCAGCCAACATTTCTCCTGTAAAACATCCTATCTGTATTAAGGTAGATTACAAATACAAATCATCACCTTGATATAGTTTGTTTTATTACCTGAACAAGCAGAAGTGTCACCGAGATGCTCACAGGCCACAGCATGATAAAATTATGATATTACAACAACACTGAATAATAAATAAGTCATGGTTAGCTTATACATAGCATTAGTATTAATAATAGTATCATTATTCATTCTACAATAATGGCAACACCAGATATGTCCAACAGGTTGCATGATATTATAAGTTGCAATAACATTTTGCAGCATTAGAATGTTTCAAACATAAGTATATCATTTTGCTAACTATACTTTTAAAACTAAGAATATTATTGTGCGACAGGAAATAACAATTTTAAACCTGCTGAAAATGTAAAATATGACCCCAACAAATCCTAGTTTGCATGACAAGCGACCTGTCATGTTTATTAAATACAAACAAAGGTTTACCTAGAGAGCATTGTGAGTGCCCAGCCATCAACAGCAATGTCTTGGGTAGCAGCGAGGAAATTGAGGAGGAAGAAGATAATGGTCAACGTCAACACACCATGACCTTCATTAGGGGATGACCCCGAGTCATCGCCTAGCAACTCGTTGACGTAGCCAGACAGGGTATACATGAAGAAACCAATCAGGTATTGCGTGGGAACCAGCCATGACTTCCTTCTTCCAAACGACGCCGAGTATGCGGCGTCGACTATTGGTGCCCACAGTAGTTTGATACTGAATGGCCAGTACGCGAAACTAAACATGGCCTGTTCAGTGTAGCTCACTTGGCGACTCTGAAGCAGATAGGGTATGCTGCCTGCAAGGCCAAGGGGAATACCCTGAAGGACGTACAGCAGTATTAACAGTGCTATGTTGGACCTGTCACCATCGAGTCCCCGAGGACTGTCACTCGAGTCAGGATATTCACTGGCAGATTTCTCATCCGCACTAGGGAAGTGGATGTGCATTGGAGAGTGTGGCAGGCTTAGGCCACTGTCTAGGTCCGTCTCCTCACTCGCCGTGTGGTGGGCGCCGCGGTAGCTCAGAGTGGACGAATCACCTGGCTCACGGTTGTCTTTGGCCATTCTGCTGCTCAATTAGTGAAGGATGCCAGATGTGTGAATAATAGCCTTCCCTTCTTTCTGGAACAAGCTGTCACATTTGTAATGACAGTTCAGATGTCTATGTGAGAAACTAAACATACTATTCACAGCAGACAGGTCACCACAGCGACTGCTTAAGTGATTTGCGCCGTCATGACCGTTGACTTTTTTACTTTTTGTTATTCTATAATTGTACATATTTCATACAAAAATAACTTTTCTATCACTTTGTTTGCACTCAATCAATGAAAAACTGTTGGTCAAAATTATATTGATGTGTATGTACAGGGCAAAGTGAATTGTGGGGCGATTCTAGAATTGCCCCGGATGTCTCGCGGGTCATTGTGGGAATCCCACAATGCCCGCCCAAGTGGAGATGATAGATCTGTCAGTCGCTCGGCAATATTCGGAGTGGTGAGACGTACATTGTTCGTGTTGCATATGTGTGGTTTATTTCATTTCACGTGCTTGACTGGCTTTTCGTTTGCGTACATTTAATGATCATTCTATTAGATTGTTTGCGATAAATTATTTCATGTTAAATGTTTGATTGATTGAATTATCTTCTCGAATAACAATTGTTACGTGTGACCTTATACTATGCTATAGTAAACATCGTATCGTTTGAATATTGCTAATGATCGTAAGACTTGCATGTCCGAAGTAGTGACCAATTTGCTATTAGTTCAAAATTCGAAAGTCATATCAGAGGCGAAATATGACAAAATCGCTGAGCATCTACGACCATATGCGGCCACCGACCCCAAACTTCGCTGGTGGATCAAGCGTAAACGTTTTCAGCTGATCAGCGTTCTTGAGCTCAACATCGCTGTCATTCCCAAGCGATGTACGTACGTGACTGTTGTATACGAATATTATATGTTTAGGGTAACGTAATGCCTGTAGATTTTGTAACCCCCCCAAAAAAATACGTGCCTGGTAGTCTGGTCAAGTGTGCAGGGTTTCCAGTATAATTATGCATGGCTTCTATACTAAGGCTCCATGGCTTAGGCATGTGTGGATCCCATCCTGACTGACTTTAAGCTGTTCCTGTAATCTGTGTGACATTTGTGACTGATGCTAATGCAACAATAAAAGGAAGCCATTTCACAGTGGCAGTACTGCACACCATCTGACATTTTTTCCATGTAGCATTGGTTGGTTGATTGGTTCATGAGTTCTGTAGAAAAATGTATTAAAGTTCAATAGATATGCATAATATTACTTATTAAGTTAAAGAACGATTACCTTAACAATAGGAATTATGTTTTGGTAATGTTTGTGCATAAACATATGTATGTATTGGGATGGACACTATCAGGAAGCAGGTATGACTGCCACTCGTCTGACATCCCTCGGTGTTTCCACGCGTGTACGTTCGCCAGCCCGTCTATCGGTCTGTGCAACGCTGCGACGATCACTGACGGTTTTTCCCTCTGCACGTAACTTGCTGTCGCAAACTTGTCAGCCTCAAGCCGGCGAAATCTCGTATCAATGTCCTGCTGCATTGTTTCTCCAACCGAAGTCCTTTTCCTTTCAAGTGTCGCACGAATGAGTGGCCGATCATAAGTAGTTTTGCACATGCCTAACTTTTTCCTAATTGGCTAACGGAATTTCCTAACAAACAACTGATTGGCCTACCTACTCTCACACTTTCCTTGCCGTCACGCCTGCTTGTTTTCCACGAAGCATAACAAACGACTATTGGGACTCCCTGTACATTAACTTTACACTTCAGAAACACAGCGCTTAGCAAACCTATTCTACACGATTGAAATTAATTACCCCCACCCAGTTGATTACCCCTTGTTACCCAATACAAGTGCCAACTACCTCACATTTCTGAAACACACAAAAGGACATGGTTAAATATACACGTTCTTAGGCTAAACACTATGAAAACTACGGTATTATTCCAACTCTGCACCATGCAAGAGGGGGCAAAGTTGGAATAATCATTATAAGTAGTCGATATTAAAATATATTGCGTTGAGTTTGTGTCACACAGTTAGCATTTATAATATAACACACGTTCTTAGGCTAAACACTATGAAAAAAACTACGCCTATACATATAAGTTTGAATGAAATAACGGTATTATTCCAACTCTGCACCACGCAAGAGGGGGCAAAGTCGGAATAAGCATTATAAATAGACGATATTCAAAGATATTGCGTTGCGTTTGTGTCACACAGCACCTATAATGTTACACACGTTATTAGGCTAAACATTATGAAGTCCACGCTTGTACATGTAAGTTTGAACGAAATAACGGTATCATTCCAACTCTGCACCATGCAAGAGGGGGCAAAGTCGGAATAAGCTTTATAAGTACACGCTGATCACAGATACTGCGTTACGTTGGTGTCACACTGTTAGCATTTATAATTTCACACACGTTATTAGGCGAAACATTATGAAATCCACGCTTGTACATGTAAGTTTGAACGAAATAACGGTATTATTCCAACTCTGCACCATTTCAGTCGGGGGGCAAAGTGGGAATAAGCTTTATATGTCATTTATAAATATTGCGTTCCGTTGGTTTGTTATACAGTCAGTATTTTGAATGTTATACACAATATATGGTCATCCAGTAAAACAAGGACGTCGGCATACACGTTTTCACAACGGCACGCTTGAACTAACGGTATTATTCCCATTCTGCACAATACAAGAAGGGGCAACGTCGGAATAAGCAAAACATACAACGCAGGATTAGCTAGTTAATTACCCCCTTTGTTGCTCCGCTACAGCTTCAACACATTCACAACACACACAAAGGACATGTTTCAACATCTACGCTGGCTAACCAATTATGAACTGGTAGCTAGTGAAGTACCTATAACACCGCGGACCTCCATTGTACGTGTTCAAAGTCAAAGCTCTATGTGCTAAAGAAGCCTATTATTATTTTCTACCGCAGGACATGATCTTATACAGGCGTATGTGTCAATTTAAAGATACGCTCAGCACACCTCGACTGAGCACATCTTCAAAGAAACATATCACGCCGGGCAGAGTTCAAATACACCGTAATCCATTTGATCGTTTTCTGAATTCTCACAATGGTCCGTCCCAAGTGAGAATCAACGTTTAGTCCATTCCAACTTGGGCGGGCGTTTTGGGAATTCTCACAATGGTCCGTCCCAAGTGAGAATCATCTCCACTTTGCCCCCATTCCGAAACTGCCCGCAACATGTATATTAATACTGATGACATCACAAACACAGATTTTATAGCATAACGTAGTCGGAGGTAGCCAAAAATTATTTGTAAATACTGTCACTAACACTGTCCCATCGTTAACACTACGTTTTGCATGATCATAAGAAAACATGACCATCAAAAATTATTAAACTTTTTACCTGCCACTGTCATCATCCTATTGACATACTGATCATGTTTAGTCAAAATTAGACATTTCTAGCTCTTGCAAAATGCTTGTATGTAATATACTTGTCAGGTCAGGTACTTTTCTGGATTATTTAGGCAATTATGCCTCTTGTGCCAGATCTTTAATTTTTTGTATTATCAAACCCATCAAATGTTTACCTATATGGGCACGATCCCTTTTATTAGGCTTTAGGCTAGCTGGTCACCAGTCCAAGAGGTAATATAGCAGTTGGTTTGCACTTAGTGACTTACGCTTACGAAGTTACGGCTTACGCAGGCGTCACCTGGTGCCATACAAATTAATACGGGGTGCGCTATCTAGTAAATATGTATATATACATGCATTGCATACACATCAGTGGTACGCCACCATAAGCCAGTCAGTTATGTAATATCGAGTCATGACATATCATGGACGTTTCGAAACCCATCTTCGCCTTCGCGGCTTCGGATCTCGCCGCCATGCAGAACCAGGCGCGATGCGACAGCTGGCAGATATATACTCACACATTTCCTATTTCCATAGGTGAAATGTCATATGGCACGCATTAATTCGTTGCAATAATTCATTGTTCAGTACATCAAGCAAGCATATCGTAAAATAAACTGGGTTTCTTCGCAAAATAACTCCACGTTTGACAGCTTGGCTTCTCCGGAAGTTATTTGGAGAACATCTTCTGAACCTGAAAAATGCCGATTCCGAGCTACCGATTGAAACCGAACTAGACATTGTCTGTGTTGTTGAGGCTTTGTAAATAAACAATCCAATAATCCTGTGATAGGACTGACGCTGTACCACCTCACCAAAAATATAAGGCACTGTAACACATTAAATAATTTCTAACATCCTGGGGCGCGATGGTCATGTATGTGGTAGAGCACCGGGCGAATAGTCTCGATTATCCAGCACCCCGCGCTGTGGCGCCACGTTTGTCGCACACATATTCGCCTGGAGACAGAGTGGGGTTCTTATTGAGACGGAAATCATGTATGCCCCCAGCAGGACACGGGCCACAGTCACTTTTCCCAAAGACGACCATTATAACATTATTGCGCCTACATTGAAAATTTATCCTACAATTTTTTTATTTCAAAGCACATGACAGACCCACTAAGACCCCTGGGCACAAATTGCTTTAACGCAATGCTACTGTGCACAAAAACATCACTTCCACTCACTCGTTTGTGTGCGTGCGTGCGTGCGTGCGTGCGTGCGTGCGTGCGTGTGTGTGTGCCTGTCCGATGGAGTCAAACAACTATTGACTCTTTTCTGTGAAGGCAGTGTGGCTAACGTCGATGCGTGGATGGCCTTTCTGTTTGGGGTGGAAAAGCCTCTTGGGTTTCATTCTAACCCTGGTACGCAACAGGGAGTGATCAATGTCACAGTCGCGCTGTGGTAGCTGCGTGTGTTGAGGACGTTGTTGAGAGAATCACGCCTGGTGATGACCAGGTCAAGTTGGTGTCAATGACCTGGCCTGGGATGTCTCCAGGACACTTTGCGACAAGGTTTGTATTCAAAGATAGTACTTGTGATGGACAGTTCATGACAGCTGCACAGCTCGAGTAGTCTCTGTCCATTTTCATTCATGTTCCCCAAGTCATGGTGTCCGAGACAGGTATAGGTCATGCCTCATGATCAGCACCCACTATTGCATTAAAGTCTCCCAACAGGTAGATTTGTTCTGTTTTGGGAATTCTGCTGATAGCAGCATCAAGTTCCTCGTAGAACTGATCTTTGGACTCCGGGGTAGAACAGAGTGTTGGAGCGTAGACACTCGTGGGATTGACTGGTTCTGCGTTAGTTGAGAGCCGAGTAGTGAGGCTGCGTTCTGAACCATCTGCTGGGGGTTCCATCATTGTGAGTAGCGTGTTCTTCACGGCAAAGCCTGCGCCATGTTTACGCTTTTCTTCACCTGCCAGAAGAACGTTTATCGTTGTTCTTTCAGCGAGCCACTGTCGGCAAGTCTTGTCCCTTGTAAGAAGGCTGTGTCAATGCTCAGCCTGTCGAGTTCCATGTCGATTGCGGCAATCTTACGAGCACTATCAATCGATTGCAGACCATCTGTCAGTCCAGTGCGCGTGGTCCTGACGTTCCAGCCATTCGAAGAGCTGGCATCTTCTCTATTCTCTTTGATTTGCCTGGTGTGATGTTATCGATCCACTTGTCGAGCAGATGCCTCTCGACCTGGCTGGTGTAGTCCAAAGGAATGCGATGCACTACGTTTGACATTAGTTCGGCTGCAGGAGCTGACGGAATGATGGCAGGATTGATATAAAACCGCTTTCGTTTTTTTTTTATCGAACCGCTTTTACTCTACTCCGAATTTTCTGTTAGGGCAGGTAGGGTTTACTCCAGTGAGCCCTGCACACTGCACCTCGAGGGCTCCAACGCACTTTAGCCTGAGGCCTAGTATCCATGGTATATCACGAGGTTGTGCTAGAGTCTTTTCTATGGAAAGACTATGTACCAGCAGGGGAGACCAATGCAACCGGCTCCTTTTTTCGCTCCCAGGAGCTATCTGGCGGCTGCAACTGTAAGCGAGAGTATCAAGCAAGAACTACATACTACGCACTAAACTACAACAATAGGAGCATCACACAGACCTGTGTTTTCACACCACACCACATGTAATTATACATACAAATATACACTCATGTTGCGAATCAAAAGTATAAGTAGAAAAAATTACACACACGCGCGCACGCGGGCACACAAACACACATATGTTGTGTGAAAATAATTTGCAAAACGTGGATTATCTGGTCTTCCTAAGCGACATAAAAGGCTGAATGGTGTATATTGCACCACAGTAAACATTAAATAAAGTTGTTTTACTGGTGCTGTTGCATAAATGGATAAAACATTCGCCTGAGCAAAGATACATTTTATTTCTGCCTGGCAACATCATCATCGTCAACAAGGTTATTGTTGATAATATGACCAAAGTGTTTACATTTCTCAGTACGAGGTACTAATTAAATGGTTATTAATAGTTAATTTCTTGCCCTGAGGTTTATTATCAATAACTATATATTATGGTTTGTTGGCATTATAAAAAACGCATAATAATAATAATATTAATAATACTTCACAAGATTAATGATTGACACAAACAAATGCGCGCATGGACACAAACAAACACGCATTATTGTAAAATGTTATAATATGTGCGGCTCACACCACGAAATTGAAGGAAGAAGTGGAGCTGGATAGGCCATACCATCAGGAAGCCAACACAACACACCACGAGACAAGCGCTCAGATGGAACCCTCGGGGGAAAAGGGGAAGGCCAAGAAACACCTGACGCATAGATGTCAAAAGCAGAATACAAATGGAAAGAGATGGAAGCCCAAGCCCAAAACCGTGTCCGGTGGAAAGGGGTCGTTGATGGCCAATGCTCTGCTGGGGAGTGAAAACTCAAGACACCACGAAAATACACACTATTGCGTTGCGGTATATCCGCTACCGTTCGGTATTTAATTGTTGCCTGGCGTACTGAATGCGGGCGTATCATCAACGGCCAGCAACTTCTAACAATTTCCGGAAACTAAAATTTGACAGTCATGGTAAACTTTTAGCGAGTTGTACCATATATTTGTGTTATTTCGATAATAGGAACGCAAGAAGAATGCCTGTACACGAACCACAGAAACTGTCCAAAGTGGTGATCCACCCTTTGGTGCTGCTAAGTGTAGTGGATCATTTCAATAGGATGGGAAAAGTAGGAAACGTGAAGCGCGTTGTCGGCGTTTTGTTGGGATCGCATCGTCAAGGCGTGCTCGACGTCTCAAATAGTTTTGCAGGTGATTGTTTATGGTTTTCTTTTAGTATATTAAGATACGTGCATTGTTCTACTATTTATTATTAAATTAATCGTTGTCTCTTTGATGAGTGATTTTATAAATCTGTAGCGAGTTGGCAGCGAGTTGTATTGTGTGGATGTTTTCCATTTTGAATGATTAAATACCGATTATCGCCCGGTGTTCTGATTGGGCGTCGGATGTTTCGGCCCATAACGGGTTCGGCCCATAGGCCGAACCATCCAACGGCGTGACCGGCGAACTGTGAAGTGTTTTCGCTCGCATGGGCCAAACCATCCGTGTATGCAACCAGTGCCGAATTGTAACTGTGTTGTAATTGTGTTTTCGAACCAATATTACTTATTTATTACGTTCGCTAGTTTCAGCTGTTTGCTTGTTTTAGCGAAATGTTCTATGCTACATTATTATTGTTTTTGAACCAATTGTTTATTATCTTCGCTAAATTATTTAAGTAATATTGAAACGCGCGCACGCACGCACACACACATTTCAAACTCAAAAAAACAAGTTTGGATATGTCAAGATACCAATTTCACCATATTTCAGTTTGGATCATTATTTTATTATATCAACCGATTTCCGTTATTTTATTTATATTGTGCTACAATTCTATAAATAGTTCTAGATTATTATTATTACATTAGCGTGTGAGCGTATGTTTCTGTGCGCAATCATTGTTTAGGCCACAGTTTTTTAGGTTTACAGATTTTTACAGTCATGTCTAACATCAGAGGAGGGAAAAAATAAAAATAAAAAAATGTTTTACTGTCATGTCAAGCACAGGACGGGTGAAAAAGAGACAAGAGAGATGAAGGGGGAGAGGGTTAATCAAGGCCATTTTTTAAAGTTTTTGTATGGATTATTACAGTGTTTAAGGTAGCTGGGGCTGATATTATATGCTTGTCTTGAATTGATTAGTTTCAGTAGAAGTTTTTAAGATAAATTAACAATTTCTTCACAGATTGTAGATTACATAGTACTTAATATTCCAGATTAATAATACTTGCATTTTTTCATTGATTTGGTTATGTTACAAGATTTTAAAAAAAAATTGGTAAATGTAAAAAATAGCCCCAAAATGCGAAATAATTATTTTGTTTTGAGAAAATCCCCAAAGAAATTAATGAAACACATAAGTATGACAGTGTCACTGATAACTTTAAGATATATTTTGGTTAACATAAACGAATTACGTCTGCTACATCACCGTGAATGAATTAAGAGCTTAAGTTGAATGACAGCTTAAAGTGGCAGCGAATTTTGGATACAAACCCTTCACCAATCGTAATTCGATATCGTATTATGTTGCCTACTTGTAAGAGGCATTCATACACCAAATTGCAACGTCGTAAATATTGTAAAATAAGAAATTAAGCATCATTTCCTGGTTATTAATGAAAACACAATCTCAACAAATGTTTGTTTTTGTGTCAACATTTACAGTTTTTCACTGGCGTTTTGTGTATTGTTGACAAAACATGGCCATTTGTATATTGACACGTCCCCTTAATTTTCCACCGCAATCCGGCAGGGTCACCAGGTCACATATACTTTGCCATTTCCATTAACGTCAAAGGCACAATAAACTACATTAGCGCTAATATTTGCTGGTTTAAGGACATGATTTAGTTAGATAGATAAAATACTGATGTGTACTGGAATCACAGTAACCAGACGATATGTTCCGCTTTCATGGCAAACGAATATAGCTGGTTTGAACATCATAGCAACATGTCAGCAACACGTTACAGCTTGACCACAGCCCAGGGCTTACGGCTACGTCTAGAAATAGTCCGTCTATATTTCGTTTCGAAACTTTCATGACTATGAAAATCATTTCTCTTATAGAACATTATTCACACCCATCTTGCACGAGACTGATCATTTGTTTTGTGTATTAACAGTCGGAGAACAATGAGTTGTCTGCGTAGTAATGCGGTACAATGCTGCCGTGAAAGTGGTTCCCGTCGTGGTGAATATATTTTTGGTTTTGCAATGCTTCTCTGCCATTCGATTTTTGAGAACATTTGAGAATGTCGGCGGGACATTAAAAATAAAAACCGATAAACCGTTTTTTTTATTCACGGAAATATGGTCGGCGGATCTGTAAACCGAAAAAAATTAAAACCGTTGCCTTGCTTTCTTATCGATTCAGGCCGTGGGCCGAAACGACTATTCTTAGATTTCCGCCGCTTAGATTTCCGCTACTAGAGTGGGCCGAATCGACCGTCGCTGAATTCAGTAGCGACAGTGAAGTGGGCTGAACCATCCGCCTGCGTGAGCCAAATCGACTTGGCCAAACCATCCGGGACCCTTCTGATTGCCAGTTTGGTATGCAGTGAAGAACATGTGATACTTACAGAAATCTGGGCAACTTCTGTGTGTAAGATGTCGAGGCATTTTCTAGAATCCGGACCCACCTCAATTTCGCCGTTATTAACATGCAATATATATAGTAACCTAGGCAAAGTCAATTGCCATACAATTTTTTTTATCTGGCTGTTGTAAGGCGAAGATCTCACTTGGCAGAAACGTAAGTATTTTCATGAAACGTGAAACCTTACAAAAACGCCATAAACAGCAATAAGCATGTCTTTCATGTCTGTATGCATTCTTATATGTATATCACTAAAGTTACCTGACAGTAACCATGTAAAAGTGTGAAATTATTACCTTTTTGTCAGAACGCATGTGCTTGTCAAAATTTTTATATAACCACATTTGTTGTGAGCGAGATTACCAAACGGGATCAATATAAAGTCACGCTAAGAATTGCCATATGCTGGCTATAGAGTTACATCATTAATCATCCCCCTATAAACAACTAACGGGTGTTTTATATATGTCTGTGCTGTTGGCCCACTCTGGCCTCATTCTACACGAAATCGCGTTTGACCATGTGACCCAAAGGCAACATCACGTGCACAGTATGGCGGCTATTTACGAAATCTTTTCTGTGTAACCAATAAATGTACTCATAAATAATTATTTGGAGCACAGTTCTTCTGTTTCTGTGTTGTATGTGTTGTGTTGTATGTCACGGAATACACATGAAACGGTTAGTGCGTATCGGTTTTAAAACTTAAGTTATAATTCCGTAGCCATTTCGCTATGGAAAGCCCAAATCGGCGCTTACTATAATGTCGGCATGGAAGTCCGCCCCAAAGCTCAAGAGTGGGGCGGACGACTCTGCCTAATAGTGACCATGCACAATGTCAAAGCATGGGTCCCTACTGCGTAAAATACATATAATCACCTTTTTTTGATGCTCGAATGCACATATTTAACTTGCTTTGAACACCGTCTTGCAAACAATAGGGCAAGAAGGCGTTCAAAGCAAGTTAAATATGTGAATTCGAGCATTGAAAAAGGCGATTAAATGTGGTTTTATGGATAATGTTTCAACACTACGTGTTCTGCAGATACATATGCATTGTATATGATTACTCTACAAGATTTAACAAGATTGCCATGCAAGGCAAAGGCCCAGATGGCCAGTGGACAAGGAAGCCATTGGCATATCGAGACTCCCAACATTTTTTATCTATGTGTAAACTGCCCTCCTGACATATATGTGTCAACCATGTTTTTAAACATATTCACACTGCTAAAACAGTTACACAATCTGCAGATAATTTTTTCTGTTCATTTATACTTCCTGATATCCAATCTACACTGATCCTTTACTAATGTTACCTCATGTCCTCTAGTTCTACTATCTTTCTTGAGTGATAAAAAAATGTTGTAACAATATTTTCATACCCATTCAATATCTTAGAAACATCAATTTGATCTCCTCTTAACCTCCTTGTCTCTAGGTTTGTTAAACCACACTCTTTTAGACGTTCTTCATAACTAAGGTCTCGCTAAGTTCTGGAATCACTTTAGTTGTTCTCTGTATTCGCCCAAGCTTATCTATATCCTTCTTCCGATATGGTATCCAAGCTTGTATACAGTATTCTAAGTGAGGCCTAACTGCAGAGATATAATTAGCTTTTTCCTTGTATGTTATATTTCTCCTAATCAACCCAAGAATTTGATTATCATTTGAAGCTGCAATACCACACTGTTCTGAAACTTTCATATCAGCACTTATTGTTACTCCTAAGTCCTTTTCTTTTTCAGTAGTACCTAGAACAGTATCTCCCATTTTATAGTTTACATCCAAGTTCCCATGTCCTGTATGTAGGCATTTACATTTCCCAAAATTGAATAACATCTGCCATTTTTGGCCTTTATTTTCTTAGCTATGATTTATGCAATTAACTGCCCTCAATAGTCCCATTTAGCCTCCTGAAATTTAGCATCTGGAACTGGTAATGAACTAATATCCTCTTTGGTAAACACCGTACTGAAGTATCCATTTAGGTCTTCCGCGATTAAAAAACCTTGCTTACAGCTGCAACTTTGTCTTGTACGTTTTGTTTACTCCTGGCATATGCATAAAAACTTGCATTTTTTATGTTACATGCTACTTTTAGATTGTCTAATTTTAGTCGTAGCTGCATTAAGTGCCTCTTTGTAATTTGTGTAGTCTTCATCCTTTCAGGTATGCCTATAAATCCTCCATATAGTTTGCTTATATGCTATTTTTCAAATACCTTCTTTTGACAAGTGTTATACTCTCAATTTCATATTTTAGAATGTTCCAACATTCAGTTGTCTTATTCCTCAGAATGTTATTCCAATCTAGCTTTGCTAAGTATTTTCTTATATCTTTATACAATGAAGCCTCATTATAAGCATTGTAAACGAGGCATGTTAGGTTTTCCAATCTCTGTCCCCAGCAGAGCTGGTAAGTAACGAAGTAGATCTACTTCGTTACATTACTTGAGTAGTTTCTTTTACTTTCTACTTGTAACGAAGTAGATTTTTATGGATCTACTTCTATTTGTAACGAAGTAGAATTATGTGTTACTTTTGTAAATGTAATGAAGTATCGACACCGGGTGTTTAATTTTTTCCCGCTGCATAATTATCCCGCTGCATACAGAAACGGCATATACACTACGCACGGAATCACCGCACGTAAATCTGTAATCTGTCTTCTGATTCGCTAATACAAAATTAACCGTGGAGCTGAGGCTGGCTGAGATGGACGAGTCATTGAAGAAGAGGCGCGCGCCCATGTTTGACCAGCTGGAGCGTCATCTGTCAGATGACTCGGAGCATCTCTCTGGGCTGACGGCATATCCAAAGCTCTGCACCCTGTTTGTCGAACTGAACACTGCTATGCCTGCTAGTGTAACCTGCGAGCATCTGTTTAGCAAGCCTCATCTTTAAGCCACTGCGAACGTGCATCGGGGATGCAGAGTTAGAGCAGCTGAGTAAAGTGTTCTTGTAACCTAGTACTATTTTCGTTCTTATACTTGTGGGCTCGTGAGTCGTGGTCTACTTTTGTTTCTACTTCAAGTAGAAATTTTTACTTTCTACTTTTCTCAAGTAGATTTTTTTGGCGATACTTTTACTTGAGTAGATTTTTCAGGATCTACTTTTACTCAAGTAGAACACTTTTAGCACTGCTACTGTATGCTGGCTATTCTGTCTGTATGTGGTAGCATATTATAGCATATTAAACGAGTCAACTAGTGTCAATGTGTAGTATTTTTAAATATCACACTCTTTTGGTTGAATGTTGAACTGAATGTTGAACTGAATAAAATACATGAATGTACAGTTATGGAATAGACTTGTTGCGATGATGATGAACTGGTACAGATTGATCAACTAATGCGATTCAAAAATAATAACCTGAATCTGAGTAACTGAACATGTATATGAGTTTGACACATGCAGTGTAAAAGCTGATTAAACATTGAAAACGACATAGTTTTTTTTAAACAACATCATTTTTCTTCATCTTTCATCGATTTCGAAGAATAAAATCACGACACATCTCCTGTACCACTGATTCACCGTTTCATATGCAGATGACGAATTTGTATTTTTGAGGTTGGTTTGGCATCGCGAAAACTTATGATTGATGCCAGTGCAGAACAAACATTGAAAGAACACCTCGTCACTCATTCATTGTTCACCTAAAGTTCACTGAGAACTAAACTGTATTTACCTTTGTGGAAGTTTCTCCTGGTTTTTTTTATTTTTACTTTCTGATTTTACTTTGATGTCAAAATGTATTTGATCAAGATCACTGTTAGTGATACCCAATGATTCATGTATTCTGACATTGTCTGCTAAATCATATTGTGAAATCACAAAACTATATCGTATACACTCTCACCCTGGTTGGTTCTAGCACGTGTTGAGTAAGGAAGCTATCCTGTATTAAAAATAGAAACTGTTGGTCCTCACCCCCTGTACTCTAGAGATTTCCAACGTATGTGTCCATGGTTAAGATTATGATACATTCCCCTTTATTCACTTCCTTTATAGCGTTTTGTGTTATTCTCTTTATTTATGTTTGTACTTCGGTTTTTTATTTTTGTGTTGTCCTCTTCGTTTATGTTTGGACTTCGGTAAACTAATCCAGTAGTTAATGTTGAATTTCCTGTAACAATATTGCATCAAACAGCTTCATCAAAATTTGCTTCCCTAATTTTATTTTGTAAGCCTGAATAGATTCTTTAATATATGAAATAACTCCGCCTCCCTTCTTCCTATTCAATCTCTCATAAACATTACGTATCCTCTCAGTCCTAATTCAGCATCTGCTGTCTTTGTCAGTTACACCAATTATGTGAGGGTAAATATCTTCTACCGTAATGTTTAATTCGTTTTTCTTATTTATTATGTTCCTTGCATTTAAACACGCATTTATAACCAGCTTCAGAAATGTTTTCCGGACATTGTTTTATTGGTTTGTGTGTACTAGTGGCCTCTTGTCCTGTTTGAGGCACCTCTAAGTAACCCCCCCGCGCTTCTAGTTTAAACAAGGTTTGCTACTGAAAATACTGTTGATGCTCCCCATGCCACTGTCGACTGCTGCTGAGAGTTGCATGTTAATAGCTCAGAGAAATTGAGTCAATATGAGCCCGGATTCTGGAAAAGTACTGATGTCAATATTCAAAATCAGTTGTGTACAAATATATAGTTAAAAATATTAAGGTAAACCAAATTTGCCTGTATATATAATATATATAAATATATATATAAAATACTTCTATTGCAATAAAATCCCCAGGAGACCCAGGCTCGGCAGCGCACCAAAACAAAAGGGGTTTAGCTGAACCTTAAAAACCCTGTGCACACTTATTGGTACCTACACTTAATGTTTTCTGTGGAACTGAACATTTTTAATTATAATGGCTGGGAAGTCTTACACATCAGTGTTTTGTATTTTTAAACTCGTAAATGTATTATAAATAAACATGCAGCACTAAATAAAGTTATACTTAAATTATTAATTGAACTTTGGTAAGAGGATATTTTGTTTGTCCCAATAAAAAAAGTAAATGTTATTAAACGACTGGGCAACCACTGATCTGGTGTTCGAACCCAGTACCCATGAAATGACCTCTTGCACCTAGGTGGTTTACAAAACATTTACCAGTGCATTCTTCTTGCCTGTTTGAATATTAAACCAAAGGTATATATACACTTATACTGAGATGACAAATTCACATTTTCACAGAACCAGTACCCATGAAACGACCTTCTTGCACCTAAATTGTTTACAAAGCATCTACCTACCCCAGTGCATTCATCTTACCTGTTTGAATATTAAACCAAGGGTATATACACTTATACAGAGGTGACAAATTCACAGTTATTGCTAGAGCATTATGGTGTTTTTAAGTTCCTCAGTGTTACGTTATCACAAATTGGGTTTGTTTTGTTTAGTTCCATTTGATGAAGATGACAAAGATCGATCTGTGTGGTTTCTTGATCATGACTACCTGGAGAACATGTACAGCATGTTCAAGAAAGTCAATGGTGAGTCGCATCACTTTCTAATGGGTCTAGTTGAAGACTGTTTTTTTTTATAGAAAAATGAGCACTATTAGAAAATTGGTAAAATATATTAGTTCAATTGAGTGGTGTGATAGAACAAAATAAGCAGTTATAAGCCTCGCATAAGACCATGGCATTAGCTTCGCATAAGATATTCTTTTTGGCAACACAAGTTCTATTTCATGTGTAATCAAGCTCAATATAAGCTATTGAATTTCAGTTTTATATTTGTTTACTTAGATAATACAATCAACCAGTCAGTTACGTGTATTTTTCGTGTAGATCTGTAAACCAATTCCAAATTCGATTAACCCATTACTGGATTGTATTACATGATATTATCATAACCAAAGTCTTCGTATATAAGAACATTCCTTTCTACAGAGACTAATGTTACTGTTAAATATTAAACATTGTTTACAGCTCGGGAAAAGGTTGTTGGCTGGTATCATACGGGTCCAAAACTTCACCAGAACGATGTCAGGATCAATGAACTGATCCGACGATACTGCCCGAACTCAGTAAGTCGTTTGATGCTTAATATAATTATCAGCTACTGTACTGTCATTTCCATTGGGGAGTATTTTATAACATGACTGTTGACTGCCCTGATTACATTAAAAGCAACTTGGGGGGACAGTGTTGTTTCATTTTAAATTGATGTACGTCCAAATCGTCAGAGCAGATTACAACTCTTTCTACTGTCTTCCTTCTGCTACGTGTTGTTTGTGTATGTTGCAGGTATTGGTGATCATTGATGCTAAGCCCAAGGATCTCGGCCTGCCAACAGAGGCTTACATTGCAGTGGAGGAAGTTCATGATGTAAGTCTTGATGAAGCCAAGTTATTTTGTTAATAACCTAACAGACGGTCTCCACGAAACTGTCAGTTATTAAATGTTCCATGTGACCTGTTTGTATATTTATTTAATTTCCCAATGTAACCAGAATTAAAAAAAAAGTAATGCTGTTATTGTTTCAGCTTACGCACATACATTTGTTTGGTGTAGTCAGTACAATATTAGGACTTTGGGTAATGAACTGCATAAATAATGAACTAATTTGAACAAATTCCCATGCCATGCTCTACTTTTGTGGCAGTATTCCTGAACATGAATCCAGCTGCTCAAAACACTTCTAATCCTATCTCTACAACTCAGAAGAATTCTTCATCTGGCTTTGGATGCGTTAGTGTTAATTTTGTTGAAGTGTGCCATGGCTGAGATCAATGTCTGATTCCTTGAGGTGTGGTGGATGTTTCTGATGCAGGATGGCACTCCAACAAGCAAAACATTTGAGCACGTGCCAAGCGAGATTGGAGCAGAGGAAGCAGAGGAAGTGGGCGTAGAGCACCTCCTCAGGTAGGAACAGTGTCTTGCCTCCACTGTGTGATGTTGGAGGTTAACATGGGTCATACCTGTCAAAGAAGCCATCTATAGCTGTTTTGTTGGGAAAATCTTTATAATCCCCAATATGTGACTTTAGGTATGACACTTTCAAGTTAGAACATACACCAAATTAAATATTCATTTGGTCGTGTTTTCTAGATCGTGTGGAAGCCATAATGTTTTTAGTTCTAGTTGCAAGAATTGGCAGTGATATTTATCAGATGATGGAGAATGCAACGTTATTTGGATTGTTTTATATTCCTAAAACCAGACCACTCCTCAGGGTTTTGAAAAGGGGGGTTCGAGTGTACACAATCAGCTAGGAATTTCTGAAAAAAATATTAGTTCAAAAAATTTCTCTCATAAAGGGGGTTTGTTCAAAACCCTCTGAGGATGGGCGTGCTCAGTGTGTTTCAGCTGATTTATCAGTTTTTTTATTGCAAATTGTTGATTAACTAGCCATGAAACATTTACTGTGAATATGGGGAAAATCCTACAACTGTTTTCCTTATTTAAATGATTACAATCCACTCTTATAAAAGGCAAATGTTACAACACTGGCCTGTCTAAAATTAGGGAACTAAGAATCATCTAATGCGCAGCACATTGTCAGTGGTCATTTGTCACACTTGCTGTTTGTCACCGCAGGGACATCAAGGACACGACTGTGGGCACACTGTCACAGCGCGTCACCAACCAACTGATGGGACTCAAGGGTCTCTTCTCACAGCTGCGTGACATCGAGAGTTACCTGGAGAAGGTGTCACTGGGCACACTGCCCATCAACCACCAGATCATCTACCACCTGCAGGACATCTTCAACCTGCTGCCAGACATCAACCTGCGTGAGTTTGTGCGCTCCATGTATATCAAGACCAACGACCAGATGCTGGTCGTCTACATCGCGGCGCTCATACGCTCCATCATCGCGCTCCACAACCTCATCAACAACAAGATCCAGAACCGCGACGCGGAGAAGAACGAAAGCAAGGAGAAGAAGATGACAAGTGCGGGAGACACTGGCTCCAAGGACCAGGCAGCCAAGGGCGGGGCAGAGAAGGGTGATGCAACGCCCGACAAGAAGGACGGAGCGACAAAGAAGAAGTGAACGGCCGAGTTAGGATAGTAAAGGACATTGCTTGTTTCTGTCAGTTATTACAGCAAAAAGTGACATTTGGAGTAACTTGTGTCAGGAAGAATGCTATAAGTGATTCAGTGTTTGTTAGTTCATAGCTGTGTATGTCAGACTTGTTTGTGGGGAAGGGCTGGTGGACATGTGTACACATGCTGAGCTGGCATCTTGCTGTGAATGACGGAAATGTGTTTTGTAGAAATGTTTCTTCTTTCATTATATTATACATTAATAAATGCACATTAAAATGGACTAACTAACGTGGTCTTCACTGGGTATCCGTGACTGCTGCGTGGCTATGCTACATCAGAGTTTGGCCTATCTTGTGTAATCTAGTATTTTGGTGTAATCTAGTATTTTGTAATTTAAGACAGCAAAACAACAATTGATAATTTATGTTAGCAAACCTCTACTGTATTCAAGTTTCAACAACGTGGGTTTTCTCATATATAAAATATTGACATTGTTCATGTAATATAAACGACTAATGTAGCATTTCATTGGTATAGCCTATCTAAAAAAACATTTCGTACACACAAAAATACTGTAGAATAAACTGTTCCCATCAAACATCTAGTGTAACAACAATGGTAAACATCACAATAGAAATAGACGCACTGATTGTGTTGTTGCATAATAAGTAAATTACAGGCCATATGCCAAGGCAGATGTGTATGAAAAATATTGTATATGAATATTTATATATATTTAAATAGATTGTTGGCTTCATATGTTCAACAAGCCGAAACAAAGCCTGGGACCGAAGAAATAATGTGTAAAACACTTCATTGAAATATGCTGTACTTTCAAAATGCGTCTTGTAAATAATTTGAAATGTTTAAGAATAATTTGAAATGTGTTGAGTATAAAACATTCAACTGGTTGCAGCATTAGATAATGACACGTCAGTTGTATGTTGACTGTCTTGTATCAAGATGCAAACAATGCCCGGACGCTTTCACTGTTTCGTCTTCATGGTGGCCTCAATCATGTCCCAGTTCTCTTCAGACACTGACTGCAGTGAATTGAATTCTCCGGCCATGAAATTGCCTTCACCGCCATCAAATTGCACAATCTGCCAACACAAAGAATCATTCAGCTTTCAAAATGGTGTCATTGCATGCAATATCAAGATCATTTATTTTGGTAAAACATTTTATTTAGCTACACCGAGATATTGTTTCTCAAGTCATGCAGGTAGAGATGGGGATTACACATGGGTCCCATTCAAGTAGATAGCTAGAGATAGCTAGAACTATATTATGGTCCCATTAGGCAGATGAATGGGTGACAACACGATTTGTTGGTTGCATGGAGCAAATAATACTGATGTAGTTATTATTGGTTGTGATATGTATAGCATTCATCTACACTACTCAAAATAATTAAGGCATTGTCGTCACGCTTCAGTTCATTCAAACATGAGCTGTTTTGTTGCTAAGACAATCCCCTAATCACACATAGAGTGCACAAAGTGTAACTTCTATGGCAGACCAGGTGTGTCATCCCCAATATTATTTCAGCCAAACCCAGCCCAAAATAACTCGTTCCATCTGTTCAAGTGGCGTGCCCTGGCAGATAGTTAAGAGGTGCAACACATTGGATATCATGCCTGGATGTACTGGCTTCAAGTTTTCCTTACCTATATATGGTTAAATAACTAGGGAACCAAGAAAAGAAAAACCAGCCAAGGTTTAAAAGGTTTTAATTAATGTATCTAAAGGTAGAGACTTGATACATAGCATTCCTGAAGTTGAAGACAACAAAGAGTACGAGGCAATGAAGACAACATACAGCGCCATTCATGTAGTTGGAGTAGTCGCTGACAAGGTAACACGCGAGGTTGGCTACTTCTTCTGTTTCCCCAACGCGACCAATCGCAATGCGATCATTCAAGCGTGTCTGGAATTCTCCGGCTGTCGCAAGTAGACGGAACGCTTCCTGCAGTGCATAACATCATGACAACATCACGACACGATTCTTGAATTATGTTGGACAGAGTTGTCAATTTAGAATGGGTTTAATGCCAACTGTAGATCTGGTCACCCAAAAGACAAAGGTGCGCCCAACTAGTCAACTTTAGTTAACCAAACTCTGGTATTGTTTTCAATTAGTCTTGATATTATCAGACATTAACACGAATGTTATGTTCAATACATTTCTTTCACTTAAACAAATGTTATTATATTTTTGTTTCATTACACAAATCCTAGAAAATTCATGATCTCATCTATCAAAAACTGTATGGATTCACAACCATAATTTGTTAATGATACCTTCTCTGAAGGTGCAACATTGTTTACTCATAATTAATTAATGGCTAAGCAAGCAAAGTAATTCATAGCTGCAACAAGAAAGCCT
Organism: Lamellibrachia columna; assembly: GCA_963662155.1. Classification (NCBI taxonomy): domain Eukaryota; kingdom Metazoa; phylum Annelida; class Polychaeta; order Sabellida; family Siboglinidae; genus Lamellibrachia; species Lamellibrachia columna. The sequence continues at coordinate 44,773,000 of OY759267.1, forward strand.
GTGCTTCCAAAAGCCAAAGCAAATGGTAATAAATGCTATTTTCATACAATAAGTAGTCCAAAGAGATTATAAGGTCACTAAATTATCTATACACACTCAATTCTCTAGAAAGATGTGTGTAGATAACATATCATTTGGATAAATTCTACAGGTTCACAAATGAAAGGCTACAGTTTTGGGGGCTTTACAATATAATACCCAAAAGGACAGAATGTTCAGCTCAGCAGCCATGTAAATGGCCAAGAGAATGAAAAAGACTGTCCTTGAAGAAATCAATCAGGCCCTCCCATTACACACACTAATGGCAAAACAGAAACTGTCTCATTGAAAAATATCATTCTGATAATCAGAATGAGTAAAGGCAAGCAGATTAGAGGAAGACCACACATGAGATGGATGGAGGAAATCAAAGGGACAACAAAACTGACGATGGATGAGTTGAGAAACAACAAGAGACATGATTGCTTGGAGACAGCTCATCTTGGATGTCAACAGAAGTCATGCGATTTGACGGGACATCACATAAAACCCCAGAAACAACAGAATGTTCAGACCAGCAGCCATTTAGATTTGACCTCAGAATCTGTATGGCCCTATAAAGTATAAAACCCAGAAAGGACAAACTATTCAGATCAACGGGTATCTAAAGTTTGACCTCAGAGTCTGTATGGCCTTATGAAATATGAGACATTATGAACTGTAATATTAGTTTGAATAGCAACATTTATCTACCTACTTGCCTACCAGTGTTGGGTTCAAATGCAAATACATGTAGATGCTTTTTTTTTACTTTTCATGTGCATCTTACATAAATGCATTGGCATTTCAATTCAGCCATATATCAAGCATTCGGATCAATCTGATAATAATGCATTTGCATCCAATGTATTGGAACCCAGCTCTGTCATCTATCATATGCAACAGAAAAGGCATGCAGGTTATGGGCCAAACTAGGCTTTTTGTGTAAATCAGTAAACACCAAAACACAACAGAAAATGACAGAAAGTTATAAATCACACCCAGTAACTGAATTAGATGATTACACAACCATGCTAACAACAGTGCTAGTGCATGAAGTGCTGTCTTTTGAATACAATAGTGTCACTGCATGCATGGCGCAAAAAAGTGCTGTGTCCACTGAATATAAGTGTCACTGTGTCGGTTCTGTAGTGCTGTAACTTGTGTACACCGTAGTGCCAGTACATTGTATCTGTACAGTCCAATTGCTACAAAAAGTGTGTCTGTGCATTGAATACAATTGTGCCTATACATGATCATGTCCTGTGAATACAGTAGTGTCTGGGCATGGTGTGTATAGTGCCGTCTTTATAGTGCCTGTAAATAGATTAGAATAACCTGTTATGTTAATTCAATACTTGTGCAAGTGATGTTTTGAAGTGTTCCTTGAATACAGCAATGATCTGTCCTTTCAATAAAACAGTGCTAGTGCATCCAGTATTGTCTGTAGTGCTATTATTTAATACAATTAAGTACCAGTGCACAATGTCAACTGTCTACAACAGTGCTGGTTTCTTTAGTTGAATGTTCTTTTAGTGGCAGGGTATGGTGTATATAGTGTCTTGTGAACAAAACAGTGTCAGTGTCACTGTACAATAGTATTAGTGGACCACAATATAGTGCTGCTGTTCCAACTGATGCCGGCACTAGCCAATGACCATACAGCTTCACGTTGGATGTGTACGATATGGCCTAACGCTGTCGCAGCGCCACTGAAGCAACTATTGATGGTAGAGCCCAGAAGCTTCAGCCAAACATATACAACAACAAACAAAACGAATGTGAACTCTATAAATGCAGCGCTTAAGCTGTGAACAAAGACATCATATTAATTAAACCCACACAACAGACGTGGAACACAGAACTGCGGCAGCCAACCTAGCAACCACAAAGACAATACTTACCTGGCGGAATACAGCACTTTTCTGTGAAAGAAGATGGTAATTATTGATCTTCAAATGGCCATTCCAACTATAAATAGTCTCCAAGCGTTCTTCAGTCACATCACATCTATTCAGTGCAATGAACCTCTACTGAAATTGTGGTCAAACATGCTAACAACAATCTGCTTTATTTGTTCATATGTTATCTCATAATGCAGTATGTGCATCTTTGTTTTCAAAAGGAAAAACTGGATTTTAAGTTGCATCCGTCCATAATAAAATCTCAAGTACATTTTTATGTTATACCTATTTTACATCTTCTTAAAAGTACATATCTAATTTATACCGAGTTCCATCATGAACTGTATAAAATTTACAATTTGTATTTTTATACATTTGCTACATGTTTTACGTAGAATAGTACTTGCTGTGCATAACATGATCCTAGTTAGCAGATGGCAAGGAAACAAACAGTTATGTGGGTTTTGAGTGACCAATGAGAAGGATTTTTTATCATTTGACAAACTGTGTACAAAGTCACGGCACATGTCCTTTGGAAAGAATAAGAACTGTAGGCTCTGTTAAATAAATGCACATGCATGGTAAGTTGACTGTGAAAAGAGATGCTGTTATTATAACTCACTTTATGACTTTGCGGACGTTTACTTGTGTGCACAGGTTATGACTTATTGTCAATCAGTTTATGACTACAACAGGGACTACTCATTGGTGATCAAGTCTGCATCATAAATGTATGATGTGAAGCAATTAATTATACTACTGCCCAGTAATATTACCTGTTTCTCAATTAAACATCATTACATGTACCACTGACTGACACCTAAGCAGATTAAAATATGGCATCATATAGACAAATTCCATGTTTCAATATTTCCATGGGCGTAATGTACCAGAACATGTACGCAGCATCGAATGCTACCAATGCGATTTGGATATAATTGTCTGCATCTACACTTTACTATAATATATGATCAGCTGATCAAATCAATATATGATCAGTTGATCAAATCAGCAGAATTAATCAGTCAACAAACCTTTGTGAAAATTGGTCCGAGCGCGATCGCATTGAATCGCATGCCGTACTTGGTCCACTCTGAACCCAATGACCTGAATCACATCATCACAACTAGCACATATGCTGCTGCCATGTAATACCTGGCACCCACGCTGACACTCAGGCAAGGTTGAAAAAAATTATAAAAAAAAACATTTATCTGATCTGGTATATAGATATTTATATAGATGTTTAACTGCTTTGGCATATGATCTCAAACTGCTTGAAAATATATGTTGGGTTCCCATCCCATGCGACTTCAAATTCACACAATGATAAGCTGATGTTTATTAGTGATGAACACCGTCAGTGTTTTATGCATGTATAAGACATCTACGTTTAGTGTAATCTTGGTGTGGGATGGCGCATTTATGTATGCTCGCTGTGGTATGGTGGTTACAGCGACTGCTCCCAGGCTGTGAGAAACGTAGCCATGTTTTGTCAAAGATGTGTGTAATACACTACAGTGGCGACGAGGATGGGATAACTACGTGAACCACACACATTATTTAAACTAGCAGTGCTTCTTTGGTACAGCTTAACTCCATCTATGTCCGTAATTAAACTGGACACTGTCTTTCCGTGTAGCTGTCATTGCTGGAATACTCTTCCTAGGGTGAAAGATAGCTGTGAGGGCTAGGTGATCCGTCACTAGCATGAATCGTCTAACAAACAGGTATTGGTTGAACTTTCTGACTCCCCACATGAGTCCCAGTGCTTGTTTGTTTATCTGGCTGTAGTTTCATTCAGACATTCAAACAGGCCATGAGATCAGCGAGAGGTGACTCTGGTGCAGTGAAATGACATGCAGCCAAATTTCTGTTTGCCTACAGAAATGCTCCACATGTGACAACTAGAGATTCCCCGGCAATATTACTGATAAGTCGAGGACATAAGACCAAACACGAGAAAGACTGTGGAGAATAATGAGACCACATCAATAGAGGCGAGGAGAGGGCCACAGAGAGAGTTCAAAGTTGGAGACAGAGTAGCGTAGGAAACTATCGCAATGACCATAAGTGGGTACCCAGTACCATCCAAGAGAAGAGGGGAACCAGATGGTATGTAACGCTGGTAGAAGAAGGTGCTGTATGACAGAGGCACAGTGACCAAATCAGAGCCTCTGACATGACCATGGTACCTTGTGCAATGGAGGTACCAGTGGTTGATGAATCGGCAGGAACAGCAGAAGGATGAATCGGCAGGAACAGCAGTAGAAACAAAAGATAGACCGGCAATTACAGTGCAGACAGAGGGCAGTGGACCATGTCGAGAGGCTGGCAATTCCAGTGCAGACATCAGGGCAGTGGACCGTCCCATGAGACTGGCAATTCCAGTGCAGCCAAGGAGGGCAGTGGACCATCCCATGAGACACTGAGTAGGTAGTGGAAGGAAGTCTCCAAAGAAGTTGGATCTGTGACAGTAGAAAGACGGTGTCCGGTTTAATTAAGTACATAGATTCTGGTTCACGCCATACCAAAAACGCACTGTTACTAATGAATCCAGGGACTGCATTGTCATGTCATGTCGAGTAGCACAGCCAGGTTGTTTAATACAGAAAGTAAAAGGCTTTTGATACAATTGATCATACAATCCTTGTACATCCAACAACATGAATTCAGAATTGGCTAAAATAACAGACTGGTTAGCAGTAAATAAATTGTCCCTGAATGCAGATAAAACAAAACTGATGATTTTTTACTATAAACAGACCCAATTAAAGAACAGCGAAGTACCCAACATTAAAATCAATAATATGCCAATTGAACGGGTGGCACAATTTAAATTTCTTGGAGTCATAATAGACTCCAACTTAACAGTCTCCTCAGCCAAATTTTATAGCTAACAAATTATCAAGGTTATGTAGAATTCTCTCTAGATTAAAACACTGTGTACCAGTGTACATCCTAAAGATAATATACTCTTCACTATTTATGTCACACCTAAGTTATGGTATAGTAACATGGGGTTGCAAAATTAGCACAAACTACAAAAACAAGCAATTAGATCTATCTGAAACAGTAAATATAATTCACACAGTACACTTTTACTTAAAGAACTTGAACTACTAAAAGCTGACAACCTCTTTAAACTGTCATGCATGAAGTTTTTCTACTGATATAAAAATGGAGCCGTTTCAGAATATTTTAAAGACATGTTCATTGCTGATGAAAATGTATCATAGAGGCCAAAACAACAACGAAGGGCCCCCAACACTTCACTGATATAATAAATAATTTCCACAAAAACTGTTTTTTCTATTAATTTTAAAAACAAAAACTTTGTTTTTAACATTACAATGTCTAATGTTTAAGAGCGAACACACGCTATGAGTCAAGGACATGGGAGTGCGACAACATACTTTGTGAGAGCGTTGATTCCAGCCTTGGCTGCAGCACTCGGGGTAACATAGCCAGAGCCAGAGAGGGCATAGGCTGCAGAGATGTTGAGAAAGACAGCACCTGAAGGGACAGGCCACAGTAATTACAGCACGCGCACCCAATGCAGGTTGACAACAGAACTGAAGATGACAGAAGGTTCAAATGTGGAATTAATATCTTTCAGCTTCAAGGTAAAATAAATCACATACATACACTTGCATGCATGCACACAGGCAAGCATGCACACACATTAATGTGTGTAGGTTTTAGAAATTTTACTGAAAAACTAGACAACATTTGAGTTATATAACACTGCAACATTTCATTCAAATAATGGTTTTGTACGAATTCTATCCTTTTTCATTTAGTTTCTCAGTCTAAGACTACATCTATACATTACCTTGGTGTGCAAATATGAGTCTCTTGCCCACATCCGTGATGACATTAGCTGTACCAGTCAGTGTACTGTCCACTACTGTGGCCCAAGCATTGGGACTCAGTCTCTCCGTCGGAGCAATTATGTTCCCTGATGATGCGTTGACGATAATTTGTGGCAGACCCATCTCTGTTATACACGAGGATATGCATGACCGCACACAGCTGACGTCTCTTACATCACACTGCAATGCCAGTACCTGGCAAGTAACAATTCAATGATGTCACTATTTGGTGACACCACCTGTCAAATAACAAGTCAATGGTGTCATTAGTTGGTGACACCACCTGTCAAGTAACAAATCAATGTCACTATTTGGTGACCCCACCTGCCAAGTAATTGTTGTCACTATTTGGTAACACCACCTGCCAAGTAACAAATCAACGATATTGCTATTTGTTGACACCACCTGCCAAGGAACAAATCATCAATATCACTATGTTGTCGTCATCTGTAAAGTAACAAGTCACTTATGTTATAATGCAGTGTCACGAGACACTGAAGTCATTAGGTTGTGACATAACCAACCAAGTAACAAGTAACTGATGAAATGTTGCTGTGTAATCATCAGTCATGTTCAGTGTTTACCAAAGAAGATATTATTCAGTGTTTACCAAAGAAGATATTAGTTCATTACCAGTTGCTGATGCTAAATTTCAGGGGGCTAAATCTGACTATTTAGGTCCGTTAGTTGTAACTCCAGAATTGGTAGCTAAAAAAATAAAGGCAATGAAGGATAACAAATCACCAGGAGTGGATGGGATTCCTCCAAAATTACTAATGGAAACAGTAGAACAAATCAGTATACCACTTGCAAGAGTATTCAACTTGTCATTAAAAGAGGGAGTTGATCTGTTTGAATGGAAAGAAGCAAACATCATACCATTATTTAAAAAGGGTTCGAGAAATAAGTCAGAGAATTACAGACCAGTGAGTTTAACGTCAGTGATTTGTAAATTATTAGAAAGGTTAATTAAAGACCATATGGTGGACTTCCTCGTTAAGCATAAATTATTAAATTCATCTCAACATGGATTCCTTAAAGCGAGGTCATGCTTAACAAATATGTTATGTTTTTTGGAAGTGGATAGACGTGGGATCGCCAGTAGATATTATCTACTTAGATTTTCAGAAAGCTTTTGACAAAGTGCCACATCAAAGATTACTACTTAAATTAAAAGCCCATGGTATCGGGGATAGCATAACTGACTGGATAGAACAATGGCTGACTGACAGAAGACAACGAGTTGTAGTAGATGGAGAAGTTTCAAATTGGAAATCGGTTTTGAGTGGGGTACCTCAAGGATCAGTATTAGGACCTATATTATTCTTAATTTATATCAATGACTTGGACGACAGTATAACAAGTAACGTACTGAAATTTGCGGATGACACAAAACTGTTTAGAAAGGTTAATACTGATGGTGATAAACAACATTTACAAAACGATCTAGACAGATTAGTGAAATGGTCTGAGAAATGGCAGATGTTGTTCAATTTTGGGAAATGTAAATGCCTACATACAGGACATAGGAACTTGAATGTAAACTATAAAATGGGAGATACTGTTCTGGGTACTACTGTAAAAGAAAAGGACTTAGGAGTTACAATAAGCGCTGATATGAAAGTTTCAGAGCAGTGTGGTATTGCAGCTTCAAAGGGTAATCAAATTCTTGGATTGATTAGAAGAAACATAACATACAAGGGAAAAAAGTTAATTATACCTCTTTATAAAGCAATAGTTAGACCTCATTTAGAATACTGTATACAAGCATGGAGACCATATCGTAAGAAGGATATAGATATACAAAGGAGAGCAACTAAAATGATTCCAGAACTGAGAGACCTTAGTTATGAAGAACGCCTGAAAGAATGTGGTTTAAGGGGACAGAGGCTGCGGCGGATTTTTTTTTTTTTTTTTTAATGTTAGAGAACTGAAACTTGGTGGAAATGATCTTTGTGGGTCAAGGTAGGTAAAACAGGTGACATTTTTTTTTTTGGACAGATGTGTGCCATGGAAATGGCAGCCATTTTTTTTGGGGGGACCCATTTTCATGCAAATCCCCAAAAACAATACACATTGCTACAACATTCAAAACATGCTACATGTATTGTAAATGCATGTACCTACAAACTGTCAAGAGGAATTTTTACTCTCCAAGCAGTATATGTCAGAAATGTTTTTTGAAAACTAGATAAATTTTCCGATTATTTAGATAGGGTGCATGAATGTGCAGGGAGGTAAATTCGAAACATGGATAGATATACAAATTCCCTCTTGACAGCTTGTAGTGCATGTCTTGGAGTATTTGTATTTCAAATTTGGAGTAGATATGTCTTACGGTTTTCTCTCGGGATCCGCATGAAATTTATGTATTGAATAAAAACAGAATTCTGAGAAAACAGCAAAACAAACTTTTGTGTTTATCTGTATACACTTTCTGACTATTCAGGTGGATTTTGACTATTCAAATGTGTGCATACACCTTTTCTTACTATTCATATGTTTGAAATACACCTTTTGGACAAAATATGCAACATAATCTGATGATATAGCAAGCTCTTCTCCAAGAGTGGTTGGCTCTGAAAAGAGCCGTTTTTTGTGTGTTGGCTCTGAAGAGAGCCGTTTGTTTTTCACGAGTCCCTAAAACTCTCCGGAGGCATAGGATGGTCCACCTTCAGCTTGCGTAAGCATATCTTGCTGGCGAATCCGGTGAAGACGTCGACGTTCACGATTCTTCTTCTCTTGCGCGTCAGCCTTTCTTTGCAGCATTGCAGTTCTTTCTCGGTCCTTCGAACGTGTCAGTTTCACTTGGGCTTCACCAAGCTGAAACCCCAGGGCAGCTGTTGTGTCTGCCACAGTCTTCTCTGTTCCCTGGTTGAACTCACTGACGGCGATGGCAGCGCCAGCCTCAACACGCAGTTTCCCGAGGAAGTCCGTCTTGAGGCACTTCCGCCAGATGACCGAATGCAGACTTTCATTCGGGTTCTGCGTCTTCACTCTGAGGCAGCGACGGAGGAGGTTCTCATCACCAAGACGCACGTAGACTGGTTTCACGAAGCGACCGACTTCCCGTGACAGTGGTGTGCCAACGTTGTCCTCATGCGGCCCTGGTCGTTCACCCTTTGCAACTGCACGCTGATAGAAGCACCAGCTTGAAATCCCAGCTGGGCAGCGATCGTGGTGTGGGTCATCATCAGTTGACAGCGCATGGAGGAATTTGGCGAACACTGCAGTTCTCATGCCGTCCAGATCGTCTGGGTGGCTACGTATGGCATTACCATAGTACTTCGTCAGTTTGGTGATCGCAGCAGCTGTCAGCTTTCCGTGGCCCCTTCCACCAGTGACGACGCCTTCCTGTCGACCCTCGGCTGCAACTTTCCTCAAAGCAGTGCCCATCCTCGTCGACACATGATTTACGCACTCTTCTTTCGTGACCTGGCAGTCATCTCCGTAGACATTGAGGGAGACCAAGTGGTTGTACGTCTTCGCGTCACCATCTGACAGCACAGTGACGTAGCGGAAGCCGTGTCTCTGCTCTGAGCGGCGCCACAAGATCTCTGCAATCTCAGCATCCATTGCACCTGCAATGCCCTCAAAGTTTTTGTTGCAAACATGGTTTGCCTTCCATGTTCGGTAGTCGTCTGTGTTTTTGTCCATATGGTCCCCCACAGTGGTGCAGCCGTGGCAGTACAGGCTCAGTACAGTGTAGTCGATCACAAGGCAGGTGATCAAGTCGATCACACTGCCAATGCCATAGTAGGACTGGTGTCCTCGTGTCATCCACGATGCGTCGTATGACACGTTGATGTCTCTCACATCCTCTGGAGGGATACCAGACAGCTCAGCATATGCTTGCCTCACACAAACAGCAGCATCGTTGAGACAATTGGTCACTGTGTCCACAACTGCTACAGCTACCTGTTTCTGGTGTCTGGCATATGTCTTCTGGTGGATGCAGGGTGAATCCAGCCACCAACAAATCCGTCGTAGCCTAGAAAATCCAACACCACAGTCCATGGTGCCTGCCACCATTCTCCTCGTTGTGGCAAATGGAGACCGACTACCACGATTACCTATCCTGCCTGAAGACAAGTGTCTCACTGCAGACATGTCCACAAGTGGTGCACTCAGTGCGGAATCCAACGACAGGGCCCTTGCTTTTGTCGATGACAACAACTGTCAAGTCTCCCTGGCAAACTGGACACGGAAGGTTCTCCACGAGTTTCTTCAACGAGGACACTTGAACAAAGAGACAACTGTCGTCTGTCACGGGTTGTCGAGGTTCGCCGTCATCGGCAACATCTGGCTCATCTGTCTGTGACGAGGACGCGATCGAGGGTTCGCTAACGGAATCGTCATCGTCAGCTCCAGCACAAACGTCTATTTCGCCAGGTTCAGCGACGCCACCTTCCACGACGACCACGCTGCCACTCGAGGCAGTGCCGCTGCCGCTAGCCACGGCAATATCGCCGGCGATGTTGGTCGATTTTTGCCGCTGTTCTCGCGCATATTTCATCTGTGCTAGCCGAGTTCGCTTCCTCGTCCCATACGCTTTCGCCGTAGACTGTTTTATTCCACGATCCGTTGACATCTTGACTAGAAATCGCGTACTAATAACTGAGAAAATCACTGAGGAAAAACAACGGTCGCCATATTGAATCGCTCTGTTGTTACGCCGAAGAGGTCGAAGGTCGGTCATTAGCCAATCAGAATCGAGAGGGTGCGGATCTGCGGAGCATTGTGCCATATAAGGAAATTTCCGTACGGATACAGCTCGCGTTCTAACGCCGATTGGCTGCATACTAATGAGCATTTACCGCTGGACATAAGCCTGCCTTGTAGCCGGGAGAAAGAGCTAAATTTAGATATCCAACATGGCCGCCTCCAGTAAGGCAAAGTACCGGTAACTAAGGAGTGAAATACGCATAATTTCTGCATTTGTTAGCAAGACAAAGGAACTCTCGGCAACACTGGTGATCAAATAAAGCATTTTATTCACATATAGACACATCAATATGAAATATTTTGAATTAGAAGTTAAAGATAAGATGTTTTTGTAGTGAAATACGCTGAAAACGAAATTTCACTAAAAATCATAAAAAAATAAAAAATCCCACAGCGCGTGTCCCCTTAACAACTCTAGAGACAAGGAGGTTAAGAGGAGATCAGATTGAAGTTTTTAAGATATTGAATGGGTATGAAAATATTGATAGAAATATGTTTTTCTCACTCAAGAAGGATAGCAGAACTAGAGGACATGAGGTAAAATTAGTAAAGGATCAATGTAGATTGGACATCAGGAAGCACTCGTTTTCACAGAGGACAATAAATTAATAGAACAAATTGTCTACAGATTGTGTAACTGCTAGCAGCGTGAATATGTTTAAAAACAAGGTTGACACATATCTCAGGAGGGCGGGCTATAAGTAGATGAACATTGTTGGACTCTCGATAAGCCAATGGCTTCCTTGTCCACTTGCCATCTGGGCCTTTGGCTTGGATGGCAAATCTTGTTAAATCTTGTTAAATCATGTAAGCCCACAAATTATTTTGGTTAAAATAGCAACAAAACTATGTTAATATTTAAAACAATAAGTGACTTACATTAAAGTTGACTTACATTTTTGTTGGTGGCAGATGATATTTCATCAGCTGTCTTCTGCACTACGTCCAACTTTCTATGGAAAATACAGAAACAAACCCGTTTATTAAATCTCCTATGAGCTATATGGGACACAGTTGAGTTTCTAAAACTGGCAACCTCTGTAATCTCTGATCTACCATGTTCAGTGTCAAACGTAGTCGTTGTGCAGAGTTCTCTATCATTGTTGCGTTTGGATTACTTCTTAGTTCACAGAAGACATACTTCCAAAGTGCACTTACAAATAACCAGGAGAGGTATTACAATAATCTATATTATGGGCCAATACAATAGGAGTTAAGTACATTACCAAAGGTAATACACAAGCCATCTCCAACTCAGAACAGTTAGACACCAAACTACAGGTGTAGCACTACCTTAAAAGTCACACCACACTGAGCTGTTTTCTTGCATGGAAGTTACAAATAAAAGTACAGGAAAAAAGATACTGAGCCTTCAAATAAAAAGGGCTTAAGCTCTTGCAGGGTTCATTCATTCTACCGCCCCAAAATTATGACTTTGGTAAGACTAATGTTGACACTTATATTGACACTATATTGACAAGTTGACTTGTCTTGTCATTCGTCAAATTAACTATTATGGCATAAAAATTCAAAGAGATGTGATAATTGTTATTATTAAAGCACCATGAATCTGCCTTACAACAATAACAACATGACAAAAACAATATGACAACAGCAACATGAAAATAACAACATGACAAAAACAATATGACAACAGCAACATGAAAATAACAAAAATAACAACATGACAAAAACAATATGACAACAACAACATGAAAATAACAACATGACAAAAACAATATGACAACAGCAACATGAAAATAACATGACAAAAACAATATGACAACAGCAACATGAAAATAACAACATGACAAAAACAACATCTGACAGAATATTTCCAATATATGTTATATAATACAACAATATTATGTAAAAAAACAATACTTGGATGCATTCATCAATCATTTACAATTTTTAATTGATTTTTAATTACAGTTGTCTGTTATTATATCCCACACAATTTTTTTCTTCAAAAATGCACATAAAATTACAAAGGCTCTCAAGATTGTTTAAAGGGACTAACAACAAGGCACTAGCTAAAATGCTTTTTCGGTGTGTACACAAAGTCGAATATTGTATGTACTACATGCCAAAATAAAAAAATGAAGGAAAATTTATTTAAAGTAAAATTAATTAAAAGTAAAATTTGCAAAGCACACATAAAAATTCGAAGTTAATGAGATGAGCGATCACGTGGTTTTGTGATGCCAATGATGATATGAGTTCACATTCAGTCAGTGATTTCTATGTAATGTTTCAGTATAGTTTCACTTGCGTTAATATGGCAAGTGATGACGATGTAAATTTTCCAGAATAAAACATATAATGTAACGATTTTGAACCACTAGCGACTAGTGATACCACTGAATCATCTTCGAATTTGGCTCTTTCGGAGCAGTTAAGTGACACCAGTAGCCTTTGACTTCGAACTTATTTACTTTCTGACCGAACCATGAAAACGACCAGACAGCTGCCAAACTTCTCATATATCTACCATATTTATACACGTGACGTAGTCAAACATTACTTTTACTTCCAAATAAAGATAAAAAAAACTTGTCATCTCTTCTGCTTAGCTTTGCGGAGCTAGGCATAGAAGATATAGCTAGCTTTTGTTTTTGTAATTTTTTATTGTTACATGGAAGTAAGAATAATGTCTGACCATGTGAGGTGTATATGTATGGTAAATATATGAGAAGTTTGGCGGCTCTAAGTAGTCGTTTTAATAGTTAGGTCAGAAAGTAAACATCACAATAGCACGAGTAGCACTGATGGGTGGTGGTGATTTCGACCCTCGGAGAATTCGGCCCAACTGCCATGTTTCGGCTTGGTGATTTTGGTGACTGATGTGACACGTAATATCTACTCAGTTCTAGCTAGTAATGGATTAGCCTTCACTTTAAAGGTTTGTTATTCCTGTACTTGTCATCAAAGGGATGCTAAGTTTAACTAGATATTGTTGAAGTACACTGCTTTATCTGTTTCGTACAAAAAGCAAGTGTGAATAAAAGACCATATGCAGTTGGCTCTGGTCTATTCACAATACAATAATCACTTATCGCTGTCATTGCTCTGTATTTGATTTAATTAAAAACAAAAACTGGGGATCATTTCCCCTGATGAGGGGAAACACATGAAAATCTGAAATGTAGAAACAAGATATTATGATAATTGTAATTTAATTTATTAAAATTATTCAACTGTATATAATATTATAGTTTTGGTTTAATATATTATGATATAAATTTTATTATTATTATAAATTATAAATTAGCGCCGTATTTTATGCAAAAGGATGCGAAAGCTATAAAAGCAGTTACAAACTAACAATTTTGGGTCAATGTGGAACTAAATCAATTAAAAAATTAGAGAATAAACAGAATGCTTTATTCAAAGAAAGACACACATTAAACTTCATGTGCTCGCTACACAATCACTTGAGTCGAGATCACTATGATTATTGTGCTCTGAGGCCGAAGTTACCAGAGTTGTGGGCCAAACTCATCAAAGTCCGAATTCACTGGGCCGAATTCACTGTGAGCCAATATCACCTGTATCTATGCTGACAGCTTGCTTTGATCCTAGGTGGACCGTGGTCGTCGACGTCCGTGTCGCTGCCTGTGTTCTACAGATTTGTGGAATCAACATAGCTTCCACTACTGGGAATAATGTGGGCACATCATCCTATTTCAAAGAGATTTTAGCACCAGGATAACCCAGGGCTGCACCATCTTTGGTCTGGATCGCAGTCGAAAAAGTTTTCTCCAAGTGAGCAAAGCTGACTGTGCTTTGTCCGCTTGAAGTTTGCTACATAGGGAACTTAAACCAACTACATGTTACTTTATTCTTTCTACTGTTTGCATTACAATGAAATGCCATACAATAAACCATTACGAAGCTCGCTTCTAAACAACCGGTACTGCTGTCAACAGCAGACCTGGGGTGAGTACATTTTCATGAGTATAAGTATGAGTACATTGATGATGGAAGAGTATGGGTACATTGATGATGGAAGAGTATGAGTACATTGATGATGGAAGAGTACAAGTACATTAATGATGGAAGAGTATGAGTACATTAATGATGGAAGAGTACGAGTACGTTAATGATGGAAGAGAACGAGTACATCGATGATGGAAGAGAGCGAGTACATTAATGATGGAAGAGTATGAGTACATTGATGATGGAAGAGAACGAGTACATTGATGATGGAAGAGTACGAGTACATTAATGATGGAAGAGTATGATTACATTAATGATGGAAGAGTACGAGTACATTAATGATGGAAGAGTACAAGTACATTGATGATGGAAGAGTACGAGTACATCAGTGATGGAAGAGTATGAGTACATTAATGATGGAAGAGTACGAGTACATTAATGATGGAAGAGTATGAGTACATTGATGATGGAAGAGAACGAGTACATTGATGATGGAAGAGTATGAGTACATTAATGATGGAAGAGTACGAGTACATTAATGATGGAAGAGTATGAGTACATTAATGATGGAAGAGTACAAGTACATTGATGATGGAAGAGTACGAGTACATTAATGATGGAAGAGTATGAGTACATTAATGATGGAAGAGTACGAGTACATTAATGATGGAATCAGGTACATTGATGAAGGAAGAGAACGAGTACATTGATGATGAAAGAGAACGAGTACATTGATGATGGAAGAGAACGAGTACATTGATGATGGAAGAGAACGAGTACATTGATGATGGAAGAGAACGAGTACATTGCTAAAAGCTGAGTGCAAGTACGTTCTCACGAGTACGAGTATATATTTTATAAATATTAAATAATTACGTATTTTAAACTAAAAATTATCAATTAATCTAATTTATTTCCCTAACCACATTCCCTGTGGAATCAGGTGGTGTAACAAAAGGGCTAAGTACAGTCGACATTCTACTAGTTTTATACTTCAGTTCTTACAACAAACTGACAATGTAGCAGATCTCTCTGCAATACAGACGTGTCGTGTCACTGGCATGATATATATCATATATCATGCTTGAGTCGCATTACTTCTACAGAGGAAGACTTAGCTGGCAGTTCTTAGCAGTTAGCCAGTGCCAAGTGGCATGGTCTCCTGACTGCATCAAAGGCATTTCATGGCTAACTAGTGGGTTAACTGATGAATGGCCCTTTATGGACATCCTGTGGCTTAATTAAACAAAGGGATTATGGCCTGAACTGGCAGCCTACAATTGTTTGCTTAACAAGGTGTTTCTGACTGGGAAAAATGCCGCCTATTGCCTTTTTTGGGTATCATAGTCATGATTATTGGAGAATGGGGGTGTACTATGTGTAGGGATGGTAAGGGGGTAATCAATCAGAAGTAACAAAGTATATAAAAAATGTTTAACATTCAAATACTTCAGGAAAGTTTCATTTTGTTAACCTGATGCACCCTGAACACCGAAATTTCGGTGTTGGGATGTAGTGTTCATATTGATCGCTATGTGGCGCCACGCTCGTTCGCTTTGGTTATGCTGTTGGTGCCCGGATGAAAACAACACATGTGCGGATGTTTTGAGCCGTTTCTCGAATCGATCCGTCAATTATTAGTATTTTTGCGAATTTTTTGAAAGTGACCGATATTTTGTCAACGTTTTACGATTCATGCTTATGAAGACTATGAGCGGGCATTGCATCTGTTGGGTTTTACATCCGATAATTCGGATGTAAATGACATTAGTAGCGGCCAAGACAACAACATCGATGTGTCAATGATGTGTTTTTTACTGTATTCATTGTCTTTTGACGTAACATTTGCAGAATTACTGCATTTATATTCCTTGAATTTTTCTTTTCTTTTCCATCAGTTATTATACTACAATACATGGTGTGCTCTGATATATATGTCAATAGAGTACATGTACCTATGAAACATTCATTATTATGCATTTTGTGAACAGTTTTGTGTGCTTTATATGTATATATGCGATCAACCAAAATCATAGTACTTGCATGCTAATTGTAATATTTCACAGGTAAATGCAGATATTATTATAATTTCTCTTGCTGCTCATAGAGGACATGTAGGCCTACCTTGCAGTACCAAACTTGCCTCATTTTGTGCTTTATTGTGTCCATGAGTGACGAAATAAAACTAGATTTCGTATTTAATTTTTCACTTTGCGATTGTTTACATATGCTAATTATATGCTAATTAGCCACAGTTAATCATAACATTGATAGTGTTATTACCATTGGTAAGATAAATATTCTGTGATTCAGAATATGTATATATTGTAAGGGTTTTGATGAAGACTTTACGTCTTACAGTGCATTTCATAATCCCATGGGTTGAAACAAAATCAACTCCCCCAGAAATTCAGGGCTTATCAGGTTAACTACAAATAAATAAATTTTCACAGCATATATTGAGAAAGTACTCGTTATGTACCAATATAATCTGAGTACATTGAGTATGAGTACGAGTACATGACCCATAAGTTATGTAAGTAGGAGTACGAGTACTTCAAAAATGTACTCGAGTACATGAGTACCGAGTACTTCCACCCCAGGTCTGGACTCAACAGTATGGTGAATGAATGGAAAGTCCCAGTAGCACTTCCTTATCATCAGTGATGTCAAAGCTTACGATAAGCGCCGGAAAGATATGCATAATCGAGGCAGGCTGGTAGAACAGAGTATTATTTGGAATTATTAATTAATGGAATTCTAATGAATTTTTTTTTGGTGTGGAAATGGAAATATACAATATGTATATATTAATGGAATTCTAATGAATTTTTTGGTGTTGTGGAAATGGAAATATACTACAATATGTAATATAATAAGATTTCAAGCAATCATTGTTGTTATTCCCTTTAAGAGTTTTTGGACAAACTGATGACATTTATAAAACTTTTAAGTTAGTCAAGTGTACAGACCTGCTGAAGATTGTGACTTCAGCTCCCAGCTGAGACAACATGAATGTGATGGCTCTGCCTACTCCGGTACCACCCCCTGTCACTAGGGCCACTTTGCCCTCAAAAGTTTTTGGTGGCAACATGGGGGTCTTTACTGGGGGGAAGAATTCCGCTTGTTTCCCCCGCTGTTCCAACACTCGGGATGTAGAGTAACAACAACTGGATGTCTTCCCCGTCTGTAAACACACAGAGACAATGTGAAATAACAACAATGGGATGTCTTCCACATCTGTAAACACACGGAGACAATTTGAAATAACAGCAACGGGATGTCTTCCCCATCTATAAACACACACAGACAATGTGGAGTAACAACAACGGGATGTCTTCCCCATATGTAACTACACAGAGACATTGTGGAATAACAACAACGGGATGTCTTCCCCGTCTGTAAGCACACAGAGACAATGTGGAGTAACAACAATGGGATGTCTTCCCCATCTGTAAGTACACAGTGATAATGTGGAATAACAACAACAGGATGTCTTTCCCATCTGTAAGCGCACAGAGACAATGTGGAGTAACAACAATGGGATGTCTTCCAAATCTGTAAGTACACAGAGACAATGTGGAATAACAACAACGGGATGTCTTCCCCATCTGTACGCGCACAGAGACAATGTGGAGTAACAACAACGGGATGTCTTCCCCATCTATAAGTACACAGTGATAATGTGGAATAACAACAACAGGATGTCTTTCCCATCTGTAAGCGCACAGAGACAATGTGGAGTAACAACAACGGGATGTCTTCCAAATCTGTAAGTACACAGAGACAATGTGGAATAACAACAACGGGATGTCTTCCCCATCTGTAAGTACACAGTAATAATGTGGAATAACAACAACGGGATGTCTTCCCCGTCTGTAAGCACACAGAGACAATGTGGAGTAACAACAATGGGATGTCTTCCCCATCTATAAGTACACAGTGATAATGTGGAATAACAACAACAGGATGTCTTTCCCATCTGTAAGCGCACAGAGACAATGTGGAGTAACAACAATGGGATGTCTTCCAAATCTGTAAGTACACAGAGACAATGTGGAATAACAACAACGGGATGTCTTCCCCATCTGTACGCGCACAGAGACAATGTGGAGTAACAACAACGGGATGTCTTCCCCATCTATAAGTACACAGTGATAATGTGGAATAACAACAACAGGATGTCTTTCCCATCTGTAAGCGCACAGAGACAATGTGGAGTAACAACAACGGGATGTCTTCCAAATCTGTAAGTACACAGAGACAATGTGGAATAACAACAACGGGATGTCTTCCCCATCTGTAAGTACACAGTAATAATGTGGAATAACAACAACGGGATGTCTTTCCCATCTGTAAGCGCACAGAGACAATGTGGAGTAACAACAACGGGATGTCTTCCAAATCTGTAAGTACACAGAGACAATGTGGAATAACAACAACGGGATGTCTTCCCCATCTGTACGCGCACAGAGACAATGTGGAGAAACAACAACGGGATGTCTTCCCCATCTGTAAGTACATAGACATTGTGGAATAACAACAACGGGATGTCTTCCCCATATGTAACTACACAGAGACATTGTGGAATAACAACAACAGGATGTCTTCCCCATCTATAAGTGCACAGAGACAATGTGGAGTAACAACGAGCTATCTTCCCTGTGTGTAAGTACACAGAGACATTGCGCACATCCAGGTTTCTCCAGAATTTTAACCTGGAACAGTAGGAATACGTGTTGAAGGATTGGAAATTTGGAAAGAAAAGTGTTGCCAATAATGTAACATAGCATCTCGGAAGTCTGTTATAGCTTAACATGTATATATGCAATGTATCTCTGTATGTGAACAGGTGATTTAATTTTTGTAAACATGTCCCAAAACAGGTCAAAATGTTGCATATGAAACCCAGGTCCTACCTTGGGTTGAAAGTCACATCCTGTAACTTTTAGCCATATTATTATATAAATAAAAAATTATGCAGTAAAACAATTATACAAGATCGGACAATGGTCTACAATTTAATAAAGTAAGTCAAGGCTAGCACTACCATTTGGGCCACAGGCCACATGGCATTGGATTTGGCTAAACAAAAGTTGCCCATTTGACCCAATTTGGCCACTTGCATTTTCGTTGAAAAGTATGCAGAAAACATCAACACTTGTTGTTTATGCACATTTAAGCAATTTGGCTAAAGCAATTTGTATTAGGCTAAACAAAATTGGGGGCTTTAGCCAAAATGGCTAAACAGTTGACAGCATCAGAGCTAGCCCAGTAAGTATCCTAGTTTGTAACCAATATACAAAGTGTAGATGTATGGGAGTCATCGCCTACCATTTTGACTTTTTACCCCAGTATAATTTCTTACATTGACTTAAAAACAAAACTGAGAATAGACCATATATGTACATAAGTATGCCAGTATGCATGTATGTATGTATGTATGTATGTATGTATGTCATTACTTAAGGGTGCATCTTACTATCAAGTACCATACATACATTGGATTCAAATCATTAGAAATATTGATAATCTGGCATTTGTTATATTTGAACTGAACACTAGTTCCACATTTGTAGACTTTTGTAGTATAAACAGGTGACAATACACCTATCAAAGTCATCTACATAAGGAAGTTGGGGTCCACTTAACTTGGACCCTATGTCGGTGCATGGTGCCAGGATGGAGGGGGGTCGGGTTGGAAGCAGACAGAAATAAGCGGATCAGTGACAGTGATCGACTACCTTACATTGCAATTTTAACTTAAATGTTATGGGAACACATACGTTGTCGTTGGCCGTCTCATTATTACTAATATTGGACATGCACTTTATTTTACTCATGGTTTGCACAGTAGGGATCGATCAGCAGTGATAACAGATTAAGTCAGGAGATGGCTCCAAAATGCCCCGCGGCGCACTAATAGATTAGGATCATCAGTAAAATGGCGGAAAGGCGTCAGTTGTTAATTTAATTCGGTGATAGCGTCTTGTTGAAAGCATTCGTTTGTGCACCCGTGTTGCATCATGCAAACTCCAACTCGACTTTTGGTTTGCACTTGACAAGTAGTTCGTTCCAGTTTACAGGTTTCGCATGAATTTGCGTTGTTGTTATTTGCCTTGACATTGGACCTACGCCAGCCTACCACGACGTCCCAGCCGGTCTAGGGTTATTTATACTTACGGTGAAAGCCAATGCCCTGGCGAGTCGGACACCCAACTTATGTTGCGACTTCGACCATAAATAAATTGGCGACGCCATGGCTTTCCTCGTTAAACGCTAGCGCGATTAGTAGCTCCAACTGCACGTCGACACTTTCGAACAGTTAAACAGCAGGTTAACCTCTGATCACGAAACTTGCTGTCAGACGTCGTCACGCCATTGAACACGCCTACACCACCCCAGGCGTTCTTCTAGAACTCTCGCTAGGGGTCATCGTTATCAACGAATGACTGAGTAGCAAATGGTGTGGAGCGCCAAAGCAGACATTTATATTAATGATAATAATTGCTCTATTCTCGGACTCCATACAACAAGTACATCATGGTTGCAGAGTTACAGCATGGTTACTTCAACTATCTATATAGTGAACATACCAAGTACTTAAACCATGCAGTACTTCCAGATTCTGGACATATATACGCCACACCACTGTTGATAATGCTGCAAATTAAGACGTTTTTTGAGGACTGCAGTCGATCGACATATAAATCTATGTCAAATTTCTTGTAACTGCAGCACAGTTAGGCAGATTATTGTAAACAAACATTTCACTAGTACTACAATATATGTGACCCATCTTAACCAAATGAGTCACATGTTCCAATTTTAACATATATATTGAGTTATATATAGTATCGTTGAAAAGAGCAGCGTCTCAGCTTTCACATAAGTAATTCGATTCTAGCCGAAGCTACGTTTCGCTAAACATGTATGGGGTAGAAATCTTCAAACTGAGAAATCAGCCGTCAAAGTTTAGCATGTTCATTACCAATGCTACCTTAGTTACCATGCACATACCTGACAGATATGTAGACCACTTGAAGATAAAGGCATCCTCGTGACATTCTACTAATATAACAACATGATCTTTGTCAGAAAACAATACGAACAAAATTAATTGCCATGTAATTGCCACCATTGTTAAGAAATGTCAAAACTAGCAGCACTATGCCAAGTGTCATAATGTGACACATTTTGGTTGAGATAATAGTTACTACAGACCTTCTTTTGTCAAACACAGTTGGGGCAGAAATAATTTGTTTGTAATTTAAAACATAATAGGCAGTTTATTCAGCTTAATGGGAGACTCGGCAGGTGGATCTTAACAAAATAATTATTTTATTATTCAAAATATCTCCATCCTATTTTAAAAACTTCGTATTCATAACGATCACTTCAGTTCACTTCACTAACAATTGCATAGCTCTAAATCACATTTATTTGTGGGTAAGGCATGCATCTTCCATGGAATTTCGTTATATTACATGATCTGAATCTGAAAAAAATATTCTCAACGCTCTTTTAGAGCCGAACTAGAAGGCATTGGGCGCGTAGGTTAAATTGAACGCAGCTAATACCAATTGGCCGATCTTTCTGGATGCGTAGATGTTTAAACGCTTCTTGTTTGAAGTTGTTGATATGTAATGTTATAGTGATGATTAATGGTAATTTATTCCTGTCGCGCACCATTTGTTGAAAAAATAGTACTTATGGCAGTCTTTGTCAAATGAGGCTGGTTGATATGCTAGATTGTTTAGACTTCTGGAGTGACGCTTAACCGAGTGTAAGAACTATTCTGCGGGAATGGCAGTCTGGCCGTGGTGAATTTTATAGAACATGGAGAGTCGGGCCATCTTCCTCCTGTTTTCTAAGGTATCCCATTGCAGGGACTTCAGCATTGATGTTACACTGCTTGCTTGCTTGTAGTCTTTGCATTCAAAGCGGGCCGACCTTCTTTGGACTCTCTCGATTTGATCTTTAAGTTCCTGTGTGTCTAACACTGTCTATGCCGGGGAAGTAAAATATCCCACACAGGGAGTAAATGTGTAACCTGTCGTGGACTCAAAGTGTGGTGGTCTCTATTTCTAGCCCACTGATTCTAGTTCCCGCGACCGGAGCTGCTTCCTGGCCGGCAGTGTTCGGAATAAGGGGGGCCTGGGGATCCAGGATCCCCATAAGGCACGAGGGACCTCCCATAAGAAAGAACACTGTAAGCTAGGAGGTCCCACATGTTATCAAGTCTGTTCATAAATATAGGCGCCAATAGCCATTACAGTGCCTGAAAAAAAAATTTTCGGTGCGGGGGTGACCAATATTTTTAGGGAACCCCCCCGAAGAGTCAGTGGTCGCGTGAAAGGCGCCGAGTAGGCAGGTGGACGGCAGTAATGTCAGAGCTGCCTCCCCAGGCGTCTATAGCAGAACATGGATAGCAGCTGTGTGTAGGAGTCCATACTGTCGATGAGTATTCAATGTGTGGGCGAACAAGGGTTTGGTAGCCTGTTGATTTAATGTCTTGGAGACATGAATAAAGGTTAGGGAAGAATTGTTGGGATTGGGACCCCTTGAATATAGACGCGAAAACAAATGGAATTGATGTAGACAATATGGTAACATATAGTTTATATTTTATGTTCAACAACAAGCTATTAATCACAAGAAAATCATTGATGAATTTTGAAAAAATATAATTTAACAAAAATACGAAAAGGTCCAATCGTGCCCACGGTTTCCTCGATTGGATCACCCAATGTCTTCGATTGGACCAACATTAAAATAATTATAAACGACTAATCATAATTATGAATTGATACATTAGTAGCATATATTGTTCATTATAAAAATAATAGTTATCATTAGTCAAATACAATACACTAATAAATGCCAGTGTTCATAATCTTTGTAGCTCCTACACAATATTGTCCCATGACTTCTTTGACTGGACAAACGAACAAATTATGTAGACCAAATTTTTAATTAATACGTGAGCAAAATATAGTGTTCGTTATAAACATAAAATGAATCAATAGTTAAATTAAATGTTAACATAGCCTAATGTTCGTAGTATTCTGTCAATGGCTCCGGAATAGGCTCGCGGAAATGACAGACATCTTTTGGAACCATTTCAGTACGACAGGCCGGAATTCCGGCCTCGCGTTGTGTGACGATACAGTGCGACAGGCCGGAATTCCGGCATTGGCTACTTTCACCATTTAAATCGCATTTACTCATAATTATCCACTAAGTGGAACCACTAGTTATATACTGTTGTCATGGCGAATGAACTAGCTATTCGTCAGAGGCAATCGTTTATTATCGCTCAATATCATTTTACGGAGATTTTCGCGTTTTTTTAATGATGGATTATAAAAATCTGCTATGGCCGCAATGGCGGACGGCTTTACTTCAACTGACGACTTTAACAAGATTTAACAAGATTTGCCATCCAAGCCAAAGGCCCAGATGGCAAGTGGACAAGGAAGCCATTGGCTTATCGAGAGTCCAACAATGTTCATCTACTGAGATATGTGTCAACCTTGTTTTTAAACATATTCACGCTGCTAGCAGTTACACAATCTGTACACAATTTGTTCCATTCATTTATTGTCCTCTGTGAGAACGAGTGCTTCCTGATGTCCAATCTACATTGATCCTTTACTAATTTTACCTCATGTCCTCTAGTTCTGCTATCCTTCTTGATTGAGAAAAACATATTTCTATCAATATTTTCATACCCATTCAATATCTTAAAAACTTCAATCTGATCTCCTCTTAACCTCCTTGTCTCTAGAGTTGTTAAACCACATTCTTTCAGGCGTTCTTCATAACTAAGGTCTCTAAGTTCTGGAATAATTTTAGTTGCTCTCCTTTGTATGCGTTCAAGCGTATCTATATCCTTCTTACGATATGGTCTCCATGCTTATATACAGTATTCTAAATGAGGTCTAACTATTGCTTTATAAAGAGGTATAATTAACTTTTTTCCCTTGTATGTTATGTTTCTTCTATGCCGCATTCTATTACCGCAGTCGCCGTATGTTTTCGACAGATTATTTGATAGTTTTAGCGACGAATCTTTGTCGGATGTTGACGATCGAAACAACAATGATGTTGGCGAACTTATAGCGACCGAGCCGGAGGCAAAACGGATACTGACAGCGGGAGTATTTTTGATGGCTACTCGGACGTTAGTGATGGTGAATGTGACGGTGTAAACGCCGAGGATGAGCTGCGCACTGAACTATCAATGCTGGATGATGCGTAGTTTCATTTCTGTTAGAAGAAAAAGGTGTCTGTGAATCTGTCAACGTGCAAAGTTTGATTGGAATCGGTCCAGTGGCGATGAATGTGTTAGCAAATATACAAATGAACACTTCTGTCATACATGTTTAAAATACAGATAAATAACTTGTTTTTTACTTTCTCATACTCCACAAAATGTACTTTATATTGTATTTTATATCATAGTACACTCCCGTAGCATGATCAACATGAGTAGTTTACATTAAATATACATGTACATTGGCATACAACTGCGTTCAGCAACTGCAAAAACGTTGAAATCGTGGCGGCCATCTTGAATTGCTGGTTACCATAACACCGAAATTTAAAATGATTTAGAGCACATCACAACATGTTCTGTCTCGCAATTGCATGCACTGGAACAACAGTCTTTCATCACATCCATTACTCGCCGCACTATACCTGCATAGTGTCAACAATTCGAATTATGCGTTGTCATCCTTCAGAGGCCGTCGAAACCTGTTCTGTCCCACAATTTATATGCACTGCACCGCCACAGTTTCGTCACATCCATTACTCGTCGCATTATGCCTTGGTAGATTTTACCATCGTTCGAAATGGCACACCATAGACCAGTTCTGCAGCTTCCGTGATTACATTATTTACCGTAGCAGCGGCGAAGTCGGAGTCTTGGAATACGTCTATGGTTAATGACCACATACCTGCCTTCCTGAAGCCACTAACAGCATTCTGGATGGATGCCACTTTTGTGTACGCCACATTCAGAATTTTGGCGACTTGCCATGTTGTCACTGGTCTGCCTACATGTTGTCACTGGTCTGCCTACATGTTCTCTCATCCGCATCCTCGATGCATCATCACAGTATTTCCCAAACGGTCCGAAAAAGTCCACACCCAAAGCCAAAGGCTGGAGTCGGTGAGTCGTGTGTGGCGGAAGTGAGAACATATGACCACTCCAGCTTCCCGAGCCATCTTATGCAGCCAAATTCATTGTGTGAGTCACATGGTGATCGAGTCTCCTCCTTCATTGGTTTAACAAAATCTACGAAATGTCACAACCACGTAACAAACCCCTCATTGGACATCCAGCCTTTGCCCCTGGAGGTCCACCATTTGTCATTTCTATTTTTATCCTCTTCCGTTTATATATGACCATTGGCACTAAATGTATGTAAACCCTCATAAAATTATTATAATTGCTCAATTGTCTAATATTATTTTCTGGTAATCAATAAACTGTGTTGAAATAATTACACACATATATTGATGGCATACCCTTATGTGGGTCACTGGTCCAATTGTGGCAACTGCAGTGGTCCAATCGTGGAATTTCATGCTTTAAAAATATTGCATTGACATCACAAGCCGACGACATCCACCTTAACATTCTTATTATCGCCACATACGTTAATTGGCCTCCAATACTCTTGTTCGCCTGTAATTGTAACCAAGGGTGCTGTACTGATAACTGATCACGGCCTGATTATTATGTAGGGGACATAGAAAACCTACTTTCGGTGATAAATATTAAAAAAGTACCACTATATTTCGTCGAAACTTACCGTGTCATTCGAAATGCCATCGATGTTCTTACTGTTCTTACATATACTGTGCTATTGCTGTGAAGTTTGGGGAAATGCATGTATTACTAATGTACACTGTTGATGGTCAGACTAATATGAGGTGTTGGTAGACTTCATCACACCAGCATGCTATTTTATAGGTGTAGAGTACTTAAATTTCAAGTAGATTTGAAAATGTGTTCAATAATGTATAAAACATACAACAATATGCCAGTATATGTTTAATGTTCAGTGCTTTTTTACGAAGCATGCTAATTTACGTCCTTCTCGAGTTCAGTGTCAATATGTCAATGTATCAGCACAAATATTAAGTCGCGATGCTTATCAATCGATGTTCTTACTGTTCTTACATATACTGTGCTATTGCTGTGAAGTTTGGGGAAATGCATGTATTACTAATGTACACTGGAGGACGAGGCTGCAAATCTTGTCAACGCTGCTTGTCAACGCCGAAGAAGAACGAATAAACGTAGTCATCGTCCACAACATGAGAATGAGCCATGCCGCTATGCCGCTTGTAGTGTCATATTACTTCAATATTGTTTGTGTTATTAGTATTTATTAAGTATGAATGATTGCAGGTCGTCGATATGACGTCACGTACTGTATTGAAGTACCACCGATGGCGTATTCTCGCAAGAAGCAATTTGAGCATTTACAGGTGATTTTTTATTTTTGTTGTATTTAGTAAAAAGAGAAAACATGTAAATGCTATTTACATGTTTTCTCTACACAGTAATATATAAATTTGTATATTCAAAACACAATTTTCCACCATTTATCTGATGAAAATAGAAGGTCTACGGTACACAAATTTGGTACTATTTGCGTACGTCAGTAGTTAGTACGAGGAAATGACCAGGTAAAAGAGGTGACCAGTAGGGAGGGTCACGTGACTTCCGGTCGCAGAGCCTTCTGGGTACCCTAAGCGCCCCTAGCGGCGACCTATATACCCCTAGAGCGCCCCCTGGCGACTGGAGCTAACCCTAACCGTCTTAACCCCAACTGTTTGATTGGAGTGTTAACCCTAACGCCTGTCGACTGCTGGAGCTAACCCTAACTGTCTTAACCCAGTATTAAGAATAGGGTCATTAATTATCAACGATCAAAGGGACTAATGGAGACGAGAAATCAACGCAACATGGTATGGTACGAGTGTACACGTATTTTATTGAACAACACAAGCAGCATGACGATACAACAAGGGTAGCGTGTAATATCACCACTACGACTACGACTACGATGAATATGATGAATACGATTATGACTTGACTTGCGGATGTTGACCATCGCGCCAGAGGTCGCGAGCTTAGGGGTGTCTCCACTTCGCCAGAGGCTCGAGGTTGATCGACGATGATGACGAGGCGACTTGCGGATGTTTACCATCACGCCAGAGGTCGCGAGGTTATGGGTGGTGCATCCACCTCGCCAGAGGCTCCATCGATGTACTACTACTACTACTATGACGAGCGATAATATAGTCTACCTTATCGCAGCTGTTTAAGCCAATCAAATACGCGGCAATCGTTAGCTACTAGATCGGTGCCGAATATGTTAACAAAAGTTCTCATCGGAATGCCGTT
Source organism: Lamellibrachia columna (assembly GCA_963662155.1). Classification (NCBI taxonomy): domain Eukaryota; kingdom Metazoa; phylum Annelida; class Polychaeta; order Sabellida; family Siboglinidae; genus Lamellibrachia; species Lamellibrachia columna. Next base: position 44,800,893 of record OY759267.1, read on the forward strand.
ACAACGAAGCAATACAAAAGCAACACAATATTGTCCACAAACGTTAGACAGAGGACTCTGAAGCCTCTTGGTATTATGAGTCCAATCGGAACAATGTTCGTTCAGGAAGGTGCGGAACGCAGCGTGTCGTGGCGGCAGACCGTACGAGCAGAAGTAATCGCCGCGTCCGTCGGCGTCCAGGTACAGCGCTATCCAATGTTCGCCCGGTTCGTCGCCGTCATCGGTGTTGCACACGAAGGCCGCGGGCTGAGCGTCGTCTATCGTCGTGGGCAGTCCGTCTTTGGGTACGACGCCGCGAAATATCGATCTGGCGCGCGGGTCCATCGCCAGTAGTCTAGCAATCTGCAGGGTGTCCATCTCAGTAGTCGTAGATGATGTTGCGGTTCTTGTCTATTTCCAGCACGGACTCGAGCTCGGCGTAGACGACGACGTTCACGGTGTTCAGCAGCGCGTTGCGGAAATGCAGTTCTATGCGCAGGTTGCCCTTTTGTACCAGATGGAAGCAGGGACCGTCGCACTGGTCGGGGGTCAGGTCGAAACCGAAGAAGGTGTAGCCGTGTCGGTAGTCGCTGCGAGTCAGTCCGTTCCCCTCGTCCTGCCACATCTTGCCGGTCGAGGAGAACAGACTCATGTAGCTCCTGACGAAGAGGTCGTCTGCGAAATTGGGCTGGAAAGGTTTGGAGGGTATCTGTCGTCCATCCACGTACAACGCGTGGAAGTTGATGGCGTTGTTCTTGGCGTGAAACGGATTCTTGTCGTACACGCCGTTGTAGGCATCGTTATCGATGCAGCACAGCACTAGACGTTTCGGCAGGGTACCGAGGAACAGGTTCTCGTACGTGTGCGACCGAGTGCCAGCAGGAATGGAGTACACCTTGCACTCGACGGATCGCATCGGATAATTGACCGTGCTCTTCTCCAGAGCCTTGATGTGTGCCATCTGCACGGTCGGATTCAGGGTGGCCTTCTTTGCAAACAAGGCGGCATTGACTATTTGTATTTTGTAATCGGGGTTGATCCCACCAGCCATGAGTGCAAAAGCAGGCTTACTACGCACCAGTCGTATCTTGACATCGACGCCGTTGATGAGGAATTTATCCTGCAGAAAGAGATCCACGTGGAGACGGCCCATCATATCGACCATGTGACTCCTTACGATGTTCTCTCGTCGAGCCACGAACCCTTCGTTAGCCGCGGGTCCGTCGGCTATCTCGACGGCGTCCATGCGAGTGGCCATGTCCTTGTGCCACAGCTGACTCGTCAGTTGCGTGTCCTTGGCATCGGGACCGTAGCTCAGCAGCGTCTCTATGTAGGCGCGATACGCATACGTGTTGGTCGAAGGGGTCACGAGCGTGCCGTTCAGATAGACGTCGACTTGACTGAACAGCGCATGCAGCCAGTTATTCACCGGTCCCACGGGGTCGGCCAAGTCGAGATCGTCCCCGTTGGCTCGTGTCACCTTCGCCTGCACGCGCAGCATCGTGTTGGCGAGATCCAGGTAATCGTCGCCCGATCCGGGTATGAGGAATTCTATCGGTCCACCCGAGTCCAGAGAGGACATGGGCTGATGTTCCACTACGTGGCTGTCGATGATGCTGTTCTGAGTGGGGGGTACGGTAAAGAGATCCAGTTCGGTCTTGACCCCTTCGCACGACTGTCTATGTACGAAAGCCATCGTCGTTATCGAATATGTCGGCTTCACGTTTCGCGGACGTCTGTCTCTTGCGTCGTCTCTTTGCTAAAGTGACTCCTTTCTTCGTCGGTGCGCGTTTTATACGTTTACGAGCTCGCACGCCAGGGGCCAGAAGACCACGCATCAGATTCCTACCGGCATCCGCGACGCGTCGTTTGGTTGCCCTTTTTATGCTCTGTCCAGACATGACGTCGTCGGCTATGCGCACGCCGGTCTTCAACGCCCCCTTTCCCAACGCCACGGCACCTCTCTTGATGAGTGGCATGGCGCTGCGCAGCAGACCTCCGAACAGCCTGCCTATTGCATGACCCCGCTGGTATTGGGCACCGGCGAAGTAGGGCAGTGCACCACCCGCCTGACGCGCGTAATACTCGTTGTAATTCATCTTCAGAACAGTCTGGTCCTGCGCCGTCGAAAATGAAGCGTCACGGTCACTCTACCGTACTCGAATGGCACGCGCCGTCCGGTGTCGTCTCTTATATCGATCTCGATCGACTTGAAGTGCGAGTACAACAGAGGCATGTAGTGAATGTTAGTGAACCTATCAGATACCGTTTCGCCGTGACATCCGCCAACCGGGAGGGCTCGCAACAAAGGTGCGACACTGTCACCTACTATGCGAGACTCCACGACGTCCGTGCAGAGGTATATGGTATCGAACCCTTGATCCATCTGCACCACGTGTTCGGCCTCTTTACGGTAGGTATACGGATCATCGGGAGTCTCTTTGGGTGGCAAAAACACGGCAGCCGACGGTGTGAGACCGATATTCCTTCCACCTAGTCTCGGGTTCTCGTCCGTGCTTGTCCTCTCTGCTGCTGCTGCTGCTGTTATTGTTGCTGACATAATTGATACTAGTAATGATGGTCCTGCCGATGCTTCCGATGACGGACTGCTGACCACCGACGGTTCGAATCCTAACATTCTTCCCAACGCACTGCGGTATAGTGAACTCGGTGCCTGGTGTCATGTGCAACGTCATTTTTTGAGTGATGGTGCTGTAGCTCAATTTTGCTCGCACCTTATCCGTACCCATAGTGTTCAGTCCCTTGTTAACGTGGTTCATCAATGTCATGGGAGACTTGTAATATCCAGCACTGATCTTCGCACTCGGGGTTAGACCCATAGCAATCGTCTCGTTAAGGAAGAACCAGGTGTCGTACATTCCTATGTTGTACCAAGTATGCGGGTACTGTATCTCTGCCAACCCGCATTCCCACTCGCCAGTCAGATCGATACGTCGAGGTAAGTCGGTGATGTAATGAGCCAACGTATTGTTGGGATACATCTTTATGGAAGCGTTGCTAGGCAGTGTCAGGTAGAAATCAGTCGCCATTACGTCTCAACGTGGGATTGGGAAGCAGGTAACCCAAAGAACTACTCAACAGGGCCGTCCACAGATTATAATTCTCGTGACCTGTGGTCAGGTTGTAAATGCTTATGAGGATGACCGTGAACAAGACGAGTACCTGACACAGAAAGACTATTTCCTCTTTAGGACACACGGTACCGAACAGATGCCAAGGAGTGCAGCTGCCGCCGCTGCTGCTGCTGTCCTCTGCGTTCTGTGCGTCAGTACTGTCCTCCGCTGCTGCTGCTGCTGCTGCTTCTGCTGCTGCTGCTGCTGCTGCTGCTGCTGCTGCTGCTGCTGCTGCTGCTGCTGCTGCTGCTGCTGCTGCTGCTGCTGCTGCTGCTGCTGCTGCTGCTGCTGCTGCTGCTGCTGCTGCTGCTGCTGCTGCTGCTGCTGCTGCTGCTGCTGCTGCTGCTGCTGCTGCTGCTGCTGCTGCTGCTGCTGCTGCTGCGTCCTCTTGTTCCTCCTGTTCTACGACGATGGTGGTGAAGTCTCGTGTTGTCGTGTCTTGTGCCATTTCTCGAATGAAGTGTCACCGTACGCGTGGCTAGTCTTTATAGTGGAGTGGACGATTGCCTTGGCATCGATCCAGCTGTTGAATTTGGATGGGTAGCCGAACCATTTCACCAAAGCTTCCGTTCGTCTACCTACCTTACGACACTGCAGTACCGCTTCCACGTAGTACAGTTTATCGACGCGTACCGACACCTTCTGCAGCTCCATTTCGTAGAAGGTGCCTTCCAGCACTTCGCCGAGATCGTCCCTCAATCGATACACGGGTGGATCGGAGGGATGAACCTCGTGTATCGTGAACATCTCTTCGCTCCAATTCGCCGCGTAGCCTTTTTCGAACTTACCTTTGTACTTGCTGATGCGCACGCGATCCGACACGCGCAACTTGGGCACGCCCTTACCGTCGTGACCGTACAGACGCTGCCACACCTGTTCTTGATTCTGGTAACTCACATGTGATGGAGCCATGCCGATACTGCGGTGGTGGGTGTTGTTGTACGATTGCACCAAGTCCTGAAGGACGTCGATGCATCGCCACGTCTGGTGTTTCGTGAAGTATCGCCACATGCGCGTCTTCAACGTTCTGTGGAATCTTTCCACGACGCTCGCCTTCGTCCCCGCGTTGTGCGTGGAGAAGTGATGGATGTCGTGCTTCTTCAATAGAGCCTGAACGGATTTATTCAGAAATTCCAGTCCTTGGTCTGTCTGCAACGTCTTTGGCCAGCCTCTGCTGAACGTGCTGTCAAGCGCCGCTACCAACGACGCCGCGGACTTGTTCCTCATAGGAACACACCAGGCCACTTTCGAGAAGACGTCGATCACCGTGAGGAGAAAGGTCATACCGTCGTTGTCCTTTTTCAAATGCGACAGATCGACGAGATCGGCCTGCCACTGCTGACGTAGACCACTCACGATGACGCTTCGTCTCTTGAAATGACGTCTAGCCGGCTTGTGTAGGGTATAGGCGTCCTGTTCCGACAACCATTCCGCGACCTTTTTTCGTGGCATGCGCGTGACGCGTCGCAAGGCATCGACTCCGCCGTAACTACCTACCCTTTTCGGATCGAAGTAGACCGTCCTAAGTGGTTGTTCTTTCCTCGGCGCCATTAAAAGAGTTCCGATGGACTGGCGGCGGTGGTTGTGACGTTTATTGCGCATCACGGTTCTTGACGAGTGACGAGGAGTACGCTGACGTACACCAGAAGACCCACTACCACACCCACGACGATGACGAATGATCGATAATCTAGTACTGAAACCATACCCCAAATAGCGACTGTTGTAGAAGACTTCGAGCTATAGCGTCAACAATCATGTAAAGTCCACCGTAAAATACTGCAACGATGACGGAACGGCACGCGTTGTCCTGTGGATCGCTCGACATCGTAGTGCACACTGTGCTATGGACACGTGTTGCACCATCTTAAATGTCTTAAAAGTCTTCCCAACTAGCCAATGACGCCAGAGCCTTGCGTTGACGTTCTGGAGGTGGGGTGAGCATGGAATGTTCCATCTGACCGCGTCGACGAGCGAGGGGTGTCCAACTGAGCGATCTTCGTGCGCTACCACCACCACCAGAGCGAGGAATAGCCGGTATTCGACGACGACCTGGAGTGGATGTCGTCGGCGTCGTCATCGTCGCCTGACGTATGTAGTCTCTCCTGGCGACGTTAAAGACCAACTCCATGGGCAGGTTCATGGCACTGTGTTGTCTTGCAAACGGTTGCCATCCCGTTGGATTGGTCTTTCTCTTACGCAACACATTATTCACGAGATCCACCACGTTACTTCCGGCAATCGGCACACCCTCGTGGATCAGTTCGCCGCGAGCGGTCCAAGACATGTTTCTTTTCGTACGCTCCATCAAACGTCTGGCTTTGCCTTGCATGGTCTTGGGGACGGTGTCCACGACGTCGGCCTCTATGTTGCTAGTAGTAGCAGGAGCTCCTACTGCTCCCTCCGCCTCCGCCCCCGCCCCCGCCCCCGCCCCCACCCCAGACTCGTTCACCGTGATCACGCGTGTCGGTTCCTTGACGTGTTTATCGGACAAGACGTTATACCGTTGCAACACCTGATTATACAATGTTACCTTGGTCCTGTCGTCGAGGTCCTTTCTGTCGAGGATGGTCATCATCTCGTCATCGAGAGCTTGCACCTTCTTACCTAAGGTGTCCGTCGGGGGTGGGGGTGAACGAAGCGTGTCCAACATTCGTGGGTCTACCAAGGCCATCTTGCGTGCGTGTTCCATCTCTCTCTCTATCTCTCTCTCTCTCTCTCTCTATCTCTCTCTCTCTCTCTCTCTCTACCTCTTGAGCAGCACCTCTCGAAGCAAGGGTAGAAAGACCGAACTTGCCAACGGTGCTAGGAAGGCCGATAGGAAACCTCCGCTCTGTCCCTCGCCGACCTGCTGTTGCAGCAAGATGCGTCTTCTCCTGGCAGCTGGCGTTCGTCACTGAGCCAACTCGTGTAACTTCGTCCTGTATTTACTCAAACGACGCCTCTGTAATTCGCTCAATGGAATGTTCTTTTTTAATATGTTGTAGGCACACTCGGCTAGTGCACACAGCAGATCGGCGTCTGCGTTGGCGATGATGGCCCTTTTCAATTTGTTGCTCTTGATTCTGTTCAGTGCCTGTATGCACACAATTTGTCTCTTCACCAGCTCAGACATGGTGGGAATGAAGAGACTATCCACGCGTGCGGTCTTTTTATACCTTCGGCAAGTACACGTACTGAACACCGTCGTCTGGAAAGATGGCCGTGCGCAGACGCATGTCCTCGGGCGTGTCCTGTTTGAGATCGACCAATAGATAGCCGTACGGTACCGACGTGGCGTCTTTAAAAGCCTCTTGAATGAACTTGACGCGTCCCAGATACATCTGTCGAGCCAAGTGCGACATCTGCGATGCGTCACGAGGATTCTTGAACACCACCATGTACTGAGAATTCAGACTGATGGTACGACTCTCTTTGTTTTTGGGGAACAGGTTCTGTACGAGATACAGCACGGACGTGTTCCTGTGATGACTTTTTTTTGTGAACAAGGTCGTGACCCGTTCGTCCGTTTCTGCCTTGAGATCGTCTATGACGATGAGGTTCCTCGTCGACGAATCGAACATGCTCGCACTCGGCAACCCTTCCTCGAAACGCACGTCGACCAAGTCCATCGTTGCGTAAAGCCTCTTGCCATTCTCCGTAACACCACGTGATCCGTTCGGGGGGGGGGGTGGATCGATCATCGCAGCAGCGTGACGTAGCATACGCGTCACGAAAGATCGTCGCGTGTCAGACGGATGTTCTTGAACACGGGCTGCATCTCGGCAAAGTGTTCGCGCAATGCTTCCGGTACGCAAAGGTCACACTCGATCAGACCAAACACGGTTCCGGCACGCACACCGCTCAGGATCTGTTGCGACGTCATCGTCCATCGTGCGTGACGTCGTCGCGGAAATGCAGCATCCAGACGCTTTTTCACGACAGGATCTCGTCTCGTCTCTTTCCACTCGCATTCCCACAACTCGACGACCTTGACAAAGTGACGGAGGTAGGCGGTGTTCTTTCGGGTCTCGGCGAGCAGTTCAGCCATGGGTTTCCCGTTGACCTCGTTGACCTCTTTACCAGTGCACGAGTGACCATGGAAAAAACATCCGTGGAACTGATAAGCCGTTTTCGTCTCGCTGCACCACCCGTCCACCGATAGTTTGCCTATTCTCTTCTCTCTACCGTTGATTTGGTGTCGTATGACGCGTCCCGTGCGTTCGGATTCCCAAGTCAACCATTCCGCAGCCATCTGACTGTACAGCTGCGCCGATTCGGGCGGAAGTCGTTCTCTTACAGGGCGTTGGCATCGTATCCGACGATGGACCGACACGGACGAGCGGCCTCTCCGTATTCGTTCTGACGTAGCGTGGTGACACCTTTCACGTGATAGCGATGAAAAATGAGCGAAGCTCCGCCAACCACGTGATCTTTGACGAGGTGATGAAGATCTTTATTCTTCTCGTTGAAGATGGTAAAGTAGGTCTTCTCGGGAAGGTCGTTAAACAGGTAGAGCAAGGTCAGACCAGGTACGCTGATGCCTTGCTTGAACATGTCTATGCCACTTTGTTCGTAGAAGGCAAACTGTCTGTCGATGGCCTGCAGAAAGGGAACCACGTCCCTGTTGTTGTACCAGACGAGAAAGTCTCGCAAAGTCGTCATGGCGTTGTCGCGCCAGGCCTCTTGACAACTGGCATAATCCTCGTCGGAAATACCTTCGTTCTTCAGTCGACTGAAGAAGGCCTGTTTCGACGGAAGTGCGGTGTCGTCGAGTCTCTCCAGACGGTCCATGTACTCGTACGGGAAATGACCTTTTGTCACCTCGCATCCGTATGCCTTCAGATACTTGTCGTAACTGAACCCGGGGGCTATGTAATTGATCATGTCTAAGAATTTCAGCTGATCCGTCGAAAGACACATGAACGTGTTGTTGCGTTTGATGACGAAAAAAGACCCGATACCCTCGTTCTCTTCTTTGTCGTCTTGTTCTTCTTGTTCTTGTTCTTGTTCTTGTTCCCCTGTCTTTGACGTGGTGGATAGGAAGTAGGGTATGAGGAAATGTTTGATGGCATTGAGATCATACTTACCCGAATTGAACCCGATGACGGGTAACTGATGCATCCATCCATAGAGTTGTCCCATCAGCTTTTTGTATGGATTGGTCGCCGGACGAGATTCCTTGTCGACGGCTGATCGTGCAGCCTCCTCCCTTTCGTCCCAGTTCGTCAGTTCCTCTGCGAGTTGTTCCAAGACATCTTCGTACGAGTGTTTGATCTTGTCGTACGCAGCGTCACTCATCGCTTGTAAGATATCCATCATTCTACTCACCAACTTGTTGGTGTCTCCATCCGTAACGAGACATTGCACTCGCTCGTGTCCGGGCACGTTGGATGCCACGCTGACGCTCAGTGGAACGTGACGCGCCACCCAGTGGACCTTGTCACTATCCGACGGAAGTTGTTCCGTGTCGAACCAACACTCGAAGTCAAAGGTGGCTCAATCCGGATAGTAGCGCAACGATTCAGCCACGCGAATGTTCTCGTCGTCCAGTCGTTCGAACACCGATGGAGTCGAATGGTACACGCCACCAGGATAGACTCGACGCACACCCCCCGTACACGTGCGCTCATGTCGATATAGCATCCATGCATCTTTCCATAACGAGTCACCGCACTTCCGACATCGATACGAGTGACAGTACATGCGTACATCTTGGATGAATGAAAAATGTGTCTCGTGAAGGTTGAGTTACATTGTTTCGGGGTACTTGCATAACGATCGACGGACCATTTCGGCGGTCGACTTACCACCCTCCGAATCCGGTTTGACAAGCTTGTATACGCACACGTTCGTTTGGAACGTGGTCTCTATGCGATAGAGGTCATCCAGCGTGATCCCTGCAAATTCTTCCATGGGTACGTGGTCTCGATCGTATGTCTCGTACAGCGTCTTCACCGCCGGTTCCAAGCGATATAGATCGCATCCCCGATGCAGGGCCAGACACCGGAAGAGACACAGGTTATCATTGTACCTCTTGTTATTGTTGGGTTCCGTTTCCAGACCGATGACGCTTTTCTTCTTCTTGATGTAGGACGGAAGGGGGGTCGCCTGTATACATCCTATAGGGTGATCGATGATGCGGTTAACGAAGAAAGTGACATTCGTCACGAGTTCGCACATCCACGCGCAGAATCCGGTCTTTGATTGATGGCCCATTGCAAGACGTCGGTTTCTCGGATGCGTTCGAGAAAGTCATCAAAGTCCTTGCTGTTGGTGACGAGACTGGGTTCGTCCAGGTAGCGTCCACAGCAATTACACGAGGTATGATAGTACTTGTATTGACCCGTGTTCTTGTTTCTCAGAACGAACCCGTAACTGAGGTTAATCTTTAACGCATTGGTCTGTTCCTGGGACATGATCTTCAAAGACGGTTCTAGGACGGTCGTGTCTAGCGTGGTTAATCTGTAATCGTACCTGCATTGGAGAGGACCTCTCGACACGTGGGTCCTTATAGCAGACCAGTGCGCACGAACGACATCTAGCAACTCCGTTGACAGAGTGTCGGCGAAGGGAAGTCGATCGGATGGTTCTAAGGGGTCTTCCTCGGTAAAGAGTGGGTGGTGGGGAGGGGTAGTGTCTTCTCTTTTTGATCTCTTTGGTGCTGACGGCTCGGTGACGTCGGCACACGCGGTTCATGCGTGTCTGGTCAGGAGCCAACGTCTTTCGAACTTCCGTCCACATTTCTTACACGTGTAGACGGTGGTGTTTCTTCTCCTACTACTACTACTACTACTACTACTACTACTACTACTACTACTACTACTACTACTACTACTACTACTACTACTACATACCGACCTTACGTGACGCTGTAGGTTGTCCAATCTCCCGAAGGTGGTACCGCATTTCTCGCATGCGTATTTCGCTCTTTGCGTGGTCGCTAGGTTGCACCACTGTTGGTGGTGCCAGCGAGTATGAATGAAAGTCCCAAGATGGCGTCGAGTGACAACTCTGCACGTGACGTTGTAGTTCTGCACACATGTCGAAAGCGAGCTCACAGTGACGACATTGATGTCTTTTCATGACGATGACCGCTTCTACAACTGAGAGGGAATGGACTCTCAGCGCATCTATATAGTGCGTGTGGGGTGGTGGGGTGATGGGGGTATTTCTATATTTACTAATAAGACGTCAATGTATGATAAGATTCGTTCCTATAACAATGGCTACTATTGTCCACTATGTCCACTATAATCGACTACGGATTCCCTTTCGAGAGGAGGGGTGTCACTCGTAGGAATAATAATATAACAATGACGGCACAACACGTTCCATTCCATTTTGACACTTTTATTCAATAGAATACATATGTTGTGTATGAAATATATATATATATATATATATATATATATATATATATATATATATATATATATATACTGTACTGGTATGAAAGGATAGACTTCTCTATATATAAGATAATGACATATGACGGTGGTTTGTGGGTTTGTTAATACCGCGACAGTGACCAGTAGCTTGCGAACGTTTACCGTCGGGCCAGAGGCTAGTATGATGGAACTGACTTGTGGGTTTTTACACCACGACAGAGGTCACGTGCGTGAATAATGAATTATATATGTAGAAGTCGGTCTCTTCATACATAAAGAATACTATATACATATTTCATAGACAAAATACAAGAGGATAAAGAAAAATAAATGTATTGAAAGAAAATACATCACATCAAGTCAATAATGATATATAGGATTAAAGACAATATATAAGATTAAAGACATTAACAACAATTACTACTTACTTAGTCTAAAGCTAATGATATATAAGATTAAAGACACGCCACTTGTTGAATTAAAAATGTCTGCGTCTCCTCTGACAGCAGCCTCGCGCTTGCTTCTGCGCATATGTTGACAATGGCTTCGGCTACTGTCAGAGGTGTGTGATGTGTTCTGTACATAATGTGATGTGTGATGGCTTCTGTTTACATAATGTTCGCAACTTCTGGTGTCATAATGTTCATGGATGGAGTCGTTGATGGTGGAGTGTTCTCGCAGTAGTATTCACACGCGCATATTGCTGGCTGCGTGTCGAAAGATATCGGCGTGTTGGAGGGCGAGTACGATGGCGACGACGGTGGCGACGACGGTGGCGACAACGGCGTCGACGACGGAGATGGTGGCGGCGTCGACAGACTAAAGCCGAACGATGTTGACGGTAATGGTGGTGGCAATGGCGACAAACTAAACCCGAACGATGTTGACGGTAGTGGCGGTGGCATCGATGGCGACTGCATCGTTAGAAACGACGGCGGTGGGGGTGGTGGTGACATTGGTGCTGCGGTTGCTGCTGCTGCTGCGGTTGGTGCTGCTGCTGCTGCTGCTACTGCTTATGACAATAGCTGCATCGTTACTGCTGCTGCTACTGCTTATGACAATAGCTGCATCGTTACTTTGCTCGTCTGCTATAAACAGAGTCGGTTCTGTAGAGGAAGTGATGGATGGTGAGGATGGTAACAGATTACGATCTTCATATGCATCTAACCACTCCTGTACCTTTTTGTTCATGGTTGTTTCATCGGGACCTGTGCTGCTGTCAGCGCTGGCGTCGACGACAGCATTCTCTTTGTCTTCCTCCTACAAAGAGAATGCTTCGTCTAGTACTTCCAGCTCTGACGCGTTGTAGTTGACGTAGTTGTTGTTTATGCGTTTTTTAATGGTCGCCATGACATGGACCCCCCTCAGTACCGACAGCGCAGCCGACCGTTCTTCGTCTGACGTCATAACGACGTAGACGTTAGCGGCAAAGCCAAGTACTTTCGCTGCCACTTCGTTAAATAGACTGACCCAGATTTCTGTGCCGATCCAGTCCTGTAGGAGGACACGCAGGTTATATATGTACGTAGGAGATATCTGCCATTTGTGAACTGGACAATAGTAGCCTTGTTTATGGCGCTGGACACCTTTGGGACACTGCGAGCACGATATATACACAACATATTTCTCCTGCGTGGCACAAGCGACTATGGTTAACGATCTTTCAAATTTGTAAGTTCCAGCGCTTACCTCTGATTGCAATCGTGTCAGGTTCATCATCATCTGTTCTTCTTCTGCAAATTGCTGTGCGGCCATGACTTCGAAGACTTGAGCGAGACAGGAGGCAGTCGATCGATCGAGAGAGTTGGTTATGGCAGTTAGAGCTGCGAGTCTCTTATATAGCGGGGGCGCTTGTATGGCGCGCCTTTCTTATTTCAACAGCTGGGCCGCTGGTATGCGTTGCACTATCGCCGCGTATTCCTATTGTCTGGGCGTTGTTGACGAGCGCGCATTCCCGTAGCCTGGTTTTTTTTCGAACGAACTCGCGACAATTCACGAGTATCTGACCCAACACGTTCTGTCCGGGCTGTCCAGTGTAGGTGAGCATGCTCCAGAATCCTTCACTGCTTCTCACGCATTCCATTAACGGCGATGGATATGTGTCTAACAATCGTTTGCGTAGTGTCGTGTCGCGAAATTTAATCGCAACTAACGCGGTCATTACAGATCGTCTCTGTTTGTTCCATTGTGCACGTAAATGCTCCTTCTCTCGAATGGTCTTGCTAAGGTATTTCGCCTGTAGTCCGGTTCGTGTGGCTAGCATCTTTTCCGCCGTCTCGACATCGTCATAAAAGATGCATTTCCTGTACTTGTACGCAGCTTCAACGGTGTTAAAAATATGACCCCATGCATCTATCCTACACGCATAGAAGTTAGATAGGAAACTGTTTCCTCCTCTGAAGTATATAGGATGATTCATTCTGATTTTATGTTGTTCAAAATTACTTGCGCTGTATTTACTACCGGTGATATTATACAACATTTGCCTAGGACTAGTTGACTTGGTTTTTTACGCGTGATAAATGGGATTTCGGATTCAGCGTGGGTTAGTTGACACTTCTGCGGCGGCCTTATCGCTGTGAGGGATTGCTTATTGTTTTACGTCGAATGTCTGGAATTCGATGCAACGTTGGTCTAAGACTCGCTGACTTGGTTTTTTACACGTGATAGATGGGATTTGGCTTTCAGCGTCGATTCTCTGACACTTCTGTGACAGACTTAACGAAAATGTTTTTCGTTGTGAAGGATCGCTTATTGTTCTAGCGGGTTTGGGAGTTGTTTTTCGCATTCCAGTTTGATATATTTTATTATTATTGTTTCCTAGCGGCTGTCTGGCGTTTCTTTTTCGTATAACTTTCTGACTTTGACAGATTTGTTATTGTGTTATAGTGGCTTATGTCAGCTGTCTGCATTGTTTACCGTTTACTATATAAGGCCATTCTCAGATTAGGTATTTCTTTATACACTTACCGTCGTTCTGTTGCTGTCATCGCTGTTGTTGCTTCTGACGTCACGATGCTGTCTAACGTTGCGCTATTCTCCGATCTGCTGGTCGTCTACGTCGAAGTCGGGGTCGCGTTGACCCTGCTACTGCATCGCACGTAAGTTCATAATGTCTGTCGTTGTTTGCACGATTGGTAACTAATACATACTCCTATGCTTTTAAAAACTTTTAAAAGCATCTACATAACACATAGTTTAACTTTAAGAGACATATTTTATGCGACTGTGGCCTATTTCACGCCGCTTGCTAGCCGGTTGCTAGAAGTCTACTCATAAATAAAACACGAGCCGAGCCGGGTCATCGGGTCACTGTTATCGTCTGTGCGTGATCTACTTTCTACACGCCTGCTAGCCGGGTGCCACCGGCCTAGCAATAAAAACCATCAGGCCGACTTCCCTAACGAGCCGGGTCGAAAGTACGCCTTTCGTCGCTCTCGGGTTCCCCATAGCTTATTAACACACGCATGTGTTATTTAAGAAACGTATATAGCATACTTTTAACAAAGTCTCGAATGTACCTTTAACAATGGCTCGATTTTCATGTGTCTTTCACTCTGGTTTTCAGCTTCCATCGACGACAGTGGGCAGATGGAGGAACTGTGTCGCTATATACCGCGCATAGACAATGATGACGACGACGACGATGATGGCTACGACACCCCTGCGGCTACAGAAAGTTGGGATGTTGCATGTAACGATTATGCTTCCTTTCTTGAGCACAGACAAATGTGGGCTGCCGTTATGACGGATCTCGGTATGATTCGGCCACTCGAGCGAGTTGAGATGGGAATGTCGCATGCATGCAACGCCCAAGGCGAGCCACGAATGTCGCTAGCACGATTAGACAAAGAGGCACTAGCACGCCTGCCGCGCTCTGATCGCAGATGGATATGGGAGGCCGTGATGGGCGAATTGATCGTAGCCGTCAATGTCCAACGCATGCAACGGCCTACCAAACTCATAGACAGACGCGGGAAGTCGCTGCCACGCCTGAACTTCGATTGAGATCGAAGAATGATGAACACTATGTTTTAATATAATATATCGATATTTTTAAATAAAGCGAAGAACGATGAACAATATTTATATCACTTTAATATGATTTGATATATGGCTATTTTTAAATAAAGCGAAGAACGATATTTATATGACTATGCTTTAATATGATTTGATATATGGCTATTTTTAAATAATTATATTACTATGATCTGATTATATTACTATGATCGATTTTGTCGGTTAACGACGCTAGTAAAAGAAATATGACCATGTTTCACCCTGCTACCACACACAATAACGAACGGATGAATATTTACACACACATCCATGTAGGCTACATAATGCAGATAGGGTAACGCGGGCTACAACGAATCGGGTGGTTGTAGGCTATAGAATGCGGATAGGGTATCGCGGACGAAAATGAGCCAGGGGTTAAATGCCTTGGGATACAATTAAATTTATTTCGCTCCTTGAGGGTTTGGGGTAGCGGTCACGTTAGGGTAGCGGTTACTCCGTTAGGGTCAGGGGTTACCACTGATGAGGTCAGGTCGGGATCATGTCAAAAAGTTGGGGTTACGACGGTTATGGTTAGCTCCAGTCGCCAGGGGGCGCTCTAGGGGTATATAGGTCGCCGCTAGGGGGCGCTTAGGGTACCCAGAAGGCTCTGCGACCGGAAGTCACGTGACCCTCCCTACTGGTCACCTCTTTTACCTGGTCATTTCCGCGTACTAACTACTTACGTCACTGACGGAAAACCATAAATCGTCAATACGGCAGTCAAGGAACATTTCTGATCCAATTAATACTTTTGATCCAAAGAGAAGTGCAGATCATGACTCAATTTCAACAGTTTTACTAAAAAGAATTAATTTACTAATTTCTAAACCCTTGTCTCTCATTATTAACCAACCCCAAAACGCATTAATATTTCCCCCAAAATAAAAAATTGCAAAAGTTATACCTATATATAAAAAAGATGATAAAACCCTGCTCAATAACTACATACCCATTTCATTACTCCCTTTCATCTCCAAAGTCTTTGAAAAAATTGTATACGATAAAATAATTGAAAATCTAACATTAAACGAATTATTTTGCAAAAGTCAGTACGGATTTAGGGAATCACATTCCACGGAAACGGTTACAGTTGAACTAACTGACACACTTTTTCAAAACTTAGACAACAGAAAAATCCCCATATCAACTTTCTTAGATTTGTCTAAAGCCTTTGATACCATAGCTTGAACATTACGGAATAAATGGGACTCCGCTAATTTGGGTAATGAATTACCTTACCGAAAAACACCAATTTGTCCAATTCGATGATATAATGTCTGACACATTAACTATTTTAACAGGTGTCCCACAGGGGTCAATATAAGATCCCCTATAATTTACTCTATGTATAAATGATATTCTTCTTGCTAACAATAAATTCAAGGCGATGCCACTCTTGTCGGAGCACTCTGCTCTTTCAAATGCACTGCCAATAGTAATATGCAAGATTATAATACTATCAGCGATAACATTAACACTGAACTGAATCACAGTTTACCTGTCCTCACTTTCACCTGCTCATCACCACCGCCATGGCCAGCACAGGCACAGCAGGCACTCCCACACTGGGCTCTTCACATGGTGGACCTCATTAAAGCATCATATTGTGTGTATTTGACCTAATGATTTTCCAGCACAATATAATGTTGAGCTACAATGATGAATTGGGCAGTTCTTTGCATCACGATGCAACTGTGCTTGCATGACAAACCATAAAATATATATATATGACCTTTTTTATGGAAGTAGTAATTAAGTGGTATATATATATATATATATATATATATATATATATATATATATATATATATATATATATATATATATATATATATATATATATATATATATATATATATATATATATATATATATATATATATCGTATTTTATTATTGTTCTTTTATGAATTGTACATATTGGCTTTCAGTTCTTATGATAGCAGGCTGCATAAAGATATGCGGTCCATGGTAGAGGACGCCGTAGAGAACAACCAAAAGGACGCAGAAAAGGACCAGGAGAGGACAGAAGAGCAGACACAATATAAACTGAGCAAAGAATAGCATTATAATATTAGAACCATTGCCTGCATCAGTTGCGACGAGTCCTCTTCTCCGTCGTCTTCTTCTACAACTAGCCCCGTAAGTGGGGCAATTGTTACATCATACGGGGCACGTTGTTACAGCAAAGAACGTGTGGATCGCAAAGCAAGTGTCACTCTTACATATTACTGTTATTGCATTAATTGGATTATGTACACTTATACATGTTATACACAGTGTGGGAGAAACGAAGACTTTCTACAAATGGCACATACCATTAGAGAAATGAAAATAGTGATACAACCAAAAATATGTGTCAACGCTTCTGATCGGTTGATGCGTCAATTGGGACATAGATAAATTCCACGTTTATTCGTGTGGAGCCCTTTTTGCTGAGGAACGTCCGTCAAGACAACAAACATAGCCGTCGCTGTCGTTGAATGTATGGACCAAACATTTGTCAGTGCGACAAAGGGCAAAGTTGTTTCAACGAGAACAATATATGGGAAGATGCAGATACAAATTGTTTTAAAATGCTAGTATTGTTTTGTTCCATTAATCATTCCATGTATCCAACGTTTTAAAACCGAGTCGTGCCCGGCGGCGTTGTGTTTCGTGCAGTGAGACGAAGCACCGGTGCGTGCACTCGTTGATAAGAGACAATTAATCAATACCCATTCTAGCCGTCTCCAGCTGCACAATGTGGTATTGATCACGTGGTATTAGTTTGAGAACATTGTTTAAGAATTTAATGTGTTCTGTGCATTTGAATCTTGCATGCGAAACCTGCTTGTGCATTTAACGAGGGTGAAGAGATATTGCAGCCTCAATAACAAATCTTCAATTATTTGGAAAACAAAAACTAAACATCCAATGGGTATTGTGTCTTATTTAAATCATGTAAAATAAAATATAAAAACAATTTGGTGAAGTTAAGCAGGGTACTTGCAACACGGGTTTCGCTAACAAGTTTTACAAATAAGATTGTCATCCAAAACAACTAGTTCCAGATGACCAGTGGAAAAGAAAACTGTTGTCTTATCGTAAGTCCAACAATAGTTCATGTGTGTGTAACCCGCTATTGTCAAATGTTACTCAGTTATATTTTAAAACATAAACATTCTCATTTACGCAACCAGTTGATAATAAGTTTCATTCGTTTGTTGTCATCTGTGAGTAGAGACTCTACTTTTTATGTCAACTTTACACCGGCGCTACTTGTTGATGCTACTGCCACTGGTACTTGTTGATGTTCATGGTGTTTGTGTAATTTGTATAATCTTAGACATGTAGGCATACGCGTACAGTACAATGATAATCTTGTTGGTAATCCATCGATTGTTTCTTGCACTCGTGGTTGATGATGGTGGAGGCCGATGCAAAGGTGACTCTGCAGTCGAAATCTTGATGCGTAGAACCTGGCCCAATGAGAGCGTCGACAATCGGTGTTGTGGTGACAGCTGCAGCCTGGTGACGGAGTTAACGGGAAGCATCCAAACGGACACATGTTGCTTGATAGGCTTATCGTGTAAACCGCCTCCATGATGTTCTGCCAGTCGATGTGTTTTCTACGTCTTTAGGTTTGGAACCATTAATCTGGACGTAATGCTTAATGTTGTCCATGTATCATTTTAATGGAAGCCCTTGTTCCGCTTTCCTGAAGTTCTCCTCATAAGAGCTGTCTTGGGAGGCGACGATTATCCATTCAAATCCCATGTTTCGTCCACCGAAGCTACTGGTTGTGCTGGCTCTCTCCAGCGTGTCTATATTGGTAATCTTGAGAGAACAATTATGAAACTGTTCAAGCTGTTTCACACGACGTATGTAGAGCGTCCATGTCTCACAACCGAACAGTAGGGTGGTTAGTTGTTTCTGTGTGGTCGTCTTCCTTGGCTGCGCAGCTGTCCCTCATCACTCTGGGGGCGGGCGCTGACGCACAATAAAAGAGGAAGGCGTTGACTTCTTTTTTGAACTGTCCTCTCTCCTGGATGGTATTAACTTTGTGAGTTAATACCATCGCATTATAGACATTGAGCTTTGTAGACGGGCGGATGGTGTGTTGATTAATTGATTGAGAATACCGTGACGAAGTCGTCCAAAAGTTTGGCTTGCTTTCTGTATTCTGCATATGATCTCCCGATCCATTGACCCGTCACTAGATATGATGCTGCCAAGATATTTGAAACGGTCCACCTTCTTCAAATGCATTCCATCTACCAACAACACGGAAGATGACGGAGATGGCTGGTGCAATACCAGTTTCTCGAGGCTGGTGGCTAGATCAGTAATAATGCACATGATACGTTCCACGTTTATTACTGATGGTTGTAGTATGGGCCATATACTATAAGCCAATCCATAACCTTCGAACACTGTGAAATGAAATCACAAAGACGACGACAACATGAGGCGTAAATGACAAGGCCGGAGTATAGTTACATACATAGCATTGCATACATGCATACATACATACATGCATTCATACATACATATATGAATGCATGCACGCATACGCACGCACACACGCACGCAATGTGATTTATAATATACACTTCTTTTCACACTATGCATGGTAACGAAATTATTATCCACAAATCCGGGCTGTCATTGTCACCGGTCAGTGTCAACACCAGCCACATATTCTACCCCGCAGTGTGGTGAAGGCGACACGGAAGTCGTTCTGGAAGGCGAAGTAGAGCAGGGGGTTGATGGTGGAGTTGAGATAGGCCGACCAGTACGAGTACTGGTACAGGTTGGCAGAGATGCAGTCAGCACAGTAGGCACTGATCGGCCAGAAGAGACAAAACGGCAGCCAGCACAACATGAAGAAAGCGATGACGGCTCCTAGCGTGCGCAGACTGCGGATGTGACGCCGACGGCGTTGGCGTTGTCGGTCCAAGGCTATCCCATGCAATGTGTACACGCTCGGGCCGCCGGCCGTGCTGGTGGAGTCGACGGTGGAGACGGCGACGTCGACCGGCCCTCCAGTGGTGGCGGCCGTGGCGGCGGTCTCGAGCTGGTGAGAGTCCGCGATCGTGCGGAACCGCTTCCGCAGCCGGTTGACGCAGACGACGTAGATGACGACGATGAGCAAAAGCGGGACGTGGTAGACGACGATCGACTGGACGAGTACGTAGAGTGGCGGCGGGATGTAGTAGCAATCGTTGTCGACGGCCGGCGACGCCGAGCGGTAGTAGAGGACGGCGGGCAGCCACACGCCCGCGCCTACCACCCACGCCAACGCGATTCTCTTGAGCGCGTAGCTCAACTTCATGCAGGTGGCCCTGTTCTCGATCGGCCTGTACAGGGCCAGGAAGCGGTCGTGTGCGAACAGCAGGACGTGCAGCGTGCTGACGGTGCAGCACGCGAAGTCGGTGCACACCCACAGCGTGCAGAGCATCTGTCCGAGCGGCCACAGTCCGTACATGGTGTAGACAGTCATGGCGGGCATGACCAGCAGACCGACGAGTCCGTCAGCGACAGCCAGCGAGAACATGTACATCCCCGGCGTCGTGTGCAGCTTCTTCTCCGTCGCCACGCACGCCATCACTGTCACGTTGACCGTCGTCGTGACGAACGCCAGTGATACGAGTGTCACCAGCAGCGTCACGGTGCCGAATACTACCGCCACTGCTGCCATGACTGTGGCGATGACGTCACAACAACTGCGAGTGGCCGAAGAAATCTCCGCAACTGCAAAGTTTCACGACATTGTTAGAGAATGAACACTGCTCACTGTGACACGCCCGTGGTTCAATGAATGACCACGATACGGTCAATATCCTGAGACGTGTGTGTCGTTTCTGCATGACCTTTTAAGGCAGGAAACTCGTGTTTCTTATACTATCCATACGAAATAAAGGATGGGTCACACGTATGCACGCACGCACGCACGCACGCACGCACGCACGCACGCACGCACGCACGCACGCACGCACTCACGCATGCACGTACATATAATGTACGTTCAAATGAGTGTTAGTGGAAAACAATTCTTCTTAGTCTACTGTTTCTCTCAAACGACGCAGATAGACAGGATGCAAGATCTTAAACGCATTAGGAATCAATGCCAAATGAATGAGGTTTGAATCGAAAAATAAAATTACACTTGACTGTCACAGGTTTACACATTTTATATTTTCAACAAAGGAAACGTTAAGACGACGTTTGTGCTCACTATTCATCCCCGTCATATTGCCGACATTAGATTTAGGTGTACATTTCTACGTAGCTGCTCCTGATGCTTTGGTTTTGAATGAGTTCATATGTCACGATCAGCCCGTTAGAGAAGACCTCCAGACATGCAACCTGCTGCAACCAACAGACCAATACACCAGACAAGACTTCCAAACAAACAGTCTTCCTCAACCACAAGACCAATCCGTCAGATACGATATATACATGATATTTGCCCAACAACAAAGTCAACCACGCCGTTGCTGTCCTTCGTGGGTAAATCTTAGAAAACTACAAACTGATTGTCTTTCTGCAGACACCACAACGGACAATAATTTTACGAGGAATATGTCGCTGAACTTTGTATTGTTCACGTAGTGCTTCAGAGTAGAGAAAACTAACTGATTGGGATATGCTGTGTCAAGAATAGCAATATGTTTGAAATAGCTGATAAGCTTATAACTAATCATACTGCATGTTTATTAATCAGAAACCCCAAGATAGAAAAAATATTCACCCAGTAACTACCAATAACCTTTTACTAAATCACACTAATCATTGCAAAAACCAACAGTAATGTTACTGACGACGATGCTATTGCCTGGCAATATCATCACCGTCTTCGCCTTCAGTTTGAAAAGCATTGATTACGATTGCATATGTAAGTTTTGGAATTTTACACTGCATCGACACACATTAAAATGACTTGTTGCGATGTGCAAAAAAAAACAAATTTAAATGACGATGTACACCGAGGCAAATTAATTTATTTGTTACGATGTGCACCGATACAAATTAATTTACTTGCTACGATGTGCACCGATACAAATTAATTTACTTGCTATGATGTGCACCGATACAAATTAATTTACTTGTCGTGATTGCACCAAGACACATTTAGACTTTAGAGTGACTTGCCTTGACTCCATCGACAATTCACTCAGTGGTTACAATGAGCGCCAAGTGAACACACATGAGGGATTACGTTAATGAATTACGTGTTTTGACAACGGCACGTTTCTACTGTTTCCCAGAAAAATCAAGATGTTATTCCACTGAACAGGTCTGTAAGTACAGAGTGATGTGCTTCGAACGATGCTAACGACCGACTACAATGAACAGTGCTACACATCAGAACCTACCTTTAGTGTGGACAGCGTCGATTCCGGCGGTAAATCACACGAAGACACCAGGAGGACTTTGTTAAATCTTAACTTGTACAGGAACAGTCGCCCTCGTCAAACACGTACATCTACGAGGACGACAGGTTTGAAATGTGGTTCTCGTGTTGCACCCAACGCCTCTTATAGAGATATAGCTTCTGGGCAACTAGGGGAGTCGATTATCGACAGAAACGTCTCGGAAACGTCACCATTACTCATTATGTGTTCGGTTATTAAGCTAAGAAAATTATGTTGATGCGTTCGTTCTAGGCTGCTGTGGTATGTGGAGAAATAGGTTATTCCAGGTAGGAATCAGGTTGGAAACATCAAATAGTCCATATTAACTTAACTGATTTTCGGCTGTATTGGGGCTATTGATGTTTAGTCAATTACTGTTTGCACAGTATTGTATAATACGCACCAGTGTTAACTGACTGCTGTAATTTCGAGCTGACCACTTACCCACAATTCCATACACATGTGTTTAACATTTTTGCATATTGACGTTAGGCTTCTTGATCACGGGATATGGTGAATGCAGGTATTAATTTTCTGTGGTATCTGTTGTGGAATAGAAGGTAAAGAGTACAGTATGTTTACATAATCTCTAGTTGGCACCAATGTTGCCCGTGTGCAGTATCCGCCCCAGGTCTAAGCGAAAGCTAAGACCAAAGCAAAGGACTGACCCATTCAGCCAATTGGTGTTATGTGGTGTCAACGTGGATCGATTGCGTCTGCAATGCCACCCGAATACAGCCGCTAGCGAAACGTATTTTTATTAAATCGAAATTCTTGGATGTCCACTTTTGTTCGCTACTTGTTCCAAGAGATTCTGTTTCCCAATCGATTGTCTCAAAACGATGTCCGTTGGTTTTAAGTATCTGTTAAAGACAACTAATTCGCGTTGGACGGACGTGAACACACTGAATGACCGAGACGCGTCTGGGGAATTGCTGGTCATCAAAGATTCGTCACCTACATTCGCAATGTATGCTTATTGAGTGAGGAATTGGTAGTCCGCCAACAGGCCAATGGCGTCGCTGTCCACTTGCCATCTCGAGGTAGTGGCTTTGGATGGCAGCTTTACTAAACGTTGACTACGAGAAACAGTTCAACAGTTTGCACTGACGAAGACGTTACGCAGGATTTGTGAATGTTACAGGGGAGCGTTAGGTTATAAACTGCTAAATGATGTGCATGGCTGGACATGCAATCCAAACACACCTGAAGCCGAGGATGCCTTCGAGGCCGTTACAACAAATAAGTACACAGTAGACGGAATACACACACACACATGCTGTGTACCGAATGTATACTACTGGAACAGTGTACATCAATAGTTTACATCAATAGTTGTGTTAAATTCGTAGCCAACGAGAATTCGTTATTAGTTACGCGTTGGGTTATAAACCAATGAAGATCTGCACGAAAGGAAAGTGGCAGTTGTTTCAACATCATAGGATGAAGCCCAACACACAATAACAAAATAATGCTCGGCCTATCGATCAAGACTATTTGCGTAGTAACTTTTCTGCCGCGTCTTTGTCGATATTAAAAAGTATAGCATCTACTGACAAGTAGACAAGTTAAAATGTACTGTTGCGGGTTACGTAGGAACAGTTTTACATAGAATATTAAAATATGTCAGAAATCAAGATTTCAGTGACAACCGAGTTACATTATTTCACAACCTTGTTAAACACCTTTTATTGTGTTGAGTGTAACAACGGAGGCACAAATAAAGGTTCCAAGTAACACATGCATAATTCGAAATAATATTTACTAAAAATATTATTCATAACACTAGTAATGCTGCATCTAAATTATATATTATTCATGAGTAGATATAGGAATTGGCAGGTTTCACATCCTTTCAGTTATTGAAGCTAGGATTCTACCTGTTTAAATCATGCCAGATATGAAGTAGAAAACTTACTTCTCAATGGTTCTTGTGATCTTTGGGTGCACATTATTTATTTCTTATTAATTTAATAATAATTTTAATGATGTAATGATTAAAGTTTTCCCCGTATCGTTTTAATGGAAGCCCTCTGTTCCACTTTCCTGATTTAAGTTCTCCGTTAAAGAAGTGTTTTGGGAGACGACGATTATCCATTCGAATCACATGTCTCGTTCACCGAAGCTGCTGGTTGTGCTGGCTCTCTCCAGAGTATCCATGTTGGTGATCTTTTCTTGCCTGTATGTTCATGGTGGAGCGGAAAGAGGACAGTTACGAAATTGTTCAAGCTGTTTCTGTAGATCGTCTATGTCTCACAACCGAACAGTAGAGTGGTTAGTTGTTTCTGTGTGGTCGCCTTCCTTGGTTGCGCAGCTGTCCCTCATCACTCTGGGGGCGGGCGCTGACGCAAGGCACCAAGGAAGGCGTTGATTTATTTTGAACTGTCCAGCGAAGCTTCACTAGATATATATATCATATATATATATATATATATATATATATATATATATATATATATATATATATATATATATATATATATATATATATATATATATATATATATATATATATATATATATATATATATATATATATATATATATATATATATATATATATGTATATATATATATATATATATGTATATGTATATATATATATATATATATATATATATATATATGTATATATATATATATATATATATATATATATATATATGTGTGTGTATATATATCGTATCTGACAGATTGGTCTTGTGGTTGAGAAAGACTGTTTGTTTGGAAGTTTTGTCTGGTGTATTGGTCTTTTGGTTACAGCAGGCTGCATGTCTGGAGGTCTTCTCTATATGACTGATCGTGACATGTGCACCCGAAGGGTAGCCTTTCTTCATATCAAACCAGGAAATAAGAGACTTCATCTCCAAGTATTGCTTCTAGTTGTTTCATTCGTCTCAGTTAATCTGATCCACTGATGTCAGGTCGTCTTCTGTTGCCCTTTGCACGGGCGGGGCGCGCAAACATTCACAAACTGTACGTATTAATGCGTGCACGTACACATATGATTGACTGAAACCAGTGAGACAGGAGTCATTCTTCGAGGTGACATCTCGAATAACAACATTAATCTTGGATGCATAAAGGCGACTGTCTAGTATAGGCCAATGGGCCCTGGTTGGCATTTGAATCGTTGACATGACGCGACTTCGAGTGTTCTAATTCATTTTCATGGAAGCGGTTTACATATATTTAAAAGTTTTCAATTACATATTGTCACAATTCGAGCTTTAGGCCATGATCTTCTGTAATATGAACGCTGATTATTTTATGATCTCATTCAAAACCAAAGCATCAGGAGCGGCTATGTCAAAATATACACCTAAATTTGATGTCGGCAATATGACGTGGATGAATAGTGTGCACAACGTCGTCTTAACGTTTCTTTGTTGTAAATATAAAATGTATAAACCTGTGACAGTCAAATGTAATTTATTTTTCGAGTTCTATTGATCCCTAATGTGATTGAGCCTTTGCATCTTGTCTATCTGCGTTGTTTGAGAGAAACAGTATATTACGAAGACTTATTTTCCACTAATACTCATTCGAGCAGGCATAACACTAGTTGTAATATGCTGTGATTATTTCAACATAACAACACGCCATTGTCATTGTCACGGCACACACACCTGCTCTTTATTGATTCGCTAATAAGGGTGAGCCAGGTAGCGCCTAACAGGCAGCAAGCCAAAATTTAACTATCTGTGTCTAATCATGTTTTCAAAGGATTATACGACGAGCTGCTGATTCATACCATCACTACACTCTCATGAAGGTTCAGTGATTGCTGCGACGTAGTTTTTATATATCTACAAAGTGTATGTTATCTATAAATTAAGAAGTTTTATATATAGCCTTTGGGTCATCCGTGACGCCTACACATTTTGTGGACCAGAAGTCTTCGTAGGCCTGACAAACAAGTGACCTAATTCGGTTGATTGCAATTACCAAGGCTCTTTGTTTCGCGATGCGTCTACTGAATATAATTTGGACTTTGCGCCCAGCCTCTACGGGTGTCACTCCGCGATTATCAGATACATTACATGCAATGATCAGACGCTTGGGACTATCCGTAACGCGCCCAACTTCACGTGGCAAACGAGGCGGCCTTCGCAAATAACGTGTGATTCAAACACGAATAAACACCGCTTCGATGTTTTTCCACGGGCTATAAAAGCTGCCAGTGCAAATGTATCCCAGCTGATTAATATGCGTGTCATTAAACACCGTGAACGTGACATTCAACTAACAATATGTTGTCTTAACGCTCGTTCAGTCAAGAACAAAGCTCTGTCGGTGGCAGATTTTGTTATTTCCCGGGACATCGATGTGCTAGCCTTATCTGAGATATGGCTAGGAACCAACAGATAGTTTTAGTTTTGGGTGGGATAGGCCCAGGCAGATAGTTTTAGTTTTGAGTGTAGGGGATGTACGAAGATGAAGGAACTAGAGGTGGAGTTGGAAGAGCTGAGGCTGCTCGTTGTGGCAATGGTGGGAAGGGAACAGGGGGGTTGTGCCAGTAGTTCCGGTGGGGGAACAGTAGATGATAAAGTGGGGAAAGACACAAGAGATGCTAGGGAGAGCTCACCGCAGCCCGGGAGGAAGCTGAGAGGAGGGAAGGTGACAGGTCGTAGGGAGACAGGACGTAAGGAGACGGAAAGGAACGGGAGGGAAGACAACCGGAGTGAAGGAGAGGGGAGTAGGGGAGACATGAGGGAAGGAGAAGGGAGTGGGGGAGACGGGAGGGAAAACAACCGGAGTGAAGGAGAGGGGAGTGGGAGAGACAAGAGCAAAGGAGTGGGAAGTGGGGGAGACAGGAGGGAAGGGGTCAGGACAGAATGTGATGGAGGGGATCGAACGGAAGAGTTATTCTGGAGCAGTGATAGAGGGGGTGAGGAAGAGAGCGAGGGTGTTTGTGGGGGATTCAATAGTTAGGAAGACCGACAGAGTCTTAAACAAGGGAGATGATGTGGTGGTCTGCTTGCCTGGAGCCAAAATAGAGGCGATAACTGAGAGGGTAAAAAACATCGTAGGCTCGGGTAAGGGTGGATCTGTTTTAGTACACGTAGGGACAAATAACGTAGAGAGGGAGGGTACAACTGCCATAGTTAGGAAATATACGCAGTTGGTCAGAACACTAAAACAGACGCGGGTTGAGCAGGTAATACTGTCAGGGATTTTACCTGTAATGGGCAGGAGGGGTCACAAATATCGAAATTGTCTGGGGATGGCAATTAACATGTTAGTCCAGAAGCTATGTAGGGAAGAGGAAGTTGGATTTGTGGATTTATGTGGAAGTTTTGTTGGGAGGGCTGATATGTACATGGAGGATGGGCTTCATTTAAGTGGAAAGGGGGCGGCAGTATTCGCGGACAAACTTTCAGCAGCAGTAGATAGTGACTTGGGTACAATGACAAATATTTTTGGAAGTAAACATTCTTTAAACTAGAAGTGCAGGGGAGTTACCTAGAGGTGTATCAAGCAGAACAAGAGGCCACTAGCACAGATAAACAAATATCAAATCATCCGAAAAACATCTCTGAAAAAGGTTATAGATGCGTATGTTTAAATGCAAGGAGCATAGTAAATAAAAAAAACGAATTAAACATTATGGTAGAAGATATTGACCCTCACATAATTGGTGTAACTGAATCATGGGCCAACATAGATATAACAGATGCTGAATTAGGACTGACATGATATGTAATGTTTAGGAAAGATCGAATAGGAAGAAGGGGCGGGGGAGTTATTTTATATGTTAAAGAATCTATTCAGGCTTATGAAATAAAACTAGAAAGGGAAGCAGATTGCGATGAAGCTGTTTGGTGCAAAATTGTTTCAGGAAATTCAAAATTAACTGTTGGATTAGTTTACCGAAGTCCAAACATAAACGAAGAGGACAACACAAAAATAAAAAACGCTATAAAGGAAGTTAGTAAAGGGGAATGTATCATAATGGGAGATTTTAACCATGGACACATACAATGGAATTCTCTAGAGAGCATAGGGATTGAGGACCAACAATTTCTATTTTTAATCCAGGATAGCTTTCTTACTCAGCACGTACTAGAACCAACCAGGGGAGAAAGTGTATTAGATATAGTTTTGTCATCACAAAAAGAATTAGTGGACAATGTAAAAATATTTGAACCATTGGGTAATAGTGACCATAATCAAATACATTTTGACATCAATGTAAAATCAGAAAGTAAAAATAAGAAAACGTACAAGAGAAACTTCCACAAAGGTAACTACAAAGATATGAGAAAATACTTAGCAAAGCTAGATTGGAATAACATGCTAATGAATAAGACCGCAATTGAATGTTGGAATATTCTAAAATATGAAATTGAGAGTATCATCGATAAATTTGTTCCCTTCCAAAAACAAGGAAAACGGTGTAGAAAGAAACACTTGTCAAAAGAGGCTATTAGAAAAATAATGCTAAAACAAACTATGTGGAGGGTTTATAGGCGTACCAGAAAGGACGAAGACTATGCAAAATACAAAGAGGCACTTAATGCAGCTACAACTGAAATCAGACAATCTAAAAGAAGCTATGAGCAAAAACTAGCATGTAACATAAAAAATGACAGCAACAGTTTTTATGCATATGTCAGGAGTAAACAAAACGTACAAGACAAGGTTGGACCTCTAGAAGACAGTGCTGGAAATATAATATCACAGGGGTTTTTAATGGCGGAAGACCTAAATGGTTACTTCAGTTCAGTGTTTACCAAAGAAGATATTAGTTCATTACCAGTTGCTGATGCTAAATTTCAGGGGGCTAAATCTGACTATTTAGGTCCGTTAGTTGTAACTCCAGAATTGGTAGCTAAGAAAATAAAGGCAATGAAGGATAACAAATCACCGGGAGTGGATGGAATTCCTCCAAAATTACTAATGGAAACAGTAGAGCAAATCAGTATACCACTTGCAAGAGTATTCAACTTGTCATTAAAAGAGGGAGTTGTTCCGTTTGAATGGAAAGAAGCAAACATTATACCATTATTTAAAAAGGGTTCGAGAAATAAGTAAGAGAATTACAGACCAGTGAGTTTAACGTCAGTGATTTGTAAATTATTAGAAAGGTTAATTAAAGACCATATGGTGGACTTCCTCGTTAAGCAAAAATTATTAAATTCATCTCAACATGGATTCCTTAAAGCGAGGTCATGCTTAACATATATGTTATGTTTTTTGGAAGAAATCACTAAGTGGATAGACGTGGGATCGCCAGTAGATATTATCTTCTTAGATTTTCAGAAAGCTTTTGACAAAGTGCCACATCAAAGATTACTACTTAAATTAAAAGCCCATGGTATCGGGGATAGCATAACTGACTGGATAGAACAATGGCTGACTGACAGAAGACAACGAGTTGTAGTAGATGGAGAAGTTTCAAATTGGAAATCGGTTTTGAGTGGGGTACCTCAAGGATCAGTATTAGGACCTATATTATTCCTAATTTATATCAATGACTTGGACGACAGTATAACAAGTAACGTACTGAAATTTGCGGATGACACAAAACTGTTTAGAAAGGTTAATACTGATGGTGATAAACAACATTTACAAAACGATCTAGACAGATTAGTGAAATGGTCTGAGAAATGGCAGATGTTGTTCAATTTTGGGAAATGTAAATGTCTACATACAGGACATGGGAACTTGAATGTAAACTATAAAATGGGAGATACTGTTCTGGATACTACTGTGAAAGAAAAGGACTTAGGAGTTACAATAAGCGCTGATATGAAAGTTTCAGAGCAGTGTGGTATTGCAGCTTCAAAGGGTAATCAAATTGTTGGATTGATTAGAAGAAACATAACATACAAGGGAAAAAAGTTAATTATACCTCTTTATAAAGCAATAGTTAGACCTCATTTAGAATACTGTATACAAGCATGGAGACCATATCGTAAGAAGGATATAGATACGCTTGAACGCATACAAAGGAGAGCAACTAAAATTATTCCAGAACTGAGAGACCTTAGTTATGAAGAACGCCTGAAAGAATGTGGTTTAACAACTCTAGAGACAAGGAGGTTAAGAGGAGATCAGATTGACGTTTTAAAGATATTGAATGGGTATGAAAATATTGATAGAAATATGTTTTTCTCACTCAAGAAGGATAGCAGAACTAGAGGACATGAGGTAAAATTAGTAAAGGATCAATGTAGATTGGACATCAGGAAGCACTCGTTCTCACAGAGGACAATAAATGAATGGAACAAATTGTCTACAGATTGTGTAACTGCTAGCAGCGTGAATATGTTTAAAAACAAGGTTGACACATATCTCAGGAGGGCGGGCTATAAGTAGATGAACATTGTTGGACTCTCGATAAGCCAATGGCTTCCTTGTCCACTTGCCATCTGGGTCTTTAGCTTGGATGGTAAATCTTGTTAAATCTTGTTAAACACTGACAATCAGGTTATAAACGAACTCGTGCCACCTGGTTACACAATGCAACACATCTCTTGACCCAGTGAGAAGCGCGGTGGAGGTGTGGCCGTACTCTATAAATGCGGATTGACCATTAAGACCTTGGATTCTACACGGAACGGCATGTTCACACATTTCGAACATATGGACTGTACGATAATTTCCAATGATGTGAATATGAGATTGTGCATCGTGTACCGTCCGCCTCCCACTACGCGAAACGGTTTTAAGAACAGTGTGTTTTTCGACGAGTGGAGTTTGTACTTGGACCGCCTTGCTATTATAAATAACGATATAATCATAACAGGTGACCTCAATTTCCACCTAGACAACGTTAACGATACAGATGCGGGGCGCTTCAATGGCACGTTAGAAGCTCACGGATTGGTACAACACGTGGTGGGACCCACACACAAGAAGGGCCATACTTTGGACGTTGTCATCACACGGGACATTAGTTCCTTGTTGATTGGGATGCCAACAGTTTCTGAGCCATATCTTGGATACACAAAGGGTAATCCTTCCGGCGACCATCTGGCTGCGTGTTTTAGAATTAACTTAACGAAGCCAGACAGCGTTGGCCAGCCGGTCACGTTCAGGAAGCTTCGGGACATTTGTATTCCCGAATTTATCAAGGACTTAACGCCAATTTTGAATGACACTGATAGACCACTAAATGAACTTGTACTTGCCTACACCACGGGAATTGAAGCGGTTGTCGACAAACACTCTCCAGTCCAAAGAAAGTCGATAACACTGAGACCAAACGCGCATTGGTATTCAGACGAACTGAGACACGCCATACACGCGTGCAGGCGAGCAGAGAAGGTATGGCGGCGAACCAAACTTACCGTTCATCGACAGCTGTTCAGGGGGCAATGCAACGCAGTCAAGAAACTGATGATCGGTGCCAAGAAAACATTCTTTTCTGCAAAAATCAGAGACTGTGGCAAAGATCAGAAACAACTGTTAAAATTAACGTGTCATTTGAAGGGTAACACGGGACGGGTAATCTTACCAACCCATGAATCGGCCGAACAGTTAGCGACTATTTTCGGTGACTTTTATACAGACAAAGTTGCTACCATCCGACGAAACATCAACATCGGCAACCCAAGTGACATCTACGAAACAGCATTGGACGATGACGTCATATTTGACGGAATCCCGCCAGCCACCCATGACGAGGTGAAGCGAATAATCACAAATTCGCCCAACAAGACATGTGACTTAGACCCGATCCCTACGCGGCTTTCGAGGCAGTGTCTGGATCATTTCGTTGCCGTTGATTACAGCTATTATTAACAACTAGTTGGCAACGTCAGTGGTACCCGCATGTTTAAAACGTGCAGTTGTGAGACCATTGCTTAAAAGGCCGGGCCTCGATAAGGAAGTTCTGAATAATTATCGGCCTGTGCCAAACTTACCATACGTGTCACAACTTCTTGAGAAAGTGGTCGAACACCGTTTGAAAGATCACCTGGACATCAACAATCTACACGATTTTCACCAGTCGGCGTACAGAAATAATTATTCAACCGAGACAGCTCTTGTGAAAGTCCAGAACGACATCGCAGAAGCACTTGATCAAAAACGTGTAGTTGTCTTGGTCATGCTTGATCTGCCCAGTGCGTTTGATGTTATCGACCATGGCATTATGCTAACGCGTCTTCAACACTCATTTGGTGTGACTGCACGGGATTGGATGCGATCCTACATTAGCGGCAGAACGCAATGTGTCTCTGTCGGCCCCGCAACTTCGTTCAACGCACATCTATGCTGCGGCGTGCCACAAGGATCCGTGTTGGGACCGAAACTGTACTACATATATACTAAACCAGTTGGTGATATAGTGAAGAAACATAATCTTCACTACCACTGTTATGCAGATGACACACAAATATACTTGTCCATCAAGCCTGATGAGAACTGGGTCAGTGAAAGGTCAGCCATTGAAACCTGTGTGGCGGATGTTGGCGATCGGAGGCAGACTATTACATGCTGTGCAATCCGTGAGAAATCTTGGTGTTATTATGGACATCGGCTTGATAATGGAGAAACAGGTGAATGCGATCTCCAAGTCCTGTTTCTACCACATCCGAAATATTGGCAAAGTCAGACAATACATCAAAAATGACGCATGTAAGATTCTGGTAACATCTTGCCTGGACTATGGAAACGCGCTATTGCAAGGTTTGCCTCAGGTGCTAATTGAACGATTGCAACGTATACAGAACTGCGCTGCTCGCCTAATCACCAGGTCACGCAAGAGCGAACACATAACACCTGTGTTACGTGAGCTACATTGGCTTCCGGTGAAATACTGGCTCCGCTTTAAGGTTAACACCTTCACGTATAAAGTGCTCAACGGATTGGCACTGGCATACATGAGTGACATTGTGCAAAAACATCAACCAACGCGTAGTTTAAGATCAACGGAGAAGTCACTTCTCGTCGTACCTGTACTACGGACTGCAACTTATGGTGAACGTTGTTTCAGCCGACACGCGGCCATACTGTGGAACGACTTGCCTGAGAACATTAAACAACTGAACACTCTCAGGTCTTTCAAGAGACACTTAAACACACATCTTTTTAAACTGGCATACGACTGACGTGATTGAGTCACGCTCTCGTTTTAATGACATTGCTATATACCAATGACTTATTCGTTATGCTTTATTGATGTGTGTACTATAAGTGTAATATCTGTGTTTATTTTTTTTTACTGTTTAAATCAGCTCCTTACACTATCTACTTTTAAAATAATATATATTTTATAGTTTTATTTAATTTATGCAGTTTTATGTAAAGTATGCATTTAATGTATTTTATAGTGTTATTTAATTAATGCAGTTTCATGTAAAGCGCCTGAGAGCATTTTATCTTAATTGAATAATAATAATAATAAAATAAAATGACCTCCGTCACTAGTACACTGATGATCGCTAGGGGTCAACATATTTCAATATGTCACATCCCTTTTATTAAAATAGAAGATAAACTGCAATACTAAGCATAGACTAGGCCTACTATTAAAGATAACCTTTTAAATGCCAAAGGCAAATATGTGCATAAACACTACTGCAAGACAAACTTATTATCTGTAACTACTAACACTAACTGTAACATGTTGAAGTCCAAATTCTGATAAATAACATTGTTCAAGAATTTACTTAACGCCCATCTCAAAGTCCTGCTGCCACCGTGGCTTTGACTTCACGTGAAGCCTCGCCTCGGCTGGGTTAGAGAATCAGAAAGTTCGCTTACTAGTCCACGATGAGTGGTTGGGGTACCTGGCTCGGCAGCTAGTGGTGATCGCACGATAGCAGGACTGTCCGTTGGACTGTCGACCGCTCGTCGAGGCTCGGCCGTTCGTAGGTCGTCATCACGGTCGTCAAGCTCCATCGACTCCGGATACATGACGTGTGTGACCTCTCGCGACTTGTTGAGAACCCTCTCTTTTCGCCGATAGCCGCCGCCATCCTCAGTGGTGACTACGTACGAATTCGGGGTGTCGCACACTCCAGCGACGATGGCGCGGTTGTAGGTGTAGGCGCACGCGTACATTGTCTCCAATTTGATGTGATGCGGGTGACGTCGTGCCCTTGTCGTAGAAGTACTTTTAACGCGTTTGTTGTCGTCTCAGGGTTGATCTGCCGCCGGTGACCACGGCTGGTTTCAGTATGTTCTATGTACTCGGAATGTTTTCTCTCAGTTGCCGACTTATTGACAGTTGAGCAGACGAGGTCGCCGCTCCTGTGATGGGAGTGTTCCAGTATTGCAGGAGAGACACCCAGAAGTCGCGTCCTTCCTCGTGCGTTTTGCGATTTCACGATGCCCAGACACTTTTCGCTCTGGCCGTTGGACTGCGCGTACCTCGGACTGCTGGTGACTCGGGAACGGCATGTTGTCACATATCATCGTTTCTGGTATTCCGTGTCGTGCGAAGGTTTGCCTTAGTACAGAGATGACGCCATTTGCAGTTTTGCAGTAATCGTGGTGCTTGAACGAGAAGATATCTGCGCCGACCTTTTCCCAAGGTTGATCTGGTATCTCATGAGGTATCATCGGATGTTTGTTGTTCTGCTTTCTGAATGTTGCACAAGTAGCACACTTGGCTACTGTTTCCTCGATATCAGCAGACATGTTGGGCCAGTACATAATCTCACTAGTCCTAGCGCGACACTTTTCTATGCCTAGGTGACTTTCGTGTAACCTTGACAACAACTCGCCTCTCATTGCGTTGATCACTACGAGTTTCTCACCCGCGAAGAGCAAATCATCCTCACAGTGGATCTCATCTCGGATTCCCCAATATGCATGTAGTTGTGGAGATGCGTTGTCTTTGTATTTCTGCCAGCCATGCATGGCATATCGTCTGATCTGGTTCTACACGTCATCGTTCAGTGACGCATTCATCAGTGTTTGAAGCTTCTGTGGCGTAGCAGGGAAGTACTTAGAGACGGAGTGTATTCTCATCTCCATGTTGTGCTCTCGCTGCGAGTCTGTTGAAAAGAATGCACGTGACATGGTATCAGCAATATACATTTTAGACCCTTGTACGTATCGAATAGACAGTTTGTACCGCATCAGTCGGAGCAGCACCAGTTGAAGACGCCGTGACGCATTGTGTAGCGGCTTTCTCGTGATCGTCTCCACCTCCACGTCACGCCCATAGATGTACTGGTGGAACCTTTCTGCTGCAAACACGATACACAACAGTTCCTTTTCAATTTGTCCGTATCTGCTTTCAGTGTCCGTCAAGGCGCGACACGTGTACGCGACTGGCTGAGAGTTTTTGCAGCAAGCATGCACCTAAACCCTTAGACGAAGAGTCTGCTTGTATCGTGACTGGTAGCTCTGGATCGTACAATTTGAGTACCGGTTTCTCGCTGAGAATCAGTTTCACTTTGTTCATGGCAGCCTATGCTCAGGCAACCATACCCACGGTACACTGTCCTTAAGTAGTGTACAGAGTGGTCTGATGATCACTGATTTGTTCGGTATGAATGTCGACAGATAGTTCAGCATGCTTATGAGATGTCGAACTCCATCTTTGTCTGTGGGTTCGGGCATACTTTTATTTTCGTATCTTCGGGTCGCATGCCGTCAGCTGAGTTCATCGACCCCATGTAGAAGACTTCGGATTTCTCCAACTGCTTCTTCTTCATGTTGAACTTGACACCTCGGCCACGAGACCGCTCCGTGACTTTCCTCATGGTGCTGTCGTGCTCTGCCTCGGTCTTCGCTGCAATTAGCATGTCATCTGCAACGATTTGAACATTAGGAATGTCACTAAACATTTTATACGTCCACTTCTGCAACACTTCGCTAGCACTGGTGATTCCGAATGGCATTCGAACAAAACGATATCGCCAAATGGGGTGTCCATCTCCCCTGCTAGTACGAGTCCTTCTGGTAGAGAATGGTGAATAGTCGTGCACCGCCCAACTGCGTACTGATTTCTATGAACGTCGGAATCTGGGAGTGTTCTCTGCGAATGTTCTTATTCATGTGCTTTGGATCTAAACACAGATGAAGAGAACTGTCCCGCTTCTCCGTTATGACGAGGCTATTCACCCAGTCGGTTGGTTCAACTGCGATGATGACGCCTTGTGCTTCTTACTTCCTCAACTTCTCTCGAAGAGGTTCGTACAGAGCCTGCAGCACCTGTCTTGGAGGGTCGATGACAGGCTGCGCTCCTGGGTTCAATTCGATGTGGTATTTGCTAGGGTAGCAGCCAAGACCAGAGAATACGTCTTTGTATTCGTTCTCGAGCGTCTCCGTCTTGATTGCTGGCTCGGTTGCCTCGACTGCGTCTATTTGTTGGACTCGATCACCTCGTGACGTCACGAGATTATCGCCCGGCTGCACCAGACCAAGAGCCACGCTGACTTCAAGTCCTAAAATCGGCATGTACTTCTCTCTGGTGACGTACAGCTCACCAGTGATGCGTTTGTCACCAACTTAATATGTCACTTCGGCAACACCGTCATGTTCGACTACTCCGCCTCCAAGTGTTTTGAGAACGACAGAGCTGCAGTTCAGGTTTGGCTTTTCTTGGATGTGTTTCCATGTTTTCATTGGCATCGTATTTGTCTCTGCACCTGTGTCCACCTTCATCTTTATGCGCGAATTGCACACATTGACGTACGAGTACCACGAAGGTGTAACGATTCGACACACTTGACAGAAGGGAGTAGACTTTGTGTCTTGCTTCACACGACGTTTTTTTTTACGTAGTTGACCGCCTTCTCTGAGGTTTATTGTGTGTCGTGTGTTGACATTGATCTGATCTCATTCTGTGTGAACTCAAACGCAACGCATAGATCACGTGTTTTAGTAACGGTTAAGTTCTCTTGTCCCAAGGGCTTTCTCCTGGGACGCAATAGAAAACACAATCTTGTATCAAATCATGTTCTCGTTCTCTGCAAACTCTCATGCATCTGCTAAGTTTTGTATTGCTCTCAAGTAATCAACAAACGGCTGTTGTTCGCCCCCGCCCCCCTGTGTGTCCAGAACTGGTATCGGTTGAATACATTTCGTTTTAGGTCATTGAAATGATCTTCGAACTTTTGCATCACCTGAACGTAGCTTTTGCTGTCTTCGCCGGCAGCCACACGGCACACACACCTGCTCTTTATTGATTCGCTAATAAAATAAAATGACCTCCGACATTAGTACACTGATGATCGCTAGGGGTCACCATATAATTCAATATGTTACATTATTTCATAACCGTGTTAAACACCTTTTATTGTGTTGAGTGTAACAACGGAGGCACAAAAAAGGTGCAAAATAACACATGCATAATTCAAATTATATATTATTCTTGAGTAGACACAGGAATTGATAGCTTGCACATCCTTCCAGTTATTGAAGCTAGGATTCTACCTATTTAAATCATGCCAGATATGCAGTGGGCAGTGGGCAGGTCCAATGGACCTGTACGGGATGGAATAAGACGCTCCCGCCCCCACGAGTCTACCACGTATGGGTAAAATACGGTGATGTTAACATGACATCACCGGGCGGACGTCTTCCTCGATGAAGTCAACGGCCAGGACGGAAGGGCTCCAAGATGAGTTCAACGACCACGTGTTCAGGACCAAGGCGAGCCACATTTTTTTGGTGGATATCTGCTGTGGTCAACCAGCCTGGAGAGGGATGTGCTCCGCTAGGTTGTAAATCTGCCCTAGACACAGTATGATCATGAAAACCAGTTTGAATCATATACCGGATCGGTCGTAGCCCGGGTCACCAATGATCGCGTCTCCCGCCGTACACCAGGACGGGGGTGTTAAGTATGCTACTGGTGCCCCTACCAACAAGATACGTGGAAGAAACGACATCACCATCGGCACATGGAACGTCAGGACACTGAGAGCTGCAGGAAAACTGAAAGAACTCACACATGGAGAAGGAGAGATACATATGGAATCTGCTTGGACTCGCCGAGATGCGATAAAACAGCTTTGGTGAAACATCGACCGAAGAAGGACACAAGGTCTACTTCAGTGGCAAGAAGGACAAACACGAACACGGCGTTGGGTTTCTTGTTCACAAAGACATCATGAACACTGTCATGGGTTGTCGTCCTATCTCCAGCAGGCTCACCACCATCTGCTTGACGGCAACTCCCTTCAACATGACAGTCATACAAGTTTATGCCCCAACGTCTGATTATGACGAGAGTGAGGTGGAAGATTTCTATGGCCAGCTGCAAGAAGTCATACAGAAAATGCCAAAAGAAAGACAATCTTATTGTACTAGGAGACTGGAATGCAAAAGTGGGAAAGGATGCGCAGACCAACTGGCAAGACACTTGCGGACCTTTCTGTAACGCGGAAACAAATGAGAGAGGTCACAGGCTCCTCGAATTTGCAATGTAAAATGAGCTGATTTGGCCCACACAAAAACATCTAGAAGATGGACCTAGCACAGCCCAGATGGAAAACATCACACTCAGATCGAATACATCTTGGTGAAACGGCGCTTTCACATAGGAGTGAACATTGCCAGGACACGAAAGTTTCCAGGAGCAGATATCGGAAGTGATCATGACTTGCTGATGACAACCTTCCACATTCGCCTGAAGATGATCAGCAAACCAAAGCCAACAAGAATCAAATTTGACATCGAGAAACGTAAGGATCCTGATGTAGCAGAAGCATTCAAAGCAATGATAGGTGGGGAATTTGCACCGTTATTATACTGGGTGACAAAGATACCGACGTGAACTTGCTGACCAACACCTTCATCAAAATAGTGACCGACACAACCAGCGAGATCCTTGGAAAACACCATCGGACAAAGAAACCATGGGTCACAGCAGCCATCCTAGATCTATGTGACAAAAGAAGGGAATTGAAAAGGAGAAAACGTGTTCCTGAAGGTGCAGCAAAATACAGAGAAGTCAACAGGAAGATCAAACAAGATATGAGAAGAGCTAAAGATAACTGGATAGCAGAACAATGTTGTGAAATTTAAGACAGTTTGAGCAGGAGCAACAGCAAGAAGGCTTATCAAATAGTGAAAGACCTGACATCAGTGAAGAAAGGAATAACTACCACTATCCAAGACAAATCAGGGAAATGCCTGACAGAAGAACAGCAGATCCTCAATTGATGGACAGAACTCCGAACTGTACAGTTACAACACCAATGGAAACCCAGTAGTACTAAATTGTCCACAGACTACTGAAGAGGATGACTACCCCATTCTTCGTGAGGAAGTGGAGGCTGCAGTAAAGTATCTGAAAAAAGGAAAGTCAGCTGGAATTGATAATATTCCAGCAGAACTGGTTCAAGCTGGGGGAGAAGCCTTGATTACCACACTTACAACAATATGCAACAATATCTGGCAGACAGGAGAATGGCCCACCCCATGGACTCAGTCACTGATCATCACACTTCCCAAGAAAGGCAACCTACATATGTGCCAAAATTACAGAACAATCAGCCTCATCAGCCACCCGAGCAAAGTCATGTTGAAGACCCTCCTCAACAGACTCAAACCCCAGGCAGAAGAGATCATCGCTGAAGAACAAGCGGGTTTTCGAGCAGGACGGAGCACCAGTGAACATATCTTCAATCTTAGAATCCTTTGCGAGAAACACCTTCAACATCAG
Source organism: Lamellibrachia columna (assembly GCA_963662155.1). Classification (NCBI taxonomy): domain Eukaryota; kingdom Metazoa; phylum Annelida; class Polychaeta; order Sabellida; family Siboglinidae; genus Lamellibrachia; species Lamellibrachia columna. The sequence continues at coordinate 44,840,415 of OY759267.1, forward strand.
CAAAGACTTTATCATGTCTTCATAGATTTCAAGAAGGCCTTTGATAAGGTATGGCATGCGACCCTATGGGCAACCATGAGGAAGTACAACATTGGCTCCAAGCTTGTCCGAACCACTGAACACCTATATGACAATGCCACCAGTGCAGTCATCTTTAACAGCAACTTAGGAGATTGGTTTCGAACAACAGTCGGAGTTCGACAAAGATGCCTACTATCACCAACGCTCTTCAACATTTTTCTGGAAAGGATCATGACTGATGCTTTAGGAAACCATCAAGGCACTGTCAGCATTGGAGGCAGGGCAATCATCAACCTTCGCTTTGCTGACGACATCGATGGCTTAGCAGGAGATGAACAAGAACTAGCCAAGTTGGTGGAGCGTCTCGAGAAAACATCTACATCATACTGCATGGAGATCAGTGCCGAAAAAGACCAAACTGATGACGAACAACACACAAGGCATCAGCAAAGAGGTTAAAGTTAATGGACAGAGACTTGAGACAGTAACAAGCTTCAGGTACTTGGGATCAATTATCACAGATGAGGGTTCCAAACCTGAGATACTTGCCAGGATTGCATAGACAACAGCAGCACTAACAAGGTTGAAACCCTTATGGAACGACAGAAACATCACTGTCAGTTCGAAAATAAGGCTGATGCGCTCCCTTGTCATGCCCATCTTTCTGTACGCTTGTGAAACATGGATCCTCTCAGCAGATCTACAGACGAGGATACAGGCCATGGAAACGAGATGCTTTCCGAAGATCTTGCGCATATCAAACAAAGACCATATTACTAACGAAGCCGTCCGCAACAAGATCAAACAAGCCACCGGACCATATGACGACCTCAGTGGTCATCAATGGTACCCCAACGATCCTTACGAGTTATGGGAAAGTGAAGTGAAGTGAAGATATGCTGAAGAAAAATTACTTCTTAAACGTTCTTGTGATCTTTGGATGCACATTATTTAGTTCTTATTAATTTAATAATTTGAATGAGGTAAAGCTTAATGTTGTTCCTGTATCGTTTTAATGGAAACCCTTTGTTCCGCTTTCCTGATTTAAATTCTCCGTTAAAGAAGTGTCTTGGGAGACGATGATTATCCATTCGAATCACATGTCTCGTTCACCGAAGCTGCTGGTTGTGCTGGCTCTCTCCAGAGTATCCATGTTGGTGATCTTGTCTTGCCTGTATGTTCATGGTGGAGCGGAGAGAGGACAGTTACGAAATTGTTTAAGCTGTTTCACATGACGTCTATAGAGCGTCCATGTATCACAACCGAACAGTAGAGTAGTTAGTTGTTTCTATGTGGTCGTCTTCATTGGTTGCGCAGCTGTCCCTCATCACTCTGGGGGCGGGCGCTGACACAAGGCACCAACGAAGGCGTTGACGTTTTGAACTGTCCTATCTCCCTGATTGTAATAATTTCCTCTGTGAGTTATTACCACCGCATTATAGATATTGAGCTTTGTGGACAGGCGGATGGTGCGCTTATCTCCTGATCCATTGACCCGTCACTAGATATGATGCTGCCAAGGTATTTGAAATGGTTCACCTTCTTCAAATGGATTCCACCTACCAACAACACGGGAGATGACGGGGACGACTGATGTAATACCTGTTTCTCGAGGCTGATGGTTAGGCCAGTAATAATGCACATGATACGTTCCACGTTTATTATCGGTAGTTGTAGTATGGCCCATAAGTGTTTCGCCAATCCATACGCTTCGTTAATTCCGCCAGAACCGCTGGAGACCAAAGTGTGAGGATAAACGAGACATGACAATCCGCAGTTTATCTTGGTTTTCACTTCACCTTCTGACAATTCAGGCTTGGGTGAAGTGGATTATCGTAAATAATAATTACTGATGTAGGAATGGTTGGCATATATTAATGCGAACTACAATACACAGGTATTTGGGGAAATGCCTCACAAAGGACACGTTCAATTTTATTTCTTGAAATATCCCAAAACCTGTCGTACAAACCGTTACGCAGTATACAAGAGCATCAACCATGAATTTGATGCTAAACAACATTTAGTTAATTGCACGTGCCTATGCATCAAATCTGGTCAAAATTGACGGTTATATCAACAATAGTGGCCGCTTCAAAGCTGGGAATATGGAATATATATTATACGATTTAATCCGTTCATATACCAGACCAATGTTTTTCTTCTGCATAATTATGATTCATAACATGGCATTTTACCAGACAAACTGGGGGCATTTATCCACCTCTTTCATTTGCCCTCTATTTTTTTATTTGCCCCATGCGGCCTTATTAACATATTGCCGTTACTCCATATATGGATTATTTTTGTCAGAGCATTTATAAATAATTTTTACTGGGGGCAATTTTCTGAAAGAGCACGTTAACTTATATTCGAAAAAAGCACATTCATCATATATATATATATATATATATATATATATATATATATATATATATATATATATATATATATATATATATATATATATATACATATATATATATATATACATATATATATATATATTTATATATATATATATATACATATACACATACATACATATATATATATATATATATATATATATATATATATATATATATATATATATATATATATATATATATATATATATATATATATATATATATATATATATATATATATATATATATATACATACATGCATATATACATATATACATACATACATATACATACAACAACAAAGTGAACCACATGGTTGTTGTCCTTCTTGTATTGTGCGCATTCACTATTACCGGCACAATGCTCAGACATTCACCGTCTGATATTGTCAAAACTTCTCTGGATTTCCTACAGTTTCAAATGGTGTTAACAGGGCATAATCCTTTCTCTCCACCTTTATTATACGTACATGGATGACTTAAGGGTAAACTACAAATTGGTTGTCTTTTGCAGACGCCATAACGGACTATAATTTTATGATGTAGGCCTACATACAGGCTGCTGAACTTTGTATTGTATAGTGTTTCTGGGTAGAGACAACTAACTGATTACTGTGCCAAGAATATTAAAATGTTGACATAACTTATAATGCGAACTAATCCTACTGCATGCTTATTAATGGCAACCCCCAGGATAGAAAAAATATTAACCCACTAGTTATCAATAACCGTTTACTACCTCACATTAATCAATGCAGAAACCAACAGTATTTGACTTGTTACAAAGTGCACCGAGACAAATTTAAATGATTTGATATGATGTGCACCGAGACAAATTAAAATAACTTGTTACGATATGCACCGAGACAAATTAAAATAACTTGTTACGATGTGCACCGAGATAAATTAAAATAACTTGTTACGATATGGTTACAATGAGCGCCAAGTGAACACACATGAGGAATTATGTTAATGAATTACGAGTTTTGACAACATCATGTTTTTACTGTTTCGCAGAAAAATCAAGATGCTCCACTGAACAAATCTATAAGTACAGAGCCAAGTGCTTCGAAAGATGCTAACGACCGACTACAGTGAACAGTGCTACACACCAGAACCTACCTTTAGTGAGGACAGCGTCAATTCCGGCGGTAAATTATACGAAGACAGTAAAAGGACTATTGATTTGTTTTGTTAAATCTTGACTCGCAATCGCCGAGTGACACCCCATCCCATTTGGCCACTGTCTTCGTGACAGCACAGGAACAATCGCCCTCGTCAAACACGTACAACTATGAGAATGATATCTTAGAAATGTGGTTCTCTTGTTGCATCTAATGCCTCCTGTAGAGTTAAACACAGAAATTAAATAACTTGTTTCGATGTGCACCGAGACAAATTAAATAACTTGTTTCGATGTATACCGCGACAAATTTAAATGACTTGTTACGATGTGCAACAATACAAATTAGCTTTCTTATGCTGATGTGCGCCGACACAAACCAATTGACTTGTCGTGATTGCACCGGGACGTGCAACTATGAGGATGATAGGTTAGAACTGTGGTTCTCGTTTCGCACCTAATGTCTCCTGTAGAGATATAGCTTATGGGTAAACAGGGGATTCGATTATTGACAGAAACATCTAATAAACGTCACATTTTTTCATTATCGGTTCGGTTATTAAGCTGAAAAAATTATGTTGATGCGATCGTTCTAGGCTGCTGTGGTATGGCGAGAAATAGGTTACTCCGGGTAGGGAATCAGGTTGGAAATTTCAAATAGTTTGCCTGATTCAAGTAATCCATATTAGCTTAATTGATCTTAAGCTGTATTGGGGTTATTGATGTTTAGTCATTTACTGTTTGCACAGTAGTATGTAATATGCATCGGTTTTAACTGACTGCTATAGCTTCCAGCTGACCACTTACCCACAATTCAATACACACGTGTTTAACATTTTCGCATATTGACGTTAGACTTCTTGCTCACTTTGGGATATGGTGAATGCAGGTATCTGTTGTTGAATGGAAGGTAAAGAATACAGTATGCTTACATAATCTCTAGTTGGCACAAATGTTGTCCGTGCACTGTATCCGCCATGGCCCAGACATAGCCCTCACTGACACATTCAGCCAGTTGGTGTTCTGTGGTATCAACGTGGATCGACTGCGGCTGGAACGCCACCCGAATACAGCCGCTAGCGAAACGTATTTTTAACTAACTCGTAAATCTTGGATGTCCACTTTTGTTCGCTATTTGTTCCAAGAGATTATGTTTTCCAATCGATTGTCTGAAAACGATTGCATTCCCTACAGCAACACATCTCATGCTGAACATAAGATTTGCTTAGACAAACAAACCTAAAGATATGTACACAATATCACTAAATCACTGTTCCAGCTATTTTTTATTTTTTTACAGTACTCAAATTACATTTCAAAAATACTAGAGAAAACATGTTATGTAACAATGTGCTGATTATTTGGGCCATGGTTGAATGGTGTTAAACAAGGTGATATGGTGTCATCATACATGCCAAATGTTACGGTTTACCTTAAATATGATGGTCTTATGGTTACAGGAGACAATCCTTATATATTTGTGCGTTTTAAACAAGTCATTGCTGCTGCCAGGTATAGTTATACATACAAGTCACTATCTGGGTGAATCTCCTTCACTGGCTCGTCATATTCATGGTCGATGCTGGCTCGGAGTCGGGTGATACGTCGTTCGGCCCATTTCTTTCTTCAACTCCGAAAAAAGACACACAAAACATACGACGACAACGACACGAGAAACACTAAATCTGAAAGAAGAAATGACAAAAAAGTTTACTTTTATTTTTTCAGCTACCTGTGCTTCTTAAGTTCAGTTTCTTTCAGTTATGATGATTCAATATTTTATAGTCAACAATAAAACCGTTTTGCTATAGGTTTTAGAAATGTTGTAGAAGGAGTTGATCATAGTTATTGCGAGTGTTCATGCGTATATCATAAAAAGATGTATTAAGATATTGAAATAGTTAATGTTTACAAAAGTTACCGATGAAAACATTTTCAGACAGAACATAAAACATGACAACACAAACCTTTAAGACTCGCCTTCTGCAAATAAGTGAGAGAAGTGGAATATATTTAAATATTATTATATAACAAAATGGTAGAATACTAATAAAGTGGCTGTATCTGCATTATGATAGCTTTTAAGTGTATATGAATGTGTATGAATTATGAATGTGTTTCGGGGGGTGTGCGTACATGCATACCTATGTGTACAGTTGAAATGTATAGAGCGTGACTATTCTAAAATCAACAACATCAACATTTCAAATTGATATGTAAAATACACTTCTTTTCACACTATACGTGATAACGAAACTACAATCTACAAATTCGGACTGTCACAGTCCAAGGTCCGCGTCAACACCAGCAACATATTCTACCCCGCAGTGTGGTGAAGGCCACACGGAATTCGTTCTGGAAGGTGAAATAGAGCAGGGGGTTGATGGTGGAGTTGAGGTAGGCCGACCAGTACGAGTACTGGTACAGGTTGGCAGAGATGCAGTCAGCACAGTAGGCACTGATCGGCCAGAAGACACAAAACGGCAGCCAGCATAGCACGAAGAAAGCGATGACGGCTCCTAGCATGCGCAGACTGCGGATGTGAAGTCGGTGTCGTTGCCGTTGTCGCTCCACGGCCATCGCAAGCACCGTGTCGACGCTCGGACCACCGGCAGTGCTGATGGAGTCGACGGTGGAGACGGCGACATCGACCGGCCCTCTAGTGGTGCCGGCCGTGGCGGCAGTCTCGAGCTGGTGAGAGTCGGCGATCGTGCGAAACCGCTTCCGCAGCCGGTTGACGCAGACGACGTAGATGACGACGATGAAAAACAGCGGGACGTGGTAGACGACGATCGACTGGACGAGTACGTAGAGTGGCGGCGGGATGTAGTAGCAGTCGTTATCGACGGCCGGCGACCACGAGCGGTAGTAGAGGACGGCGGGCAGCCACACACCCGCACCTACCACCCATGCCAACGCGATTCTCTTGAGCGCGTAGCTCAACTTCATGCAGATGGCCCTGTACTCGATCGGCCTGTACAGGGCCAGGAAGCGGTCGTGTGCGAGCAGCAGGACGAGCAGCGTGATGACGGTGCAGCACGCGAAGTCGGTGCACACCCACAGCGTGCAGAGCATCTGTCCGAGCGGCCACAGTCCGTACATGGTGTAGACCGTCATGGCGGGCATGACCAGCAGACCGACGAGTCCGTCCGCGACAGCCAGCGAGAACATGTACATCCCCGGCGTCGTGTGCAGCTTCTTCTCCGTCGCCACGCACACCATCACTGTCACATTGACTGTCGTCGTGACGAACGCCAGTGAAACTAATGTCACCAGCAGCGTCACGGTGCCGAATACTGACGCCACGGCCGCCATGACTGTGGCGATGACGTCACAACGACTACGGGTCGTCGAAGAAATCTCTACAACTGCAAAGTTTCATGACAATGGTAGAGAATGAACATTGCTTACTGTGACACGCCCGTGGTTCAATGATTGACCACGATACAGTCAATATCCTGAGATGTATGTGTCTTTTCTGCATTACCAGGAAGCTCGTGTTTCTTGTCCTATCCACACGCACGGACGCACTAACGCACACACGAACGCACGCACGCCCGCACGCACATATAATGCTTGCTCAAATTAATTTTAGTGGAAAACAAGTCCTCTTAGTCTACTGTTTCTCTCAAACGTAGCAGATAACCAGGATGCAAGGGCTCAAACACATTAGGGATTAATGCCAAACTACGCATCACAGTAAAATTAGTGAGGTTTGAATCGAAAAATAAAAAATTATACTTGACTGTCACAGGTTTACACATTTTATATTTACAACAAAGGAGACGTTAAGACGACGTTTGTGTTCACTATTCATCCCCGTCATATTGTCGACATTTGATTTAGGTATATATAGGTATATATATATATTTCTACATAGCTGATGCTTTGCAATAATAATAATACATTTGTTCGTACTACAATTTATACATTTAAGTTAAAACAATGTTTACTGGGTACATAAACCAGGGTGCAATGAGTGCAAATCCGTAGGTTAAGGTAAGCAATCAAGTTTTTTGTAGGTGATCCCTAAGTCAAAATGCGGGCCTTTGTTTTGGCAGTAAAGTGAAACGTAGCACGTACAAACCACTATATATATATATATATATATATATATATATATATATATATATATATATATATATATATATATATATATATATATATATATATATATATATATATATATATATATATATATATATATATATATATATATATATATATATATATATATATATATATATATATATATATATATATATATATATATATATATATATATATATATATCTATATATATATTAAATGGGCAATATATATATATATATATATATATATATATATATATATATATATATATATATATATATATATATATATATATATATTAAATGGGCAACTGAGCAATGCCCATAAATTCACCCTTCATAATCTGAACTATCCTGCTCCTGCTGTTCATCCACCTCAGGTCTAATATTAGAACAGTCTTGGAGACAACAAGCATCTGTGCATCTGAGTTCATTCATAAAGCACACGCAGTTTGGAGCCTTACAAACACGCCTCCATTGGAATGAAAGCAACTCCAGAACAACCTCTGGGGCTGGGGATCCAGTCATCCAGTTAATGTTGAGTTTGCCATCGTCACCTAGCTCCCACAAATGACCATCATGGGGTGAGGGAACGTCAGGGCACCTCTCTAGAGTCCGATGTCATATGCCAGAGCGATAGGCTCTGAGGGCATGCATGTGGAGACAGTCTTTACAAGTACATCCCCGTCTTGGCCCGGAAAAGTTGGTAGCGCAGCTCATTGATATGTTGTAGTTTCAGGGGCTTCAGATTACCTTAACCAGAGAAAGCACTCACTCTGTCACAACCTGAAAATGTGTGCATTCCCAACAGAGCAGCACATGTTCCTAGTCCAACAGTATTTTCTTGACATCGTGTATGTCTGTCCTGGCTCTTGTGCCACACTTCACGTAAAGGTTACAGCCAATACGAGTTGCACAGCCATATAAATAATCAACACGTTAGTGTCATCTGCGAAAATTATAATTGAATCATAGTCTACATCGGCTTGTTTTGCGTGCGAGTGTCTGCCTCTTCTAGTACCGTCTTCATCTCATTCACTTCCTCCGACCTTTGTGCTGTGAGTTCGAAACACTTATCATCACATGTCAAGATTCTGTGGCCAGTTATGGTGTTAGCAAGCACCGCACCGTCATCAAACCTATCTGAGTCATTTCAGCTGATTTGATCGTTACATCAAATATGATTCTTTCATTTTTACCTCCAGCTCTCCGCACATACGCAAACACCTGTCCAGGCAGCAAAGGTGCAATTTTCACCATACATTTTCTGAATGAGATTCATGCCACCAATGGTGCAAACGTATGGTAGTGATACACTCTCAGCAGGGGTCACATTCTTTTCCAGCTCTCATGCCAAAACAGCTATTTTTATAGCGAAAGATCATGGGGGCGGAGGCAAGGGTATTCTTAAGCACTTCTTGCATGTTGAGATTTCTGCTAGTTGCTATCAATACCATTTGACGAAAGAATCTGTGATCAGTCTACTTTGTTGATTATCTTGGATTTCCTTTGTTTCTTGACATTACTGAATGTTTTCAGCTTCATTTTTGGAATGCGGTCATGAAGCGCTTAGTAGGTCATGGACAACGTCCAATGGAGAAGCAGAGCTTGTTGATTGAAATGCTTACAATATCAGACGGGTCACTGTTGAATGGGTTTGTCCACTGGTTTTCTAAAAGTAACAACTGAATCCACGTCACCCTCGTCCCTTCGATTATGTGGTGGTTGTAAATCATCATGGCTGATACAAGAATTCGATCATATCACGCAGATTCTTCAGACACGTGCTACTGTACTCGGCAGTGAGGAAGTATTTACTAATTGCGCCTGGTTTGAGGCTGAACCCCTTGGTGCCTCCACAAATCTGGGTATCCTTGTTGACTGTCTCCTCTATGGTCGTATCAACAGGGATTCGACCGAAAGGGTTGTGGTCAACAATTTGGACAGAACACACCCCATTCTGGAAGTGCTCAAAAACGCTTGGATAGTTTTCTGGCGACCTTGTCATTTCTGCATAATATATAAGCATAAATCTTGCATAGTTTTGTTTATCATATGCAAAGCACCATGGATTGAGCAAGCGAACAGAATGGAGATGCAACAGCCAATTTCCCTCCCTAGATGCTCGATGCCAACAGAAGCTCTACAAGGTCAACATAGGTCATACAGAAAGCTGCAAGAACTCCAGTGCTGGGGCGAAGCAGGGCCAGATACTCAGTGAATCGTCCCAGTATTTGATTGGAAGGTGGATGATTAAGCACTGCCTGGAGGTTTTCATGGCGTGTGTTTTCCTGGAGCTCTTCCAAACATGTAATGACCGCAGGTAGAAGTTGCGTGACCTCAAAGTGGTGTTCGTCTAATCATTGGTTGAAGTCTTTCCAGCCTCAGAAGAGCTTCATACACAAGCTTGTGGAGACGTACTCCGCGGTTGCTTTGGCGGTTGTATTGATCGCGCCACTGATACCTATTATTCGCTGGAAGGAGTGGAGTTATCCATCATTTGATTATGGTCGAGTATGTTTTCGTTGAAAATAATCAGATGGTTGCTTTGCGCTTAGTCTCAACGATTAAACACTCGACCGCTGTCTTATTCCTGATTGTGGTCATCCAGGCGCTTGAGCGCATTCCCCTTTTCACATCATAGCAGCCACGAGAACGACTTACCACACATCACACTCACCCTTTTATACAAGTACACGTGTGTAGAAGTGGCAGAGGGAGTTTTAAGCTACTCGTGTGATGATTCAGAACGCTGCAGTGTTATGAAGGATGCAGTAATTATGACTGCAAGAAAATGTATATGTAACGATCAACAATGATGTCGCATTTTCAGGTTACAAACTGTACTGTAATTCCAGAAAAAACATGCAACGTGGTGGTGTTGCCATAATGTGAATTTCTGCTCAACAATTGTCAGTCTTCTGATATTTGTCTAAGGAATATTTCGTATGTGGATAATGACTGTTTTGAAAGCATCTTTATCGAGTTACAGATTAGTAAACACGAAAAAATCAATATCGGTTGTATGTATAGAGCGCCGTATACCAGCATCAGCAAATTTAATGACAATCTCTCATTCATACTGGGAAATCTCACCAGTAAAATTGTATAGATTTATAGCACTGCGAAGAGCTGAAACAAAATATTTCCTTGATCAAATGTTTAGCTCTGGGTTATATCCCTTGATCACCAGGCCAACACGTATAACAGGCAGGAGTGCTACTATAATAGATAACATTTTCTGTTCTGAGATGTGTAGAAACAAAGTGTGTGGCATTGTTTTAAGCGTGCTACAGATCATATGCCAATTTTCGTTCTGTGTGAAAACAACACTAATGTGGTTAATCATGAAGATCCAACAGTTTAATATGAAAAACAATTAGATGAAGATTCGTTACACAGACTTGAGCACGACCTAAATAATATAAACTGGGGAATTGTAATGAACGAGTCAAACCCTAACTTAGCATTCTCGCGCTTTATGCAAGTACTAAGTAATAATTACAACGATGGTTGTCCTGTCAAAATAACCACGTATACAGGAAAAACAAAACGGAACGATAAACCTTGGTTAACAAGAGAGCTAAAAATGCCTGCATAAAAAACCTGTACTTAGCGTTTCTAAAAGATAGGTCAGAATTAATAGAAAGTCGCTACAAAAAGTACAAAAACAAGTTAACAAAACTCTTACGTCTAGAAAAGAAGAACTATTACAGAAAAAGACTCGAAGATTGTAAAGCTAATACAAGAGAGACTTGGAACATTCTTAAAAACATAATAGGTAAAAGAAAATCTGAAACAAAATATTCCAATGAATTTCCTGTTGGTGAAAATCGAGTAGTATTAGAAAGTAAAGAAATAGCTAACCATTTTAACAAATTCTTTGTTGACATAGGTACAAATTTATCAGGCCTTATAGAACCCTGCCCGGGAACAAAGCCCACTGATTTCGTAAAAAGTAATGCATCACTGTCAATGTATATACACCCAGTAACTGAGCAAGAAGTACTTGACATTGTGTCTGGGTGCAAAATAAAACTTCGTACGGACACGTTGAGATCAGCATAAAAACAGTTAAGCATATAATAAAGCAAATTGTAAAACCGCTAACCCACATTTTTATCAGATCATTGATCTGCGGTCATTTCCAAATGATATGAAATTGGGAAAAATCATTCCTGTATTTAAGTCAGGTGATCGTTTTCAATTTTCTAATTATAGACCCATATCTCTTTTATCCCAATTTTCAAAAATACTTGAACAAATATTTAACATTTTTCATTGAAGCACAACACATACTGTCAGACGGGCAGTATGGCTTGAGAAGTAATCATTCGACCTCACTAGTTCTAGCTGAATTTGTCGAAAAGGTTACTTCTGCAATGGATAAATCCCAAACTACGATTGGTGTCTTTATTGATCTAAAAAAAGCTTTCGACACCGTTGACCACAACATATTGCTAAGTAAATTGCAATGCTGTGGAATAAGGGGTTTAGCTCTGGAATGGATAAAAAGTTATTTATCCAACCGTAGACAATATGTATGCTACAATAATCGTAACTCAGAATACAAATAAATCAAATGTGGAGTCCCGCAAGGATCAATCCTTGGCCCATTACTATTTATCTTGTACATAAATGACATGTGCGATATTTCCAAACTACTTTATATTATTCTATTTGCAGATGATACTAAATTTTTTTACTTGGCTAGTAATATTGATGATGTAACCAATGTAGTTAACAACGAACTAAAACAACTAGACCTATGGTTCAGAGCGAACAAATTATCGCTCAATGTGAACAAAACAAATTTTATAATGTTTAATAATAAAAAACAACCTAGAACAGATGTTCATATAATTATGAATGGAACAAACATTGACAGGTAACACATACAAAATTCCTTGGAGTAACTACTGATGAAAACCTAATATGGAGAGAACATATAAAAATGGTTGAAACAAAAGTATCAAAAAGCATAGACGTTTTGTATAAAACTATGCATGTTCTTGATTGTCAAGAGTTACACATATTATATCAATGACTTGTTGAACCACATATGTCATATTTCTGTGACATATGGGGAAGTACGTATCAATCCAGACTCAAGAAACTATTTATGTTACAGAAAAACGCTATACGGATTATTTATAACCTTACTTACAGCATATTTATAAACTTTTAATTGAAAGTTATGTCAATTAGTTAATTTATAATTAGCACAAGCACCACTGTAATAAGTTTATAAGTGAATTCTGAATACTATTGTGTATTTAATTTTTTTACTTGTATTGAATTTATTTCGTTTGAGAAGGGCATAGCACCTTATAAGTCGTATGACTTCAGCTATGTCCGTTCAGCAGCAGCAGCAGCACATCATACTATGCACCTATATTATGTTGTTGTTGTTGAATAAACTCAAATTAAAATGGCATGTTTCGATATGCAACAATACAAACTTAACTGACATCTTACTATGTGCATCAATACAAAGTACGTGACTTATTACAAACTGCACCGAGGCAAATTTAAATGATTTGTTACGATGTGCACCGAGAGAAATTAAAATAATTTGATACAATGTGCACCGAGACAAATTAAAATAACTTGTTACGATGTGCACTGAAACAAATCAATTTACTTGTTACGATGTGCAAAATAGGCAAATGAATTTATTTGTTACGATGTTCATCGAGGCAAATTAAATGACTTGTTTCGATGTGCACCAAGACAAATATAAATGATTTGTTACGATGTGCACCGATACAAATGAATATACTTGTGTCGACCGATGGGTACCGATACAAATTAAGTTACTTGTCGTGATTGCACCGAGATACATTTAGACTTTAGAGTGACTCCATCGTCAATTCACTCAGTGGTTACAATGAGCGCCAAGTGAACACACATGAGGGATTCTGTTAATGAATTACGTGTTTTGACAACAGCACGTTTCTACTGCTTCCCAGAAAAATCAAGATGTTGTTCCACAGGTCTGTAGGTACATAGCGAAGTGCATCGAACGATGCTAACGACCGACTACAGTGAAGAATGCTACTCTAAAGAACTTACCTTTACTGTGGACAACGTCGATTCCGGCGATAAATCATACGAAGACAGCAGAAGGAATATTTACTTGCTTTGTTAAATCTTGACTTACAATTGCCCCGTGACGCCCCACCCAAGTCGACTGACAACCGTCGTCGGCACAGCACAGAAACTGTCGCCCTCGTCAAACACGTGCTACTATGGGGATGACAGGTTAGAAATGTGGTTCTCGGTTTGTACCTATTGTCACCTGTAGAGATATAGCTTATGGACAAACAGGGGATTCGATTATTGGCAGAAACGCCTCAGAAGCGTAACTATTTCTCATTATGGGTTCGGTTATTAAGCTGAGATAATTATGTTGATGCGATCGTTCTAGGCTGCTGTTGAGAAATATATTACTCCGGGTAGAGAATCATGTTGGAAATATCAAATAGTTTGCTCGATTCAAGCAATCCATATTAGCTTAATTGATCTTGGGCTTCATTAGGGTTATTGATGTTTAGTCATTTAATGTTTGCACAGTACTGTATAATACGCACCGGTGTCAACTGATTACTGTAAACAGTTTTACACTGACGAAAACTTTACGCATTTGTGAATGCTACAAGGAAACGTTAGGTTATCAACTGCTAAATGATGTGCATGGCTGGACATGCGATCCAAACACACCTGAAGCCGAGGAAACCTTCGAGGCCGTTACAACCAATAAGTGCACCGTAGACAGAATACACACATACTGTATACACAATTTATACTATTGGAACAGTGTACATCAATAGTGTACATCAATAGTGTACATCAATAGTGTACATCAATAGTGTACATCAATAGTTGTGTTAAATTTGTAGCCAACGAGAATTCGTTATTAGTTACGCATTGAGTTATGAACCAATGAAGATCTGCACGAAAGGAAATTGGCAGTTGTTTCAAAATCATAGGATAAAGCCCAACACACATTAACAAAATAATGCTCGGCCTATCAATCAAGACTGTTTGCGTAAGTCAATTAAAGTGTACTTTTGTGGGTTTCGCAGGAACGGTTTTACATAAAATATAAAAGAAATCAAGATTTCAGTGACAACCTAGTCTGAAACAATGACTACATTATTTCACAACCGCGTTAAACACATTTTATTGTGTTGAGTGTATCAACGGAGGCACAACAAACGTTCAAAACAATACATGCATAATTGGAAATAATATTTACTAAAAATATTATGCATAACACTAGTAACGATGTATTAAAATTATATAACAAACTGTTATTCTTCGGTAGACGTAGGACTTGACAGGATGCACAACCTTTCAGAGTTATTGAAGTTTGGATTCTACCTGTCTAAATCATGCTAGATATGCGGCAGAAAATTTGCTTCTCAAACGTTCTTATGATCCTTGGGTTCACATTATTTATTTCTTATTAGTTTAATAATTTGAATGAGAAAAGGTACTGACGAAGACAGTTCCATTCTCAAGAAAATAAAGTCTTGTATTTTGACAGTGTCTGTTAGACAGGGAAATAAAACAAAATGCAACTGTTGGGAAACAAATGTAACCATGCGTACTTACAGTGAACTCCAAGGACAGAAAGTAAATACACAGAAAATAATGCACCAGCAAGAAATATAAAAAGAGAGATAATGACATAACATGTTAAATCACTACCGATACTTGGATGCTCACGTTATTATCTAGATTTCTTTGTTATTGTGATAAGCTTGACTTGACTTCTGGTGCAAGTGAAATGTTTAATGAATTACACTACTGTGTAGGTTTCTCATAAACACCTACATAGCATTACATGAAATGTCACAGTGTTGTAGCAGTCTTAAAACATAGCCAAGTTGACCTGTTCAAAGATAATAGAAATTCTGAATATTGATTGCAACAAAAAGCCTACATAATCTACAGAACACCTAGTTAATATCGTAGAAATTCAAAATTTTCTCTGATTATTAGAAAACACAACCATGTGTTAGCATATACATATAAACAACTATCCCAAACTGTCCCAAAATATGCATTCCCTACAACAACAACACATCTCATGCTGAAAGCAAGATTTCCTCAGACAAAACAAACCTAAAGATATGTATACAATATCACTAAGTCACCCGAAACACCTGTGTATAAATTATGTATTTGATGACAATAATCTAAGCACACTATTTGTTTTACAAGATATGAATATAAAAACATTTATACGACTCATTTTATCAATGTAACGCACAATTGGTAATTGTAAACAAGTGAACAAAATCAAAATGTAATCTTGTTCACTTAACTTAAAAATTGACCTGAAACAAGGCAAACATTTTTTTACTGTCCTGTTTCCAGCTATTTTTTACACTTTATACATTACTCAAATTACATTTCAAAAATACTAGAGAATATCATAGATAAGTAAACATGTTATGTAACAATGCGCTGATTATTTGGGCCATAGTTGAATGGTGTTAAACAAAGTGATATGGTGTCATCATACATGCCAAATGTTACGGTTTACCTGTAACTCTCATGAATTTTCTTAAATGTGATGGTCGATCTTATGGTTACAGGAGACAATCCTTATGCATTTGTGCGTTTTGAACAAGTCAATGTAGCTGCCAGGTATAGTTATACATACAAGTCACTGTCTGGGTGAATCTCCTTCACTGGTTCCTCACACTCACAGTCGATGCCGGCTCGGCGAGTGATACGTCGCTCGGCCCATTTCTTCAACTCCGACAAACACACACAAAACACACGACGACAACGACACGAGAAACACAAAATCTGAAAGAAGTAATGAAAATAAAAGGATACTTTTATTTTTATCAGCTACCTGTGCTTCTTAAGTTCAGTTTCTTTCAATTGTGATGATTCAATATTTTATAGTAAAAAATAAAACCTTTTTGCTGTAGGTTTTTGAAATGCTGCAGATGGAGTTGATCATAGTTATTGCGAGTTTTCATGCATATATCATGATAAGACGTATTAAGATACTAAAATGGTTCATGTTTACAAAAGATAGAAGATATCGATGACATTTTTTAAAGACAGAACAGAAAACATGACAACATAAACCTTAAGACGCGTCTTCTCCAAATAAGTGAGAGAAGTGGAATATATTTAAATATTATTATATAAAAAATGGTAGAATACTAATAAAGTGACTGTGTATGCATTAAGACAGAATGTATGTGTACATGAATGTGTTTGGGGTGTGTGCATACATGCATACCTATGTGTACAGTTGAAATGTATAGAGCGTGACTATTCTAAAATCATCAAAATCAACATTTCAAATTGATATGTAAAATACACTTCTGTTCACACTATACGTGAAAACGAAACTACAATCTACAAATTCGGACTGTCACTGTCCAAGGTCCGCGTCAACATCAGCAACAGATTTTACCCCGCAGTGTGGTGAAGGCCACACGGAAGTCTTTCTGGAAGGCGAAGTAGAGCAGGGGGTTGATGGTGGAGTTGAGGTAGGCCGACCAGTACGAGTACTGGTACAGGTTGGCAGAGATGCAGTCAGCACAGTAGGCACTGATCGGCCAGAAGAGACAAAACGGCAGCCAGCACAGCACGAAGAAACCGATGACGGCTCCTAGCATGCGCAGACTGCGGATGTGACGTCGGTGTCGTTGCCGTTTTCGCTCCACGGTCATCGCAAGCACCGTGTCGACGCTCGGGCCGCCGGCCGTGCTGGTGGAGTCGACGGTGGAGACGGCGACGTCGACCGGCTCTCCAGTGGTGGCGGCCGTGGCGGTGGTCTCGAGCTGGTGAGAGTCGGCGATCGTGCGGAACCGCTTCCGCATCCGGTTGACGCAGACGACGTAGATGACGACGATGAACAACAGCGGGAGGTAGTACACGACGATCGACTGGACGAGTACGTAGAGTGGCGGCGGGATGTAGTAGCAGTCGTTGTCGGCGGCCGGCGACGCCAAACGGTAGTAGAGGACGGCGGGCAGCCACACACCCGCACCTACCACCCATGCCAACGCGATTCTCTTGAGCGCGTAGCTCAACTTCATGCAGGTGGCCCTGTACTCGATCGGCCTGTACAGTGCGAGGAAGCGGTCGTGTGCGAGCAGCAGGACGTGCAGCGTGCTGACGGTGCAGCACGCGAAGTCGGTGCACACCCACAGCGTGCAGAGCATCTGTCCGAGCGGCCACAGTCCGTACATGGTGTAGACCGTCATGGCGGGCATGACCAGCAGACCGACGAGACCGTCCGCCACAGCCAGCGAGAACATGTACATCCCCGGCGTCGTATGCAGCTTCTTCTCCGTCGCCACGCACGCCATCACTGTCACGTTGACAGTCGTCGTGACGAACACCAGTGAAACTAGTGTCACCAGCAGCGTCACGGTGCCGAATACTGCCGCCACGGCCGCCATGACTGTGGCGATGACGTCACAACGATTGCGGGTCGTCGAAGAAATCACCGCAACTGTAAAGTTTCATGACAATGGAATGAACACTGCTTACTGTGACACGCCCGTGGTTCAATGATTGACCACGATACGTTCAAAATCCTGAGATGTATGTGTGTTTTCTGCATGACCTATGCGGTATCTGTTGAAGACAGGAAGCTTCTGTTTCTTATCCTATCCATACGAAATAAAAGACGGGTCACACGCATGCACACACGCACACACGCACGCAGGCATGCACATCTAATGCGTACTCAAATGAGTGTTAGTGGAAAACAAGTCTTCTTAGTCTACTGTTTCTCTCAAACGTAGCAGATAGACAGGATGCAAGGGTTCAAACACATTAGGGATCAATGCCAAAATACGCATCACAGCCAAATTAGTGAGGTTTGAATCGAAAAATAAAAATTACACTTGACTGTCACAGGTTTACACATTTTATATTTACAACAAAGGAAACGTTAAGACGACGTTTGTGTTCACTATTCATCCCCGTCACATTGTCGACATTAGATTTAGGTATATATTTATACATAGCTGCTCCTGATGCTTTGCAATAATAGTATATTTATTCGTACTACAATTTATACATTTCAGTTAAAACAATGTTTACTGGGTACATAAACCAGAGTGCAATGAGTGCAAATCGGTAGCTTAAGGTAAGCAATCAAGTTTTTTTGTAGGTGATCCCTAAGTCAAAATACGGGCCTTTGTTTTGACAGTAACGCGAAACATAGCACGTACAAACCACTTTGCTATCCATATGAACTATCTTACCAAATTTGTTGCAGTCTGTCGTTTATATAGTTACTTGCAATGCATGTATATATATATACATGAATATATATATATATATATATATATATATATATATATATATATATATATATATATATATATATATATATATATATATATATATATATATATATATATATATATATATATGAACTATCCTGCTCCTGCTGTTCATCCACCTCAGGTCTAATATTAGAACAGTCTTGGAGACAACAAGCATATGTGCATCTGAGTTCATTCATAAGGCACACGCAGTTTGGAGCCTTACAAACACGCCTCCATTTGTGTGAAAGCAACTCTAGAACAACCTCCGGGGCTGGGGATCCAGTCGTCCAGTTAATGTTGAGTTTGCCATCGTCACCAAGCTCCCACAAATGACCATCATGGGGTGAGGGAACGTCAGGGCACCTGTCTAGAGTCCGATGTCATATCCCAGAGTGATAGGCTCTGAGGGCATGCATGTGGAGACAGTCTTTACAAGGACATCCCCGTCTTGGATCGGAAAAGTTGGTAGCGCAGCTCATTGATATGTTGTAGTTTCAGGGGCTTCAGATTACCTTGACCAGAGAAAGCACTCACTCTGTAACAACCTGAAAATGCGTGCATTCCCAACAGAGCAGCACATATTCCTAGTCCAATAGCTGCACATATTTTCTTGACATCGTGTATGTCTGTCCTGGCTCTTGTGCCACACTTCACGTAAAGTTTACAGCCAATACGAGTTGCACAGCCATATAAATAATCAACACGTTAGTGTCATCTGCGAAAATTATAATTGAATCATAGTCTACAACGGCTTATTTTGCATGCAACCACATGTGAATGTCTGCCTCTTCTTTTACCGTCTTCATCTTCTTGTACCTTCATCATCATCATGCATTTTCTGAATGAGCCATCAATGGTGCAAGCGGATGATAGTGATACACTCTCAGCAGGGGTCACCTTCTTTTCCAGCTCTCGTGCCAAAACAGCTATTTTATAGCAAAAGATCACGGGGCGACAAGGGTATGCTTAAGCACTTCTTGCATGTTGAGATTTCTGCTAGTTGCTATCAGTACCATTTGACGAAAGAATCTGTGATCAGTCTACTTTGTTGATTATCTTGGATTTCCTTTGTTTCTTGACACTACTGAATGGTTTCAGCTTCATTCTTGGTATGCGGTCATGAAACTGTTTACCCCTTCCTGACTGCAGTATTTATCTCTGGAAGTCTTCCCATGCCCCTTCGTGTTGTCCCGAGCGCTTAGTAGGTCACGGACAACGTCCAGTGGAGAAGCAGAGCTTGTTGATTGAAATGCTTACAATATCAGATGGGTCACTGTTAAATGGGTTTGTCCATTGGTTTTCTAAAAGTTAACAACTAAATCCACTTCACCCTCGTTCCTTCGGTTATGTGATGGTTGTAAATCAGCATGGCTGATACAAGAATTCGATCATATCACGCAGATTCTTCAGACACGTACTACTGTACTCGGCAATGAGGAAGTATTTGCTAATTGCGCCTGGTTTGAGGCTGAACCCCTTGGTGCCTCCACAAATCTGGGTATCCTTGTTGACTGTCTCCTCTCATCAACAGGGATTCGACCGAAAGGGTTGTGGTCACCAATTTGGACAGAACACCCCCATTCTGGAAGTGCTCAAAAACGCTTGGATAGTTTTCCGGCAACCGTGTCATTTCTGCTTAATATATAGGCATAAATCTTGCATAGTTTTGTTTATCATATGCAAAGCACCATGGATTGAGCAAGCGAACAGAATGGAGATGCAACAGCCAATTTCCCTCCCTCGATGCTCGATGCCAACAGGAGCTCTACAAGGTCAACATAGGACATGCAGAAAGCTGCAAGATCCCCAGTGCTGGGGCGAAGCAGGACCAGATACTCAGTGAATCGTCCCAGTATTTGACTGGAAGCTGGATGATTAATCACTGCCTGGAGGTTTTCATGGCGTGTGTTTTGTTGTTGCTCTTCCACACATGTAATGATCCCAGGTAGAAGTTGCGTGTCCTCAATGCGGTGTTCTTCTAATCATTGGTTGAAGTCTTTCAAGCCTCAGAAGAGCTTCATACACAAGCTTGTGGATGCGTACTCCGCAGTTGCTTTGTCGGTTGTATTGATAGCGCCACTGATACCTATTATTCGCTGGAAGGAGTGGAGTTATCGATCATTTGATTATAGTCGAATATGCATTCGTTGAAAATAATTAGATGGTAGCTTTGGGTTAGGCTCAATTATTACGCCCTCGACCGCTGTATTATTCCTACTGGTGGTCATCCGGCCGCTTGAGCGCATTTAAGCTATTCGTGTTGTAATGCAGTGTTGTGAAGGATGCAGTAATTATGACTGAAAGAACATTTATATGTCACGATCAGTCCGTCAGACCACCAGACATGCAACCTCCAGACATGCAATCAGCTACAACCAGAAGACCTGTACACCAGACAAGCCTTCCAAACAAACATTATTTCACAAGACCAATCCGACAGATACGTCATATACACGACAATTGGCCAACAACAAAGTCAACCATGCCGTTGCTGTCCTTCGTGTACTGTGCGCATTCAGTCTTACTGGCACAATACTTAGACATTCACCTTTTGATTTAAGGATAAATCTAAGCAAACAATAAATTGGTTGTCTTTTTGCAGACACCACAACGGACTGCAATTGTATGACGTACATGCTGCTGAACATAATCTGAACTGTAATTTTCACGTAGTGTATCCGAGTATAGACAACTCACTGGTTGCTGTGCCAAGAACAGCAATACGTTTGAAATAACTTATAATGCGAATTAATCCTACTGCATGTTTATTAATAACAAACCCCAAGATAGAAAAAGACATTCACCAAGTAACTGTCTATAACCGTTTACTACCTCACATTAATCAATGCAAAAATCAACAGCTATGTTACTGTCAACAATGCTAGTGCCTGGCATCATCGTCTTCGTCATCAGTATGAAAAGCATCAATTACGGTTGCATATATAAGTTTTGGAATTTTACCCTGCATCGACACATATTAAAATGGATTGTTTCGATGTGCACCAAAACAACTTAACTGACATCTTACGATGTGCATCAATACAAAGTATTCGACTTATCATAAACTGCACCGAGGCAAATTTAAATGAATTGTTACGATGTGCACCGAGAGAAATTAAAATAACTCGTTACGATGTTCACCGAGACAAATTAAAATAACTTGTTACGATGTGAACTGAAACAAATCAATTTAATTGTTACGATGTGCATCGAGACAAATTATTTTTAATTGTTTCGACGTGCTCCGAGACAAATTTAGATGACTTGTTACGATGTGAACCGATACAAATTAATTGACTTGACGTGATTGCACCGAGATACATTTAGATTTTAGAGTGACTTGTCTTGACTCCATCGACAATTCACTCAGTGGTTACAATGAGCGCCAAGTGAACACACATGAGGGATTACGTTAATGAATTACGTGTTTTGACAACAACACGTTTTTACTGTTTCCCAGAAAAATCAAGATGTTGTTCCACAGGTGTGTAGATACAGAGCGAAATGCTTCGAACGATGCTAACGACCGTCTACAGTGAACAGTGCTACACAAAAGAACCTATCTTTAGTGTGGACAACGTCGATCCCGGCGGTAAATCATACGAAGACAGCAGAAGGACTATTTACTTGCCTTGTTAAATCTTGACTTGCAATTGCCCCGTGAGGCCCCACCCGAGTCGACTGGCAACCGTCGTCGTCACAGCACAGAAACAGTCGCCCTCGTCAAACACGTGCTATTATGAGGATGACAGGTCAGAAATGTGGTTCTCGTTTTGCATCTAATGTCACCTGTAGAGATATAGCTTATGGAGAAACAGGGGATTCGATTATTGACTGAAACGTCTCAGAAACGTCACAATTTCTCATTACCGGTTCGGTTATTAAGCTGATAAAATTATGTTGATGCGACCGTTCTAGGATGCTGTGATATGTCGAGAAACAGGTTACTCCGGGTAGGGAATCAGGTTGGAAATATCAAATAGTTTGCCTGGTTCAAGTAATCCATATTAGCTTAATTGATCTTGGGATTTATTGGAGTTATTAATGTTTATTCATTTAATGTTTGCAAAGTAGTGTATAATATGCACCGGTTTTTACCTGACTGCTGTAATTTCCAGCTGACCACTTACCCACAATTCAACAGACATGTGTTCAACATTTTCGCATATAGACATTAGGCTTCTTGATCATGTTGGGATATGGTGACGGCAGTTATTAATTTTCGGTGGTATCTGTTGTTAAATGGAAGGTAAAGAGTCCAGTATGTTTGCATAATCTCTAGTTGGCACAAATATAATCCGTGTACAGTGTACACCATGACCCAGATATAACCCTCAGCGAAAGCTAAGACCACCGCAAAGGACTGACCCATTCAGCCAGTTGATGTTCTATGGTGTCAACGTGGATCGACTGCGGCTGGAACGCCACACGAATACAGCAGCTAGTGAAAAGTATTTTTAAACTAACTCGTAAATCTTGAATGTCCACTTTTGTTCGCTACTTGTTCCAAGAGATTATGTTTTCCAATCGATTGTCTGAAAAAGTTGTCCGCTATTTTTAGTATCTGTTAAGGACGTGTAGGACGTGTAGGTTACACACAATTAATCCGGGTTGGGCGGACGTCAACACACTGAGTCACCGAGACTCGTCCGGGGAACTGGTGGTCAAAAACATTTTTCACCTACATTCTGAAGCCAAGGAAGCCTTTGAGGCCATTACAACCAATAAGTGCACCGTAGACGGAATACACACACATACTGTATACACAATTTATACTATTGGAAAAGTTTACATGAACAGTTGTTTCAAAATCATAGTATGAAGCCCAACACACATTAAAAAAATAATGCTCGGCCTATCAATCAAGACTGTTTGCGTAGTAACTCTTCTGCAGCATGTTTTATCGATACTAATACGGATAGCATCTTGCCACTACTGACAAGTCAATTAAAGTGTACTTTTGTGGGTTTCGCAGGAACGGTTTTACATAAAATATAAAAGAAATCAAGATTTCTGTGACAACCTAGTCTGAAACAATGACTACATTATTTCACAACCGTGTTAAACACCTTTTATTGTGTTGAGTGTATCAACGGAGGCACAACAAACGTTCAAAACAATACATGCATAATTGGAAATAATATTTACTAAAAATATTATGCATAACACTAGTAACGATGTTTCAAAATTATATAACAAACTGTTATTCTTCGGTAGACGTAGGACTTGACAGGATGCACAACCTTTCAGGGTTATTGAAGTTAGGATTCTACCTTTCTGAATCATGATAGATATGCGGCAGAAAAATTGCTTCTCAAACGGTCTTGTGATCCTTGGGTTCACATTATTTATTTCTTATTAGTTTAATAATTTGAATGAGAAAAGGTACTGACGAAGACAGTTCCATTCTCAATAAAATGAAGTCTTGTATTTTGACAGTGTCTGTTAGACAGGGAAATAAAACAAAATGTAACTGTTGGGAAACAAATGTAACCATGCGTACTTACAGTGAACTCCAAGGATAAAAAGTAAATAAACAGCAAATAATGTACCAGCAAGAAATATAAAAAGAGCGATAATGACATAACATGTTAAATCACTATCGATACTTGGATGTTCAAGTTATTATCTAGATTTCTTTGTTATTGTAATAAGCTTGGCTACATATTTCGCGAGTGACTACAAACTGTGATGTGTTGTAACGGCGGCTATTTCTGGTGCAAGTGAAATGTTTAATGAAATACATTACTGTGTTGGTTTCTCATAAACACCTACATAGCAATACATGGAATGTCACAGTGTTGTAGCATTCGTAAAACATAGCCAAGTTGACCTTTTCAAAGATAATAGAAATTCTGAATATTGATTACAAAAAAAGCCTACATAACCTATGGAACACTTAGTAAATATCGTAGAAATTCACAATTTTATCTGATTATTAGAAAACACAACCATGTGTTAGCATACAAATATAAACAACTGTCCAAAACTCTCCA
Source organism: Lamellibrachia columna (assembly GCA_963662155.1). Taxonomy (NCBI): domain Eukaryota; kingdom Metazoa; phylum Annelida; class Polychaeta; order Sabellida; family Siboglinidae; genus Lamellibrachia; species Lamellibrachia columna. The sequence continues at coordinate 44,865,381 of OY759267.1, forward strand.
AAAATATGTATTCCCTACAACAACAACAACAACAACAACACATCTCATGTTGAACGCAAGATTTCCTCAGACAAAACAAACCTAAAGATATGTACACAATATCACTAAGTCACCCGAAACACCTGTGTATAAATTATATATTTGATGACAATAATCTAAGCACACTATTTGTTTTACAAGATATGAATATAAAAACATTTATACGACTCATTTTATCAATTGAATGCACAATTGTCAATTGTAAACAAGTGAATAAAATCAAAATGTAGTCTTGTTCACTCAACTTAAAAATTGACCTGAAACAAAGCTTTTGTTACTGTTCATTTTCCAGCTATTTTTCACACTTTATACATTACTCAAATTACCAAAAAAAAAATACCAGAGAATATCACGGATAAGTAAACATGTTATGTAACAATGCGCTGATTATTTGGGCCATGGTTGAATGGTGTTAAACAAGGTGATATGGTTTCATCATATATGCCAAATGTTACGGTTTACCTGTAACTCTCATGGATTTTCTTAAATGTGATGGTTTTATTGTTAAAGGAGACAAACCTTATGCTTTTGTGCGTTTTGAATAAGTCGGTGCTGCTGCCAGGTATAGTTATACATAGAAGTCACTATGTGGGTGAATCTCCTTCATTGGCTCGTCATACTCATAGTCGATGCTGGCGCGGCGGGTGATACGTCGCTCGGCCCATTTCTTCAACTCCGGCAAACACACACAAAACACTCGACGACAACGACACGAGAAACACAAAATCTGAAAGAAGAAGTGACAAAAAAGGATACTTTTAAATTTTTTTCAGCTACCTGTGCTTCTTTAGTTCGGTTTCTTTCAATTATAATGATTCAATATTTTATAGTCAACAATAAAACCGTTTTGCTGTAGGTTTTATAATTTTTTAGGTGGAGTTGATCATAGTTATTGCGAGCATATATCATAAAAAGATGTATTAAGACACTGAAACAGTTAATGTTAAGAAAAGATACCGATGAAAACATTTTCAGACAGAGCTGAACATATGACAACAGACGCCTCTTCTGCAAATAAGTGAGAGAAGTGGAATATATTTAAATATTATTATATAACAAAATGGTAGAATACTAAAAATGTGACTGTGTCTGCATTAAGACAGAACGTATGTATACATGAATGTGTACGAATTATGAATGTGTTTCGGGGGGTGTGCGTACATGCATACCTATGTGTACAGTTGAAATGTATAGAGCGTGACTATTCTAACATCAACAACATCAACATTTCAAATTGATAAATAATATACACTTCTTTTCACACTATACGTCATAACGAAACTACAATCTACAAATTCAGACTGTCACTGTCCAAGTTCCGCGTCAACACCAGCAACAAATTTTACCCCGCAGTGTGGTGAAGGCCACACGGAAGTCTTTCTGGAAGGCGAAGTAGAGCAGGGGGTTGATGGTGGAGTTGAGGTAGGCTGACCAGTACGAGTACTGGTACAGGTTGGCAGAGATGCAGTCAGCACAGTAGGCACTGATCGGCCAGAAGAGACAAAACGGCAGCCAGCACAGCACGAAGAAAGCGATGATGGCTCCTAGCATGCGCAGACTGCGGATGTGAAGTCGGTGTCGTTGCAGTTGTCGCTCCACGGCCATCGCAAGCACCGTGTCGACGCTCGGGCCGCCGGCCGTGCTGGTGGAGTCGACGGTGGAGACGGCGATGTCGATCGGCCCTCCAGTGGTGGTGGCCGTGGCGGCGGTCTCGAGCTGGTGAGAGTCGGCGATCGTGCGGAACCGCTTCCGCAGCCGGTTGACGCAGGCGACGTAGATGACGACGATGAACAACAGCGGGAGGTAGTACACGACGATCGACTGGACGAGTACGTAGAGTGGCGGCGGGATGTAGTAGCAGTCGTTGTCGACGGCCGGCGACGCCGAGCGGTAGTAGATGACGGCGGGCAGCCACACACCCGCACCTACCACCCATGCCAACGCGATTCTCTTGAGCGCGTAGCTCAACTTCGTGCAGGTGGCCCTGTACTCGATCGGCCTGTACAGTGCGAGGAAGCGGTCGTGTGCGAGCAGCAGGACGTGCAGCGTGCTGACGGTGCAGCACACGGAGTCGGTGCACATCCACAGCGTGCAGAGCATCTGTCCGAGCGGCCACAGTCCGTACATGGTGTAGACCGTCATGGCGGGCATGACCAGCAGACCGACGAGTCCGTCCGCGACAGCCAGCGAGAACATGTACATCCCCGGCGTCGTGTGCAGCTTCTTCTCCGTCGCCACGCACGCCATCACTGTCACGTTGACAGTCGTCGTGACGAACACCAGTGAAACTAGTGTCACCAGCAGCGTCACGGTGCCGAATACTGCCGCCACGGCCGCCATAACTGTGGCTATGACGTCACAACGATTGCGGGTCGTCGAAGAAATCTCTACAACTGCAAAGTTTCATGACAATGGATGAACACTGCTTACTGTGACACGCCCGTGGTTCAATGATTGACCACGATACGTTCAAAATCCTGAGATGTATGTGTGTTTTCTGCATGACCTATGCGGTATCTGTTGAAGGCAGGAAGCTCGTGTTTCTTATCCTATCCATACGAAATAAAAGACGGGCCACACGCATGCACACACGCACACACGCACGCAGGCATGCACATCTGATGCCTACTCAAATGAGTGTTAGTGGAAAACAAGTCTTCTTAGTCTACTGTTTCTCTCAAACGTAGCAGATAGACAGGATGCAAGGGTTCAAACACATTAGGGATCAATGCCAAACTACGCATCACAGCCAAACTAGTGAGGTTTGAATCGAAAAATAAAAATTACACTTCACTGTCACAGGTTTACACATTTTATATTTACAACAAAGCAACGTTAAGACGACGTTTCTGTTCACTATTCATCCCCGTCACATTGCCGACATTAGATTTAGGTATATATTTATTCATAGCTGCTCTTGATCCTTTGCAATAATAGTATATTTATTCGTACTACAATTTATACATTTAGGTTAAAACAATGTTTACTGGGTACATAAACCAGAGTGCAATGAGTGCAAATCGGTAGCTTAAGGTAAGCAATCAAGTTTTTTGCAGGTGATCCCTAAGTCAAAATACGGGCCTTTGTTTTGACAGTAAAGTGAAACATAGCACGTACAAACCACTTTGCTATCCATATGAACTATCTTACCAAACTTATTTCAGTCTGTCGTTTATGTTACTTGATGAATGATATAATATGTTACTTGATGAATTATATAATATGAACACTAAATAATCAGTTTGATCACTATTTAGTTAAAACCACGGCGATCTCATAGTCAAAAAAGTACACTAAGTACGTTAATTATATATATTATATATATATATATATATATATATATATATATATATATATATATATATATATATATATATATATATAACTTAACTATCCTGCTCCTGCTGTTCATCCACCTCAGGTATAATATTAGAACAGTCTTGGAGACAACAAGCATCTGTGCATCTGAGTTCATTCATAAGGCACACGCAGTTTGGAGCCTTACAAACATGCCTCCATTGGAATGAAATCAACTCCAGAACAACCTCTGGGGCTGGGGATCCAGTCATCCAGTTAATGTTGAGTTTGCCATCGTCACCTAGCTCCCACCAATAGCCATCATGGGGTGAGGGAACGTCAGGGCACCTGTCTAGAGTCCGATGTCATATGCCAGAGTGATAGGCTCTGAGGGCATGCATGTGGAGACATTCTTTACAAGGAGGGAGGTAGCCAGACAACACATCCCCTTCTTGGCCCGGAAAAGTTGGTAGCGCAGCTCATTGATATGTTGTAGTTTCAGGGGCTTCAGCTTACCTTGACCAGAGAAAGCACTCACTCTGTCACAACCTGAAAATGCGTGCATTCCCAACAGAGCAGCACATGTCCCTAGTCCAATAGCTGCACATATTTTCTTGATATCGTGTATGTCTGTCCTGACTCTTGTGCCACACTTCACGTAAAGTTTACAGCCAATACGAGTTGCACAGCCATATAAATAATCAACACGTTAGTGTCATCTGCGAAAATTATAATTGAATCATAGTCTGCAGCGGCTGTTTTGCATGCAACCACATGTGAGTGTCTGCCTCTTCTAGTACCGTTTTCATCTCATTCACTTCCTCCGACCTTTGTGCTGTGAGTTCGAAACACTTATCAGCACATGTCACATATCATACCTTGCCTTCCTACTTTTCTCTCAGATTCTGTGGCCAGTTATGCTGTCAGCAAGCACCGCACCGTCATCAAACCTATCTGAGTCATTTCAGCTGATTTGATCGTTACATCAAATATGATTCTTTAATTTTTACCTCCAGCTTTCCGCACATGCGCAAACACCTGTCCAGACAGCAAAGGTGCAATTTTCACCATACATTTTCTGATGATAGTGATACACTCTCAGCAGGGATCACCTTCTTATTCAGCTCTCGTGCCAAAACAGCTATTTTTATAGCAAAAGATCACAGGGCGACAAGGGGATGCTTAAGCACTTCTTGCATGTTGAGATTTCTGCTAGAAAGAATCTGTGATCAGTCTACTTTGTTGATTATCTTGGATTTCGTTTTTGTTTCTTGACACTACTGAATGTTTTCAGTTTGATTTTTGGAATGCGGTCATGAAACTGTTTACTCCTTCCTGACTGCAGTATTTATCTCTGGAAGTCTTCCCATGCCCCTTCATTTTGTCCCTTGCGCTTAGTAGGTCATGGACAATGTCCAATGGAGAAGCAGAGCTTGTTGATTGGAAGGCTTACAATATCAGACGGGTCGCTGTAGAATGGGTTTGTCCATTGGTTTTTTAGAAGTCAACAACTGAATCCACGTCACCATCGTCCCTTCTGATATGTCATGGTTGTAAATCAGCATGTATGACACAATAACTCGATCATATCACTCAGATTCTTCAGACACTTGCTCGGCAATGAGTAAGTATTTGCTAATTGCGCCTGGTTTGAGGCTGAACCCCTTGGTGCCTCCACCAATCTGGGTATCCTTGTTGACTGTCTCCTCTATGATCTCGTCAACAGGGATTCGACCGAAAGGTCACCAATTTGGACAGAACACCCCCCCCCCATTCTGGAAGTGCTAAAAACGCTTTGATAGTTTTCCGGCAACCTTGTCATTTCTGCATAATATATAGGCATAAATCTTGCATAGTTTTGCTTATCATATGCAAAGCACCATGGATTGTGCAAGCGAACAGAATGGAGATGCAACAGCCAATTTCCCTCCCTCGATGCTCGATGCCAACAGGAGCTCTACAAGGTCAACATAGGACATGCAGAAAGCTGCAAGATCCCCAATGCTGTGGCGAAGCAGGGCCAGATACTCAGTGAATCGTCCCAGTATTTGACTGGAAGCTGGGTGATTAATCACTGCCTGGAGGTTTTTATGGCGTGTGTTTTCTTAGAGCTCTTCCAAACATTTAATGACCTCAGGAAGAAGTTGCGTGTCCTCAATGTGGTGTTCTTCTAATCATTGGTTGAAGCCTTTCCAGCCTCAGAAGAGCTTCATACACAAGTTTGTGGAGGCGTACTCCGCGGTTGCTTTGTCGGTTGTATTGATCGCGCCACTGATACCTATTATTCGCTGGAAGGAGTGGAATTATCCATCATTTGATTATGGTCGAGTATGTTTTCGTTGAAAATAATCAGATGGTTGCTTTGCGATTAGGCTCAACGATTAAGCACTCGACCGTTGTCTTATTCCTGATTGTGGTCATCCGGGCGCTTGAGCGCATTCGCCCTTTTCACATCGTAGCAGCCACGAGAACGACTTACCACAAATCACACTCACCCTTTTATACAAGTACACGTGTGTAGAAGTGGCAGAGGGAGTTTTAAGCTACTCGTGTGGTGATGCAGAACGCTGCAGTGTTGTGAAGGGTGCAGTAATTATGACTGCAAGAAAATGTATGTAACGATCAACAATGATGTCGCATTTTCAGGTTACAAACTGTACTGTAATTCCAGAAAAAACATGCAACGTGGTGGTGTTGCCATATATGTGTGTGAATATCTGCTTATCAATTGTCAGTCTTCTGATATTTGTCTAAGGAACATTTCGTATGTGGATAATGACTGTTTTGAAAGCATCTTTATCGAATTACAGATTAGTAAACATGAAAAAATCAATGTCGGTTGTATGTATAGAGTGCAAAATACCAGCATCAGCAAATTTAATGACAATCTCTCATTCATACTGGGAAATCTCACCAGTAAAATTGTATAGATCTATTGCACTGCGAAGAGCTGAAACAAAATATTTCCTTGATCAAATGTTTAGCTCTGGGTTATATCCCTTGATCACCAGGCCAACACGAATAACAGGCAGGAGTGCTACTATAATAGATAACATGTTCTGTTCTGAGCTGTGTAGAAACAAAGTGTGTGGCATTGTTTTAAGCGATGCTACAGATCATATGCCAATTTTCGTTCTGTGTGACAACAGCACTAATGTGGTTAATCATGAAGATCCAACAGTTAAATATGAAAACAAATTAGATGAAGATTCGTTACACAGACTTGAGCACGACCTAAATAATATAAACTGGGAAATTGTAATGAACAAGTCAAACCCTAACTTAGCATTCTCGCGCTTTATGCAAGTACTAAGTAATACTTACAACGATGGTTGTCCTGTCAAAATAACCACGTATACAGGAAAAACAAAACGGAACGATAAACCTTGGTTAACAACAGAGCTAAAAAATGCCTGCATAAAAAAACCCGTACTTAGCTTTTCTAAAAAAATAGGTCAGAATTAATAGAAAGTCGCTACAAAAAGTACAAAAACAAGTTAACAAAACTCTTACGTCTAGAAAAGAAGAACTATTACAGAAAAAGACTCGAAGATTGTAAAGCTAATACAAGAGAGACTTGGAACATTCTTAACAACATAATAGGTAAAAGAAAATCTGAAACAAAATATTCCAACGAATTTCGTGTTGGTGAAAATCGAGTAGTATTAGAAAGTAAAGAAATAGCTAACCATTTCAACAAATTCTTTGTTGACATAGGTACACATTTATCAAGCCTTTATAGAACCCTGCCCGGGAACAAAGCCCACTGATTTCGTAAAATGTAATGTATCACAGTCAATGTATATACACCCAGTAACTGAGCAAGAAGTACTTGACATTGTGTCTGGGTGCAAAAGTAAAACTTCATACGGACACGATGAGATCAGCATGAAAACAGTTAAGCATATAATAGAGCAAATTGTAAAACCGCTAACCCACATTTTTAACAGATCATTGATCTGAGGTCATTTCCAAATGATATGAAATTGGCAAAAATCATTCCTGTATTTAAGTCAGGTGATCGTTTTCAATTTTATAATTATAGACCCATATCTCTTTTATCCCAATTTTCAAAAATACTTGAAAAAATATTTAATATCTTTCATTGAAGCACAACACATACTGTCAGACGGGCAGTATGACTTCAGAAGTAATCATTCGACCTCACTAGCTCTAACTGAATTTATCGAAGAGATTACTTATGCAATGGATACATCCCAAACTACGATTGGTGTGTTTATCGATCTAAACAAAACTTTCGATACCGTTGACCACAACATATTGCTCAGTAAATTGCAATGCAATGGAATAAGGGGTTTAGCTCTGGAATGGATAAAAAGTAATTTATCCAACCGTAGACAATATGTATGCTACAATAATCGTAACTCAGAATTCAAATAAATCAAATGTGGAGTCCCGCAAGGAACAATCCTTGGCCCATTACTATTTATCTTTTACATAAATGACATGTGCGATGTTTCCAAACTACTTTATATTATTCTATTTGCAGACATTTTTTACTCGGCTAGTGATATTGATGATGTAACCAATGTAGTTAAAAACGAACTAAAACAACTAGACCTATGGTTCAGAGCGAACAAATTATAGCTCAATGTGAACAAAACAAATTTTATAATGTTTAGCAATAAAAAACAACCTAGAACAGATGTGCATATAGTTTTGAATGGAACAAACATTGAGCAGGTAACACATACAAAATTCCTTGGAGTAACTACTGATGAAAACCTAACATGGAGAGAACATATAAAAATGGTTGAAACAAAAGTATCAAAAAGCATAGCAGTTTTGTATAAAACTGCATGTTCTTTATTGTCAAGCGTTACACATATTATATCAATCACTTGTTGAACCACATATGTCATATTGCTGTAACATATGGGGAAGTACGTATCAATCCAGACTCAAGAAACTATTTATGTTACAGAAAAACGCTATACGGATTATTTATAACCTTACTTACAGCATATTTATAAACTTTTAATTGAAAATTATGTCAATTAGCTAATTTATAATTAAGTAATTTTATAAGTTTATAAGTTTATAAGTGAATTGTGAATGCTATTTTGCATTTAATTTTTTACTTGTATTGCATTTATTTCGTTTGAGAAGGGCATAGCACCTTATAAGTCTTATGACTTCAGCTATGTGCCTTCAGCAGCAGCAGCAGCAGCAGCAGCAGCAGCAGCAGCAGCAGCAGCAGCAGCAGCAGCAGCAGCAGCAGCAGCAGCAGCAGCAGCAGCAGCAGCAGCAGCAGCAGCAGCAGCAGCAGCAGCAGCAGCAGCAGCAGCAGCAGCAGCAGCAGCAGCAGCAGCAGCAGCAGCAGCAGCAGCAGCAGCAGCAGCAGCAGCAGCAGCAGCAGCAGCAGCAGCAGCAGCAGCAGCAGCAGCAGCAGCACACCATACTGTGCACCTGTATTATGATGTTGTTGTTGAATAAACTTTCACTTCACTTCACATATTAAAATGGCATGTTTCGATGTGCAACAAAACAAACTTAACGGACATCTTACGATGTGCGTCAATACAAAGTACTCGACTTATTACAAACTGCACCGAGGCAAATTTAAATGATTTGTTACGATGTGCACCGAGAGAAATTAAAATAACTCGTTACGATATGCACGGAGACAAATTAAAATAATTTGATACGATGTGCACCGAAACAAATAAAAATAACTTGTTACGACGTGCACTGAAACAAATCAATTTACTTGTTACGATGTGCAAATAGGCAAATGAATTTATTTGTTACGATGTACACCGATACAAATTAGATTACTTGTTACGATGTGCATCGACACAAATTAAATGACTTGTTTCGATGTGCACCAAGGCAAATCTAAATGATTTGTTACGATGTGCACCGATACAAATGAATATACTTGTGCCGATGGGTACCGATACAAATTAATTTACTTGTCGTGATTGCACCGAGATACATTTAGACTTTAGAATGACTTGTCTTGACTCCATCGATAATTCACTCAGTGGTTACAATGAGCGCCAAGTGAACACACATGAGGGATTCTGTTAATGAATTACGTGTTTTGACAACAGCACGTTTCTACTGTTTCCCAGAAAAATCAAGATGTTGTTCCACAGGTCTGTAGGTACAGAACGAAGTGCATCGAACGATGCTAACGACCGTCTACAGAGAAGAATGCTACACTAAAGAACCTACCTTTACTGTGGACAACGTCGATCTCGGCGGTAAATCATACGAAGACAGCAGAAGGACTATTTACTTGCCTTGTTAAATCTTGACTTGCAATTGCCCCGTAACGCCCCACCCGAGTCGACTGGCCAATGTCGTCGTCACAGCACAGAAACTGTCGCCCTCGTCAAACACGTGCAACTATGAAGATGACAGGTCAGAAATGTGGTTCTCGGTTTGTACCTATTGTCACCTGTAGAGATATAGCTTATGGACAAACAGGGGATTCGATTATTGGCAGAAACGCCCCAGAAACGTCACAATTTCTCATTATGGGTTCGGTTATTAAGCTGAGATAATTATGTTGATGCGATCGTTCTAGGCTGCTGTGATATGTTGAGAAATATATTACTCCGGGTAGAGAATCAGGTTGGAAATATCAAATAGTTTGCTCGATTCAAGTAATCCATATTAGCTTAATTGATCTTGGGCTTCATTGGGGTTATTGATGTTTAGTCATTTAATGTTTGCACAGTACTGTATAATACGCACCGGTGTCAACTGATTACTGTAAACAGTTTTGCACTGACGAAAACTTTACGCAGCATTTGTGAATGCTACAAAGAAACGTTAGGTTATCAACTGCTAAATGATGTGCATGGCTGGACATGCGATCCAAACACACCTGAAGCCGAGGAAGCCTTGGAGGCCGTTACAACCAATAAGTGCACCGTAGACAGAATACACACGCATACTGTATACACAATTTATACTATTGGAACAACATAATGCTCGGCCTATCAATCAAGACTGTTTGCGTAAGTCAATTAAAGTGTACTTTTGTGGGTTTCGCAGTGACGGTTTTACATAAAATATAAAAGAAATCAAGATTTCAGTGTATATTTTGTGAACAGTTTAATGAAATACATCTGTGTTGGTTTCGCATAAACACCTACAAAACAATACATGGAATGTCACAACGTTGTAGCAGTCTTAAAACATAGCCAAGTTGACGTTGTCAAAGATAATAGAACACAAGATTTGCTCTGACAAACAAACCTAAAGATATGTACACTATATCACTAAGTCACCCGAAACACCTGTGTAAAATTATATATTTGATGACAATAATCTAAGCACACTATTTATTTTACAAGAATGTAAAAACATTTACACGACTAATTTTAACAATTTAATGCACAACTGGTGATTTGAAACGTTTTCAAGTAAAATACTAGCTCATAACGAATGCTGCAGATGAATTTATACATTCATCACAAGTAAACAAAATCAAAATGTAATCTTGTACACTTAACTTAAAATTGACCTGAAACAAGGCAACATTTATGTTACTCTCCTGTTTCCAGCTATTTTTTTTTTACATTTCTTACATTAGTCAAACTACATTTCAAAAAATACTAGAGAATAACATAGGCAAGTAAACATGTCATGTACCAATGCGCTATAAGGATAATTAATATCTAAGCCCATCAGTTCAGTACGCATTGATATAAGCAATCAAGTTTTTTTGTAGGCGATCCCTAAGTCAAAATGCGGGCCTTTGTTTTGACAGTAAAGTGAAACGTGCCATGTACAAACCACTGTCTTAACAAATTTGTTTCAGTCTGTCGTTTATATAGTTACTTGCAATGCATGTGTGTTATTCATAAATGACATAATATGAACATTAAATATTTAGTTTGATCACTATTTAGTTAATGTTGTGGAGAATCAAGGCCAGATACTCAGTAAATCGTCCCAATATTTGACTGGAAGCTGGATGATTAAGCACTGCCTGGGGGTTTTCATGGCGTGTGTTTTGTTGGAGCTCTTCCAAACATTTAATGACCGCAGGTAGAAGTTGCGTGTCCTCAATGTGGTGTTCTTCTAACCATTGGTTGAAGCCTTTCCAGCTTCAGAAGAGCTTCTTACACACGTACTACGCCTTTGTATTGGCGGTTATATTGATCCTGCCACTGATACCTATAATTTGCTGGAAGGAATGGAGTTATCCGTCATTTGATTATAGTCGAGTAAGTATTCGTTGGAAATAATCAGATGGTTGCTTTGCGATTAGGCTCAACGATTGAAATAATCAGATGGTTGCTTTGCGATTAGGCTCAACGATTAAGCACTCGACCGCTGTCTTATTCCTGATGGTGGTCATCCGGGCGCTTGAGCGCATTCGCCCTTTTCACATCATGGCAGCCACGAGAACCGTTTATCACAAATCACACTCACCCTTTTATACAAGTACACGTGTGTAGAAGTGGCAGAGGGAGTTTTAAGCTACTCGTGTGGTGATGCAGAACGCTGCAGTGTTGTGAAGGATGCAGTAATTGTGACTGCAAGAAAATGTTTATCGTTGCGAGCCCCGTTAAAACAAAATTTTTGCATAAACATATACGTATCAAAATAGCAATACCAGCAGTGCTTTTGGATAAAAAGTGAAGTTCCAAGTGGTTATGTGCTGGATGGATTATTACCTCTTTCTTCAAGAATTAATTAATCAGATGTTATTAGGTTGATCAGATGTGTACGTGCACGCATAAATACGTACAGTTTCTGAATGCATGCGCGCCCTGCCCGTACAAAGGGCAACAGAAGATGACCAAACAACTAGATGCGCCAGCATGTGTGCTGTCACCTGGTGGTTTATTTATACCGATGCTCAATGTGTTTTGCGGCTCACAGAGTGCGGTCCCTTATCATCGCTTGGCTCGAGTGCGTTGTTTGTAGTTGCCAGTGTCTCCTAACAAAGTTGGAGTATTAAAGTCATTTGCCATCTCTCGAAGTTCGTTCGTAGTCTTAGGTAACGACACATTATCTCCATCTATTGGCGTGGTAGCATCGTTGCGAAACAAATTCCCGCTCCGAACCAGTTAATCGAAACGAACATTGATGCGGGCTTTATCACCGGTTGCTATCTGAGACTGACTCTGAGATTTTTCAACGATCGAACAGTTGTAAATTTCAACTCGATAATCTACATTGATCAGATAAGTGACTTTTATTATCACATCATGGCTACTACACATAGTCATAGGGCACCAAAGCAGTGGTGTTTCGGCAAAGATAAAAAATGTTAACTCATTTGAGAACTGGAGACAGAACATCTTGTGTACGTTGTCTCCAAATGTTGCCCCTTCATGGATGAGGGAGTGAGCTGGGGCAAAAAGTCCAAGTCTGCCCCCTTCGTGGTTTTTTCTGATGATGACGCAGCCATTCCTGCAACAAGTCGTCGCACTGCTGTTCAAAAAGTGAACGTACTTGAACTATGTTGGAGCAAATTGCAAACTACTGTCCGGTCTTGTCACGAAATACCATCGTACGCAATGCTATCTCCGTTAACAACATTTGGCAAAGTATCCGTCTACACTATGGCTTCCAGTGCACGGGGGCTCACTTCACTGATTTCGGTACCATCCGACTAGAGCCAGATGAGAAACAAGAAGATCGGTTTCAGCGCCTGGTTGCTTTCGTGGAAGATAACCTGTTACAGCTTGATGGGTCTATCTCTCACCACGGAGAAAGTGTCACGGAAGACGAGGAATTGTCTCCAATAATGGAAACTTTTATTGTGCTGACGAGGTTGCGTTTAATCGATCCAGAGCTACCGAGATTCGTTAAGCAGCGTTATTGAACTGAATTACGATCACGTACGATTGCTTCCATCAAACCAGAGATATCGCAAGCTCTGACGTCCTCGGTAGATGAAGTGCACACAGCCGGAGATGCCAGGGCGATGAAGTGCACACAGCCGGAGATGCCAGGGCGATGAAGTGCACACAGCCGGAGATGCCAGGGCGATGAAGTGCACACAGCCGGAGATGCCATGGCGATGAAGTGCACACAGCCGGAGATGCCAGGGCGATGAAGTGCACACAGCCGGAGATGCCATGGCGATGAAGTGCACACAGCCGGAGATGCCATGGCGATGAAGTGCACACAGCCGGAGATGCCAGGGCGATGCGGGCAGCGGCGTCGAACTTTCGACGATTTCCCAAACAGCCTTGGACTAGGTCCGGGTCAACTTCGGGAGTCAAACGAGTAAATAAGTTGTGCCCTCTGTGTAGGGAGATAGGCAGAGCTGAACAGCACTTCCTGAGTGCGTGTAAATATTTACCTGATCAGGATCGCAGATATCTGACAAGGGCACGCCTCATTGGAAGAATTATGGACGACTGCGAAGCTGAAGTGCAGACGTTGAACACTACATTAGAGGAGGATATTCTCACGTTTTGCGCGTTCATGTGCGTCAGTCTCCCTACATGGATACGTTCCATAACCACCATGTCTTACGGATCACCATAGACAGTGACGCCACAGGAAACATGGTACGTGCATCAACAGCTTCGAAATTGGCATGCAAAATCAATCTCAATCCGCCCACCAAGCTGACGGTTTATCTCCTCTTAAGGTGATAGGCGAGAGGCATATTACTTTCACTCGTGACGGGAGATAATTTGAATTTGAAGGCCTGGTGGTCGACAACTTGGACGTCGAGATACTGGGAGGTACACTCTTCATTGGACAAACGCCAAGTCGTTATGGGTGATGGCACAGTGTACTTGTACGGTTCAAGTGGCAACGTGTCAAGCCACTCCACCGTCCGACGTGCGTGTGTACTGAGGGCTATTGAGAGAGCGACGATCTGGCTTGGCGAATATGTCGAAGTAACTTTACCGAATGACTTGTCATCTCTCGATGGGTAATTCGCTTTTGAACCACGTGTTGATTCTCCCAGCTTAAAACATGAGAAACCATCGCAATTATGGCCACCTACTTGCATTATCGCGATTGTAGCCGGGAAGATTCGCATACCAAACCTGACTAGTGAACCAAGGGTCCTGAAGAAAAATGAGCAGTTCTGTCAGGTTCGCCCCATTACCATAGCGTAAATCACAGGAAATGAGTCGGAGAATAACAGTGTCAAAGTTAAATGTGTTTCGGTGCGAACGGTCGTGTTGATCTTGAGAGTATTCTGGATGACACTATGCGGGGAAAGTTCCAATCCCTACTGGAGGAGTATGACAGGGTCTTCGAACCGGCATTCAAAGGCTACAATGGTGCTGAAGGACCATTCCAAGCCGTTGTCAGTATGGGTCCTGCCCAACCCCCACAACGCAAGTGCCGCGTTCCACAATACTCACGAGATAAACTCGACGAATTACAACAGAAATTCAATGATCTTAAAAGGGTGTATTTGTCAAGCCAGAAGATGTTGGTATTACGGTTGTCTTTCTGAATCCGTCATTCTTGGTGAAGAAACGCACCGGAGGTTTTAGATTGGTCACCACATTCGCTGATGTTGGCAGATATAGCCACAACCCTCTCTTCTCCCCGACGTTGAGTCTACTCTTCGCAACATTGCAAAATGGAAGTACATCGTTTTCACGGACCTTACAAACGCCTTTTATCAGGACCCGTTGTCCCGTCAGTCCATGGAGTACTGTAGAGTTGCGACATCATTTCGTGGAGTGCGCGTGTATGCAACGTCTGCCATGGTCATTGCCAGGATCAGAGACTGCTCTCGAGGAACTCATGTGTCGCGTTCTATGCGACCTGCTTGAAGAAGGCATTGTCACCAACATTGCTGATGATTTGTACTGCGGGGGAGACACACCATATAAGCTTCTTCACAACTGGAGACGGGTTCTTCAGGCTCTAGACAAGAATGGCTTGAACTTGGCGGCATCTAAGATGGTAACCTGCACAAGAACCGCCATGATACTGGGATGGACCTGGTACCTAGGCACGATTAGGGCTAGCCCTCACCGCATCGCTACACTCTCAACATGTTCCCCTCCGGACAAGGTAAGGAACACGAGGTCCTTCAAGCCCGGCACGATTTATGTAAGAAAGCTAATGATGTGAGGAAGCAGTGCAACAAATCTCTCCTGAACTGCTCCACGGCTCAGCCAGCGAACACTGTTGTAAAAACCGACACTGTCTTCGCCTCGTCCACATATTCATCAAAGCGTTTCTTGAACTCCTCCAGCCGCTCACCTTTCCGCGGATAAGCACTGTCAAAATTCTTCTTATGTTTCGAGTCGTAATGTCGTTTCATATTGTACCTCTTCATCTCAGCAACGCTCTCGCAACAAATAAGACATGGCTTTTTGCTCATATTCGTGATAGCAAAAAAAGACTCACGTTCTCAGTTGTCATCGAACAATTGTTTGCCAGAAGTATCAATTCGACGTTTCTTTTCAGCAGATGCCGTAGTTTTCGGGATCGCAACAAAACATGATGCGCAGTGTAATTATTGTAATACAACAATATAGTCAACGTTGATGTTACAAGGGCTGGGACGGTTGAAACAGCTACGCCGCTACGGTCTACGCCGCTACGGTCTTCGGAGTCGAAACGCGTACAGTACTGACGATTTTAATGTAACATAAATGTTTGGCGCCTTTTATTGATCTGCACAATCGACTGGTGGCGCTCTACAATTAAATGATTATTAATGTCATTGCTGGTATCACTATTTGATAAGCAAAGTTATTTTAATTTCAGCAAACTAATGATTAGAAAATCCATGCATGTTCCTGGAAGAAACGTTGGGTAATATACCGATGCCATCGGCAATTTAAAAATCGAATAATGCATGCCTTCGATACAAAATAAAAATCAAGGCTAACTAATATAAAAATGCATAACGATCAACTATCTACGCAGCGCAGTCGGACAATTGCACAGAATTAATTAAATGCGTACAACATACCTAGCAATACGCGTTCCCTACGATAGTAACTGCCCCAACATGAAAATGGGTTGACGACGCAACTCCACGTTAATTTCATTTTGTCTAGACTCTACATTCTACAGTAGACATGAAATCAACAAATCAAAATTTATATTCCCAATTTGTTTTTCCAATATTTCCTACTTTTGGAGAGGGTCTCGCGAGCCAACCGAAATCCGTCCGCGGCCCAGGGTTTGCAGAACGTTGTAGCATAGCAGACCAATACAACAGACAAGACTTCCAAACAAACAGTCTTCCTCAACCACAAGACCAATCCGTCAGATACGACATATACATGACAATTGGCCAACAACAAAGTCAACCATGCCGTTGTTGTCCTTGTATTGTGCGCATTCACTATTACTGGCACAATGCTCAGACATTCACCGTCTGATATTGCCAGAGCTTCAAATGGTGTTAACCTTTCTCCCCATCTTTATTATGTGTACATGGATGACTTAAGGGTAAATCATAGAAACCTACAAATTGGTTGTCTTTTTGCAGACACCATCACGGACTATAATTTTACGACGTACATACTGCTGAACTTTGTATTGTTCACGTAGTATTTCTGAGTAGAGAAAACTAACCGATTGCTGTGCCAAGAATAGCAATATGTTTGAAATAATTTATAATGAGAACTAATCCTACCGCATGTTTATTAATAACAAACCCCAGGATGTAAAAATATTCACCCACTAACTACCAATACCCGTTTACTACCTCATACTAATATCTTAGGCATAAAATCAACATTAGTATTACTGACGATGTTGCTATTGAATGGCAATAGCAACATCATTTTCGTCATCAGTCTGAAAAGCATTAATTACGGTTTCATATGTTTGGAATTTTACACTGCACCGACACACATTTAAAAGATTTGTTTCGATGTGCGCCAAAACAAATTTAAATGACTACTTACGATGTGCACCGAAAAAAATTCAAATAACTTGTTACGATGTGCACCGAGACAAATTAATTTACTTGTTACGATGTGCACATATATAAATTAATTGACTCGTTGCGATGTGCACCGAGACAAATTTAGTTACTGGTTACGATATGCACCGAGACACATTAATTTTCTTGTTACGATGTGCACCGAAACGAATTAATTAACTTGTTACGATGTGCACCATTACAAATTAATTTACTTGTTATGGTGTGCACAAATACAAATTAATTGACCTGTTACGATGTGCACCGAGATAAATTAAATTACTTGTTACGATGTGCACCGAGATAAATTAATTTACTTGTTACGATGTGCACCGATACAAATGAATTGACGTGTTACGATGTGCACCGAGACAAATAAAATTACTTGTTACGATGTGCACCGAGACACATTAATTGACCTGTTACGATGTGCACCGAGGAAAACTAAATTATTTGTTACGATGTGCACCGAGATATATTAATTTACTTGTTACGATGTAACCGAGACTAATTAAATGAGTGACTTGTGAAAACTCCATCGACCAGTTCACTCAGTGGTGGTTGCGATGAGCATCTGGTGAACACAGGTGAGGGATTGTGTTAATGAATTATGTGTTTTGACAGCAGCATGTTTATACTATTTACCAAAAAAATCAAGATGTTGTTCCAATGAACAGGTCTGTAAGTACAGAGCGAAGTGCTGCGATCGATGCTAACGACCGACTACAGTGAACAGTGCTACACACAAGAATCCACTTTCAATGTGGACTGAGTCAAACGGTAAATCACGAATCACGACAGAGTCCGGCGGTAAATCACAAAGTCAGCAGGACTATGACATGTCTTGTTAAATCTTGACTTGCAATCGCCGAGTGACGCCCAATCCGCATCGATTGGCCACCTTCTTCGTCACAGCCCAGGAACAGTCGCCCTCGTCGAACATCTACGACTACTAATCGCACTCAAACGCAGCGACATTTTCGCTCGTCTCTAATATAAACGCGACACCTTTCCCCGTGCATTTCACACGAGGATGACAGATTAGAAATATCGTGTTGCACATAATGCCTCTTATAGATATAGCTTATTGACAGATGTGGGACTCGATTATCGACAGAAGCGTCTCAGATACGTCACCATTCCTCGTTGTTTTCGGTTATTAAAATGTTGATGCAATCGTTCTAGGCCGTTGTGGTATGTCGAGAAATAGGTTAGCTCCAGGTATAGGGAATACGGTTGGAAATATCAAATAGTTTGCCCGATTCAAGAAATCCATATTAACCTAATTGATCTTGGGCTTTATTGGGGCTACTGATGTTCAGCGAATTACTGTTTGCACAGTTTGTTTAACCAGGGTATAATGTGTCCTGATAGCATAATGTATATTATCTTGATTAAACGGCGCCCCATACACCGCAGGATCGACGTCATCAATATGGCGTGAACCGCAAGCATGCCGGCTGTTCCGAAGACTGAGTGTTATGTTGATATAGTAATAAACGTTACTTTAACAAAGGGGTTTGAGCCTCTATCTACAATATGCACCTGTGTTAACTGACTGCTGTAGCTTCAAGCGTGCCCACAATACACGTGTTTAACTAATCGCTTTTATCGGAACCTTTTCACACATCGACGTTACGTTAGGCCTCTTCGTCACGTTGGGGTGGTGGATGCGGGTCATAGAGTTACATCATTAATCACCCCCCTATAAACAAGAGCGATAAGCCAGCTCATTGCAGTGAAACGGGTGTGGACCACTGGCCGGCATTTCATTGCACGGCAGAAACAGTTGCATCCACTGCATGATACATAGGATAGTACTGTTTATAGTGTGAACCTAGCATTTTACAAATAGTTGTCTTAACATATGTAAGTAAGTAAGTGAGTAAGTAAGTTAATGTATTTCCTCCTCGATCACCATCATCATGTACAATATATGGCAAACAAAAGCAACGAAGATAAGGTGGCTACCAGAGAAGTATAAACTTATCGGGCTAATAGCCAGTGACGATGACACCAGGAACCAATTAACGTGAAGATTTGTCATTGGCATTTGTTCTTAATGGGGCATGGCCACCAGACTGATAAATAATTTGGGTGAGGGTGGTCCCAGCAGTTGTGTTATAAGTGTGGGCAGTTGGGTTGTTCATACTGGAGTGAGCACCGTGCATTAGCGTTAAACTCTTCAAGACAAACATTTTGGAGGCTTGCTGGAGAAAGTTGTGGGACAACGAATATGGTTATTTCCTGTATGACTTTCAGCTGTACGAATCGACAGAAGACAGGATCTAACATCTCGTTATTTTCAGGTAATTTATGTCGCAAATGTTTGTGCTCTGTTAGTGTATATGTGAATGAATGTAACAGTTTCGAAAATGTTCTGAAATATCACAGATATATACGTTTGTTTTTCTTGGGGGAACGTACGTTAAGTGTTTCCCAGTAGTCACATTGATTGGGTGCAACATAACATTTTATAGGGGTAGGATTCAGTTTTATAAATAATGTGTGCGTGCGTGCGTGCGTGTATGCATATCTGTAACTCTTTTTTTAAACTCTACTAGATGTCAGCTCATTAATAAGATTTTTTTTCTTTATTAAGTCATCTGCATTTAATGAGGCTCTCCCTTTTTGGTCGTCGTTTGCCTTTTCTTCGTTGTATGAACCACTATCATGTAACTCATTCTGTACACATTGCAACATTCATTGCATTCTATGCATTTGTTTGACAAACCATGTGAAAGGTTGCCTACTAAAACAATTGACAGCTTAAATGAGAGAGCACATTTCTTTACATGAGGCAAGTTGGCCAGATTACATTCGAGAAAGATCTCGATCTGAAGTTGGAAATGGCTGTGATGGAGCAGTTGGGGAATGTGTTGGAAGATGGGAAAAGAATATTTTTGGGACCTTAGAGAAGAATGTCCAACAGGGCTTAATGAGGTTTTGACCACTTGCAGTCATTAGCTAATACATGTATAGAGCACTTCAGAAAGTTCAGTTTCGATCATGTTTAGTGGTGCTACTGTTATAGTTAATATGTTACGATATTTGATATACAAGGTGCATGGATAGATTGTGCACGTAATAACGTATTAGGTTTATATAGCTATATAGTAATAATCTTTTACTAGTACTGTATATCTATAGATATATGATGAAGACTGGGTGCTGTACAATATAAACACTGGGCCTCCAGTGGGTTTTTGCCGTGCAGCAGCATGCATGTCACTGGTCCATGTCTGCATCACTTTATCATGTGTCAACTGATAAGAGCTCAGCGGTCTTGTTCTACCAAAGGGTGTTCTATTTATGTCTATGATGCGGGTATTAATTTCCTGTGGTATTTGTTGTGGAAGGAAAGGTAGAGTACAGTATGTATACATAATATCTAGATGACACAAATGTTGCCCGTGTGCAGTATCCGCCCAGACATAAGCGAAAGCTAAGACCACCGTAAAAGACCGACACATTCAGCTAACTGGTGTTCTGTGGTGGCGACGTTTGGAACGCCACCCTAATACAGCCGGCAGCGAAACGTATCTTTTAACTAGTAAATCTTGGATGTCCACTTTTGTTCCAAGAAATCGTGTTTTCCAAATGATTGTCTGAAAACGTCCGCTATTTTAAGTATCTGCCAGGCCCAAGGACGTGTAGTTTATATACAACTAATTCGGACATCAACACACCGAGTCACCGAGACGCGTCCGGGGAAATGCTGGTCAACAAAGACTCGTCACCTCCATTCTCATTGTATGCTCAATGAGTGAGGAATTGGTAGCCCGCCAACACGCCAGTGACATCGTTGTCCATTTGCCATCTGGAGCTAGTGGTTTTGGATGGCAGCTTTGCTAAACGTTGACTGCGAGAAACAATTCAACAGTTTGCACTGACGAAGCCTCTACGCAGGATTTGTGCATGTTACAAGTTTATTCTAATTACCACATTACAAGTCTGTTTTAATGATCACCGACATACGCTCCGTTCCAATTCAGGGAACGTTAGGTTATCAACTGCTAAATGAAGTGCATAGTTTGGTTATATAATCGTAACACTTGAAGCTGAGGAAGCCTTCGATGTCGTTACAGCCAGCAAGTGCACCGTTGACGAATACATGCATGCACGCACACTTTATACTATTGTACGTCAACAGCCACCGTTACAAACAGTGTTTGGCATTTGTGCTAGCTGCCTTGTTTGGATAATCACACCTACAAAATGCTACCCACCTCCATGCACAATTCTACAATCTGCTAACGCCATCTCACGGTGTATGCAAGCATACAGGCCATTATCTGGGGGGGGGGGCGTAACCGCCATTTTAGTTGTGTTAAATTCGTAGCCAATGAGAGGTCGTTATTAGTTATAAACCAAATAATATCTGCACACACGACAGCAACTATTGGCAGTTGTCTATAAATCACACGATGAGACCCAATATACATTAAACAAATGCTCGGACTATCCACCAAGATCGCATGCGTAGTAACTCTTCTGCCGCGTTAAAAAAAATTAAAACGGATAGCATCTAGCCATTATTGACAAGTCAATTAAAGACAAAGTATACTGTTGCGGGATTCGTAGGAACTGTTTTACATAAAATATATAACAAATCAAAGAATTAAGTGACAAACAATTCTGTTAAAAATGACAACATTATTTCACAACCGTGTTAAACACCTTTTATTGTGTTGAGTGTAACAACGGAGACACAACAAAGGTTCAAAACAGCACGTGCATAATTGGAAATATTTACTAAAAATATTATGCATAACACCTAGTATTAAATGCTGCATCAAAATTATATATTATTCTTGTGTAGATACAGGAACTGACAAGAGTTATTGAAGTTAGGATTCTACATGCTTAAATTATGCCATATATGCTGCTGAACAATTGCTAGTCAAACGTTCTTGTGATATTTGGGTGCGCATTGTTTATTTCTTATTAATTTTATAATTTGAATGAGAAACAGCACTGATGAAGGCAGTTCCATTCTCAAGAAACTATTAGATCTACTAGTAGTTTAGGCAGTGTCTGTTAGGCAGGGAAATAAAACAAAATGTAACTGGCAGGAAACCAACTGTACCCAGGCGGGTTTAAAGTGAACTTCAAGGACAGAAAGTAAATAAACAGCAAATAATACAATATAATATGAAAACAGAGACAGTGACATAACACGTTAAATCATTACTCTTACTTGGATGTTCGTGTTTTTGTCTAGGTATGCTTGTTGCGTGAGTGACTGTGATGTGTTGTAATGGTGGTCATTTCTGGTGCAAGTGTATATTTTGTGAACTGTTTAACGAAATACACATAAGCACCTACAAAACAATACATGGAATGTCACAGCGTTGTAGCAGTCTTAAAACATAGCCAAGTTGACATTGTCAAAGATAATAGAAATTTTGAGTATTGATTGCAACAAAAAGCCTACATAATCTACAGAACATCTAGTTAATATCGTAGAAATTCAAAAATGTCTCTGATTATTAGAAAACCATGTGTTAGCATACAAATATAAACAATTGACCCAAATTCTCCCAAAATATGCATTCCCTACAACAACACATCTCATGCTGAACACAAGATTTGTTCAGACAAACAAATCTGAAGATATGTACAAAATATCACTTAGTCACCCAAAACACCAGTGTATAAATTAAATATTTCATGACAATAATCTAAGCACACTATGATGTGAATCTAATCATTTACACATAACTCATTTTATTAACTGAATGCACAATCGGTGATTGGAAATCTTTTCAAGTAAAACACTTGCAAATAACAAATGCTGCAGTTTAATTTATGCATTCATCACATGAAAAAAAATCAAAACGAAGTTCTTGTACACTTAAATTAACATTTACCTCAAACATTTATGCTATCGTCCTGTTTCCAGCTATTTTACACAGACACATGCATTCCTTTAAATCCAAATAGATCCAGGAAGAAATGGTAATTCAAATTACATTTCAAAAACACAACAGAATATCATCAGACACGTAAACAAACTATGTAACAATGCACAGTGCATGGCCCAAATAATCAGCACATTATGCACTGATTATTTGGGCCATAGTTGAATGGTGTTAAACAAGGTGATATGGTGTCATCATACATGCCAAATGTTACGGTCTACCTGTAACTCGTGGATTTTCTTAAATGTGATGGTCTTACGGTTACAGGAGACAATCCTTATGCTTTTGGCACTTTGAACAAGTCAATGCTACTGCCAGATGAAGTTATACATAGAAGGCACTGTCTGAGTGAATCTCCTTCACTGGCTCATACTCATAGTCGATGCTGGCTCGCCGTCGGTTGATACGTCGCTCGGCATATTTCTTCAACTCCGACACAAAAAACACACTCGACGTCAATGACACGAGAAACACAAAATCTGAAAGAAGAAATGACACAAGGATAATTTTCACAGACATATTTCAGTTATGATGATTCAATATTTTATAGTCGATAATAAAACCGTTTTGCTGTAGGTTTTTTTTAAATGTTGCAGACGGAGCTGTGAGTTTTTGTGCATATATCATGACAAGATTTATTAAAACATGTACATCAAAATGGTTAATGTTTACAAAAGATACAAGATATCGATGAAAAGTTTTAAAACAAAACAGAAACCCTGACAACATAAACCGTTAAGGCATGTCTTCTGCAAATAAGTGACAGAAGTGGAATATATTTAAATATTATTATATAACACAATGGTAGAACACTAATAATGTGGCTGTGTCTGCATTATGACAGCATGTATGTGTACATGAATGTGTACATGCATGTGTACATTTATGCGTACATGAATGTGTATGAATTATGAATGTGTTTGGGGGTGTATGCATACATAATATTATGTGTACAGTTGAAATGTATATAGCGTGACTATTCCAAAGTGACTGCACAGTGCAATACATTGTATCCACAGCGCCCCTGAACCACTGGATGTGGCACTGTTGTAATTAGCAAATTTTTTTACAATTTCTAATTTTAACACATTTTCTTAATTTTAACAATGTTCAATATAATTATTATATTATTTTAATGTGTGTCTTCGAGCATACTGCATTTAATTTTTTTAAACCAGATTTAAATGAGTTTTTATTTAATAATATATATATATATTGGATTATAAGCATAATTATGTGCAATTTTATTTATAAATTATTTGTATGTAAAGCGCATTGATCTGTTTATTATTATTTATTAATTGTAGTAATTATGAAGAGAATGCCCCACCTGAGAAGTAAAGTGCCTCTGTCTGGAAGATAGCCTGCAGTGGTGGGAAGTAGATGACCAGTAGTTGGCCAATGAGTGACCCACCAACAGACACAAGGAAAACCTTGTTACTGAAGAAGCCGATTGTGAATATGGACTTGGTCTGCAACACATATGAAGGCAAAATGGTAGGCCAGGGAGAAAGACAAAGTGGCCAAGGCGAAGGGAGTTTTATGGGTAGGGGAAACAGTCAGGAAGATGATGTGGGTGAGAAGACAAATTGGTCAAGAGAAACGCAAATACAGATGTGGACCAGGGAAACAAAAAACTGGTTGGGATGATTAGCTGGGTAGGATAGAGGTGGCCAGGGCAATATAAGGTGGACAAAGAAAAACACACACCTGAGATCTGCAGCTGAGAGCGTTGAACATGTCGAAGAGGACGAAGCAGGTGAAAGTCATTGTCGTGTCTCTGGGCGTCACCTTGTTGTCACTCAACTGGAAAACAGATAACACAACACATTAAAGTGTAAATATGGATGGAAACTACTTCAGCTGTTCATTAAAAGCAACATGTTCTACTGCTTTAACAGAGACACAAGATATTATTATAAACTAAAAACAGACTAATAACTAAAATACAAATCAGTCTGCTAAACGCAGTCTATATGAAATATTACTCCATTAGTGAAAAACCTGATATTCTAATTGCAAGATGCTGGGTGAAACAAACTTCCTCAAAATGGATCACAAACACTGACAAGTATACTGATACAATAAAAAATGTTGAACAAAACAAACAACTGCTTGTCAAGTTGTCATAACTACTAAAACTTTTTTGTGCCTATGAGTAGAGAGACATACCTCATGCCAGAAGACCCACAGGGTTCCTGAGATAATGAGGGCAGCAGAGATAAGTACATTTGTGATAAGATGGCGGGTGATGATGGGGTCTTTGACCTTGCGGGGAGGTTGACAGATGACATCTTCATCGACCGGTTCCACCCCCAGACTGCAGCCAAACAAACAATTTTTGTCACTTATTTCTAAACTAACAGTTGCTATGTTGCTTAATTCTAAACTAACAATTGTTATGTTGCTTAATTCCATAATTACTCAGATTAAAAAAATTTAACAATGATTATTTCTCATGGGGTTTGAAGGTATGATTCTGGAAGTGTTATAGAGCAAGGGTGTGTCGACCCAAATGAGACTGCTGTGTTGGTAAAAGTTTTAGGCTGAATCTTTTGTAGACATTTTTTAACCAAGGCGGTCACTGCAGGTCATAATATCATAATGCTGGTCATAACATATTAACACTGATCAAAGCAGCACAGTGCTGGTCATAGCAGCATAATGCATATGTGTACTTGTACCATGCCATTATATGACAGATGAGACACTCTGGTTGATGTGACAGAAGACTTACCTCTGAGCCGGGGGACCATCCATGATGATGTTGATCCAGAGAATCTGCATAGCATTGAGAGGGTTTGGCAGTCGAAAAAGGGTCGACAGAGCTATAAGGGTGAGGGCGGCAATGCTCCTGAAACACAATCCCCCACACTCAGTGGCATGTCCGACTACAGGTTATTAGCATAGCATTCTGTTGAAAAATTATGACAGAAATACAGATGATTATTATGAAGACACACTGACACCTAGACATGATAGACAGATATGACACCTAGACACGATAGACAGATATGACACCTAGACACGATAGACAGATATGACACAACACACAACAAAGATAGAAAGACAGGCTGACATTGCAGACTGCAGATTTATATTTCAGTGTGGACAAAAAAGGATAGTTAAGTAAAGTAAGTAAGCTGCAAATAGTTGCAGGAAGTGAGACACTGACAGAGACTGTGAAGTACTTACGTGCTGAGCTGAAACCTCACAAAGTTCTTGATGTTGTAGAAGATTCCCTTCCCCTCCTCAATCGCTGACCTGCAACCAACAGGCACCATGGATAGTGTCATAATATTTGTAATAATTGTCACCTTCATAGATCAACACTTACACCCATTCAGAATCCAATAAACAATCTCTGTATGATGGATACACATTAGTTTTATTATAATCATGACAAGAGAAACCAGAATTATCAATAAAATATAAAAATAAACCCTAACTGTATGTCTTCTTCCAGGGGCCATAGATTGCTGACAGATACAGACATGTCACTTACATTATTGTAGCAAAGTTGTCGTCTACCAGAATCATGTCTGCGGCCTCCTTCGACACATCTGTCCCTGTCTTGCCCATTGCTATGCCAACATCAGCACTCCTCAGGGCAACGGCGTCATTCACCCCATCTCCTGTCATACCTACTATTAACCCTTGGCTCTGTAGCGCCTGTAACATAAATAAGTAGGCATAAGTTTATGTAACATCTGCAACACATTTACATGTTTAACTTCAGTCATAACATGAACAGTTGAATCAGTACACTTAAACAACATCCTACTTAAGGCACCCTGTATTAATTGGTACTTAGGTCAGTACTACATGACTGGAAGATTACAGATGAATCCAATACACAAAGTCAAGTACATGTATCACCAGAGACGCTGCTTAAGGTAGCTGGGGTGGCCATTATATGCTTGTCTTGAATTGATTAGTTTCAGTAGAAGTTTTTAAGATAAATTAACCATTCTTCACAGATTGTAGTTGAAATACTATACAATATACCAGATTACAAAAATTTGGAGTGTTTCATTTATTTGATTATGTTACGAGGTTTTAATTTTTTTTTGTAAATGTGAAAAAATTGCCACTAAATATGAAGTTTAATCATTTTGAGAAAATCCCCAAAGAAATAAATGACATACATATAAGTATGACAGTGTAACTGATAACTTTACGGCAGATTTTGGTTAACATAAACCAATTATGTCTGCTACACCACCGTGAATGAATTAAGCAAAAGTTGAATGACAGCCTAAAGTGACAGTGTATTTTTGACACAAACCCTTCACCAATTGTAATTTACTGCCCTATTATGTTGTGTGCGTATAACCTGCATGTTATGAAGAAAACAATTAAAAAATCAACTGACACGCTAGCCACCCCGCCACCTTAACTGTGACTTAATGTGTCATATGATCTTATATCACACTGTCTGATGACTTGAATGATGACTTATTTGACTTGCTTGATATATACTCCAAACGTGATAAATCTGATTTTTATTTCTGAGAAAAACTAAATTCTTTGTGTCATCCTCAGAGTGTAAATGGAAATGTGTACATGATATTGGAATGTCTTAAGAATCCAACATCAAAGAAAATGATAGCTGAAATCTTCAGATTTCAAACATGAAATTTTGTCCATTCAGAAATGTCGCCCCAACTGGCATTTATCACGTTTTGCCCTGAAGTCCTCCTGACATATGAGTCAACCTTGTTTTTAAACATATTCACACTGTTAGCAGTTACACAATCTGTAGAAAAATTTTTCCATCCATTTATTGTCCTCTGTGAGAACAAGTACTTCTTGATATCCAATCTACACTGATCCTTTACTAATTTTACCTCATGTCCTCTAGTTCTACTATCTTTCTTGAGTGAGAAAAACATATTTCTATCAATATTTTCATACCCATTCAATATCTTAAAAATTCAATCTGATCTCCTCTTAACCTCCTTGTCTCTAGAGTTGTTAAACCACATTCGTTCAGGTGTTCTTCATAACTAAGTTCTCAGTTCTGGAATCATTTTAATTGCTCTCCTCTGTATGCGTTCAATAGTATCTATATCCTTCTTACAATATTGTCTCTCCACGCTTGTACACAGTATTCTAAATGAGGTCTAACTATTGCTTTATACAGAGGTATAATTAGCTTTTTTCCTTGTTTGTTATGTTTATCCTAATCAACACAAGAATTTGATTACCCCCTGAAGCTGCAATACCACACTGCTCTGAAACTTTCATATCAGCACTTATTGTTATTTCTAAGTCCTTTTCTTTTACAGTACCTAGAACAGTATCTCTCATATTATAGTCTATATCCAAGTTCCCGTGTCCTGTATGTAGGCATTTACATTTCCTAAAATTTAATAACATCTGCCATTTTTCTGACCATTTAACTAATTTGTCTAGATCATTATATAAATGCCATTTTTCACCATCAGTGTTAACCTTTCTAAACACTTTTGTGTTATCCGCAAATTTCAGTACGTTGCTTGTTATACTGTCGTCCAAATCATTGATATAAGAATAATAAGGGTCCTAATACTGATCCTTGTGGTACTCCACTCAAAACTTATTTCCAGTTTAAAACCTCTCCATCTACTACAACATGCCATCTTCTGTCAGTCGGCCATTGTTCTATCCAGTCAATTATGCCATCCCCGATACCATGGGCTTTTAATTTAAGTAGTAACCGTTGATGTGGCACTTTATCAAAAGCTTTCTGAAAATCTAAGTAGATAATATCTACTGGCAATCCCTTGTCTATCCACTTAGTGATATCTTCAAAAAAAAACATAACATATTTGTTAAGCATGACCTCGCTTTAAGGAATCCATGTTAAGATGAATTTAATAATTTATGCCTCACAAGGAAGTCCACCATATGGTCTTTAATTAGCCTTTCTAATAATTTACAAATCACTGACGTTAAACTCACTGGTCTGTAAACTTGTATCTTAACTTACACAACCCTATGACTTACTTGCACAATCTTATGTTTGTGGCGTGGACTGACGCGGTAGAACACAGACACGTGATGGATGACACTCTGCAGCTGGAGAATATCCATCTGGTCAACTTGATCACCTGACAATGCCTGACTGCCTGCTGCATACAGACCCAGGCGACTAGCTGCAACACCACGTGTCAGCACTGAATGAGACAGCATGGGTGTATAGCCTTGATTTTAGTAAACTTGTTTATAAAGTAACTAGCATAGTTATCCAGTGTTGATCTACATTATTATATAGGTCAGTGGTCTTTTCTAGCTGAAGCCACATCAGCTATAATGTTACTATGTTACTATAATGTAGCAAGTCCTTTTTAATAAGCCTCTGGATAGATACAATGTTACTATAATGTAATTAGTGTTTGTATTCTATCCATAAACACCTGTATAGGATACAGACAAACTCTAACAACTTGAAAAGTATTCAAAATGTCTGCATACATCTAGCGACAAATGTAGGCATAATTATTATCTTTATGATAACATAGAAAAAAATTCCATGATTGCAACTTCCGCTACACCCCTTTAAAAATTGTGACCCCACCCCACGGGGGCCCCGTCCACATCCACCAGAAAGACTGCAGGTTCACCTTGCAAAGTTTTGTCCGGATTGGCCCACAAATGCGGCTGCACATAAGACACAACAGACAGACAAACAGACACTTTGATTCATAGATTAGATGGCAACCCAGAACTTGGAAAAGAGGCAGACCAAAGATACACCCTGTAGTGGATGGGCAAGGCCTAGTTGAAAAACTGAAAGTGTAAAATATATGTGCAATAAAACACAATACGTAAAAGATCCCAATCCTTGCAAACCATCCAATAGCAGTTTTCATAATGTATAATGAATATTCCCAATGTGAGAAACAAACACTGATTCTACAAAATGTGTAGTTTATCTCATGTTTTGTTGGTTTACACAAACCTTGTTAATAAATTTATTATATCTAATGTTCAAATAAGTCAGCACATAAAGGGGTCATACCAACAGCAACAGCAGTGTCCTCTGAGTCTCCAGTCACCATCTTGAGATGTGCCCCGGAGCTGAGTAGGGTTCTGATGGCCTGCCTTACCCCGTCCCGTGGGGGATCAATGATGCCAACAAGACCCACAAACACCAGGTCTGACTTCTCTTTGCCGCACGCCAGGGCGAGCACTGCAGGGTAACATAGCATCCAGTGGGTGAAAGAGGTTCATTATAGATCACCTGTGTGGAAAATCACATTTAATAATGCATTTATTCATGGCACATCCTTAAGATATTTAAAAAAATGTAACAAGATTGCCATCCAAAGCCACTAGCTCCAGATGGAAAGTGGACAAGGAAGATTTAACAAGACTGCCATCCAAAGCTACTAGCTCCAGATGGCAAGTGGACAAGGAAGATTTAACAACACTGCCATCCAAAGCCACTAGCTCCAGATGGCAAGTGGACAAGGAAGATTTAACAAGACTGCCATCCAAAGCTACTAGCTCCAGATAGCAAGTGGACAAGGAAGATTTAACAAGATTGCCATCCAAAGCCACTAGCTCCAGATGGCAAGTGGACAAGGAAGCCGTTGGCTTATGGAGAGTCCAACAAGTTATCATCTATGTATAGCCCACTCTTATTTTTAAACATATATTCACATTGTAGATGATTTTTTTCAATTAATTTATTGTTCTCAGACCAAACATGACAAGACTTGTTTAAAATGTTTTGCAAATACAGCATTCTTGCCCTGAGCAAGTGAGATGATGTGTTTATTCCAACAAGAGGAGTTACCACTAAACCAGCGAATTACACAACTGAAAGGAACTGACAAGAGTAACCTCTGACCTCTGAGGCCGCCTCGACCCATGCGCGACGCCTGCTGCTGATATACCGCTATTTGTTTAGTTGTCAGTGGCAAGGGGGCGCCACGGTAGTAGTATCTGCTGCACTGTCGCAGCAGGTGCTCAAATGCCCCCTTCACGTAGTATGTCAAATCATTCTGCAGACAAAGTGCAAAGTTCTGTAGGAGGCCCTCAGCATTACACAGGTGGTCAGTGAATATAGTGATTAGACAGCCAACGGCTGGTCAGTGAATTTGACCTGGCAGAAAAATTTACATACGGCAGATTTATAATGATCAGAGACTACATAAACTGCACAAACATAGAAATATGTCAAAAATGTCCACTGAAAATGCAGATTCTTTGTATAAAAGCTACAACTGAAGGGGTGCATCAATAAGAGAGGGGTGTATTTTGTATGGGAGAGTGACAGTGGTAGGGCCTACCTACGGGAGTGACGGGGGTAGGTCCTTCTTACGGGAAAGTGATGGGGGTAGGGGCCTATTTATGGGAGTGACGGGGGTTGGGCCTACTTATGGGAGAGTGACGGGCTTTGAGCCTACATATGGGAGAGTGACGGGGGTAGGCCCTACGTATGGGAGAGTGACGGGGTTGGGCCTTTGTACGGGAGAGTGACAGGGTTGGGCCTTCATATGGGAGAGTGACGGGGGTTGGTGACGGGGGTTGGGTTTTCATACGGGAGAGTGACGGGGGTTGGGCCTCCATACTGGAGAGTGACTGGGGTTAGGCCTTCATATGGGAGAGTGACAAGGGTTGGGCCTACGTATGGGAGAGTGATGGGGGTTGGGCCTACTTACGGGAGAATGACGGGGTGCACAGCGAACTATCATGATCTTAGTATCAGAGCTGAATGGGATCTCTTCGTATCTAGTGTACTGTTCACGCAGGTCATCCATCTTCATCTGAAACAGGAATTATAACGTTGCTGTGAAAACTGTCCTCATTATAACACTGTTGACACCACACAGACATGAGTAACCTATGTAAGGTGTTATAGGAATAAAACTTGATTTGACCTCCAGACTGTAGTCCAAGCTAAGTGAGTGTAATACTGTTCACCATCTGAAGTATTTTATGTTTTGCTATAGATTCAATGTAGAAACAGTTTTGTATAAGTTAATGATAACCACAGAAAGCTGATGATATTACTAATTCTAAAGTAAAAGTTCTTCGCAACTGCATACACAATATAATATTGGTATTGACGTATAATATAAAGCAATGACCATTTGTACCTTCATCAGACACGCAAGCAGAGCGCCCTCTGTTGGTTGCCCCTGTAAACTGCCGTCAATCAGTTGAGCATTGTTACATATTCCACCAACCTGCAAACATAGATAACCGTATGTAACTGGATGACTGCTACATATTAACACAGAAAGTAAAGAACATAGTGCTGCAAATCAAACAGTTAGGCTTCACATAACAGATCAACTGTTAAAGCAGAGGCTTTTCTGTGTCTTACGAGATATTAAAGTATCAACAATTGAATAGAGAGCACCAATTTAAATATGTTAATCTACAGTGAAACCTGTCCGTAACGGACACTGCTGGGACAATGCATTATGTCCGTTATAGGCAGGTGTCCATTATGGAGAATTTGATTAAGTGGATACATTTATATTATGAATGGAAACGTCTAGCGGCTAGATGGTGTTGTCATAAATGGTCAAATCTACGGTTGATAAGACAATACATGAGCTGTCATTAATATATGGGGGCCATAAACTTAGTTGGTGAAAATGTCATTAATTACACAGCGTTACTGCATTCCACTGCATGGAAACCTGGTGGCATATGGGGCCTTGTTCAGTCCCATTGTAATCACCATTTCTTTGACCCCTCTACGAACAAATGATTAATTCGCCAAGACAGATAGTAACATTGACAGACTTGTCCTTGTTCATTCACTTTGTTTGGAGCTTGACTTCTAAAAGTTAGACTTGAAAACAAATTATGGTCATGGTAATGGAAAGGCGACCTGAAACGGCTTTGATATCTGAGAGAAGCCAAAGGGTGAATGTTTACAAAGCTGATGGTGGCCAAGGCAAGAGACCTGCCTCATTTGGAGCACATTTCTTATATTTTTGATGACATCATGCAGATAGTATGACAAAGAATACACACGTAGCGAAGTTAGTGCATATCAGCAATGACTCAGCTGGCATGAATCGCCGGATTGTCAATGCGCTTTGACCTGTCCGCATGCGGTAGGGTGACTATGAATGGATGGGTCCAAATTCCCTGTCCGTTGTCCACATTGGCCAGGTGGCCGCTATGGGCAGTTAGCGGACAGTACAATCTAATAGCAAGTAATTCTGGACTTTCAAGTGTATGTTATAGACAGGTGTCCGTTATGGACAGGTGTCCATTAAGAAAGGTTTTACTGTACTTCAATATCATTTGTAATTTATTTAGTTGTTTTGACATGGGCATTTTGTAAATGGCGTGTTACTTTATGGCCCTCCGATAACATTAGAATGTTTAAGGCTTTGAATAAGAGTAAACAGTTCTCAGTACTTTCAAATATTTCCACATCCTGTCTAAACACCTATAATTACAGCAGTGTCATAATATTTGGTTTATAGCCCCAAACCAGCCATCAACAAGGGAGAACTTGTGCATTAAAGAGAACATTTCAAGAAAGACAGACTCACCTCTACGAGTTTTCTGATGCTGGGGTGAGTGTTTTCTCTAACAACTTCCCCATCACAGGTCACACGACCATGGGCGTTGTAGCCCACCCCCGTCACCTGCAATGTGACAGACATATGACAGAAGCTACCAGGGACATTTGAAGACAACTTCACCAAATTACCACAAGTAAAGTACAGTAATATATTAACAGAATAAGGCAAATTTAGTGAGACTTTGAATACATGCAATTCAATGCAACTGCTGGGTGCTATTGAATAGAGACAGCTGTGAATGTAATGAAAGACAGCAGCTGTGTGGCTCATTAAAGACACACTGAATCAAATTATTCTGGAAATTTTCATAAGTAGTACGGGAAACGCAACAAAAGATTTTGTCTTAGTGCATTTCCTTTCAGCAGTATCTCACTGTAAAATAAATATTTAGCAGGTTCATCGTTTACATTTTATGTAAATTACTATAGTTGACTTCACCTCAGCATGCAGATTGTCAGACGTATAAATTTGAGTGACTGTCATCTCGTTCTTCGTCAGTGTACCCGTCTTGTCAGAACATATCACATTTACACAACCTGCAAACAAGAAAGAACATCACATACTGCAATCAACAAACTACTGTCTGATGACAATATTTAATGTCGTTTCATCTTCCCTCTACCAATATCATTCACATATCTAAATTAAACTCTTCTTTAAATACTACTTTTAAAATTAACAACATAGCAGTTTCTAAGTATATCAAACTTTTCATAGAAAGCTATCACAAACAATTCAATGTTTTTGTCTTTTTGTAACTTCAACCTGACGTGCTGTGTACTTGAATTATTACATTACAGTGAAACCTGTCCATAGCAGACACCACTGTCACATTATGTCCGTTATGGGCATATGTCAATTATGGAGAATTTTATTATGTGGACACTCACTAGGTGGCGTCATTATATTACGAATGGATATGTTGTCTTTCGTTAGTTGGCACTGTTGCAAACAGCACAAATCTACGGTTAATAAAAAATACAGGAGCTGTCATTAATATATATGGGCCATAAAAATGTCATTAATCACATAGCATTACTGCATTCCACTGCTTGGAAACCAGGCGGCATGTGGGACCGTAATTGGCCCCATGTAACCACCATTTCTTTGACACCCCTCTACAAACATCCGCCGAGTGACGTAATAGAAATTGTACACGGTCCACTGCTATCAGACGAATAGTAACATTGACAGATTTTTCCTTGTTCATTCACTTTGTTTAGAGTTTTGTTTCCAAGAGTGAGTTTTTGTGAAAACAAAGCATGGTTAGGGTAAGGGAAAGGCGACCTGAAACTGCTTTGATGTCCGAGAGAAGCCAAGGGGTGAATGTTTACACAGCTGGCAGTGGCCTAGGCAAGAGGCTTGCCTTATTTGGAGCACATTTCTTATACTTCTTGATGACATAATGCCGAAGGTATAACACAGAATAGGTGGCTGCTATGGGCAATTAGCGAACTATGCAAACAAATAGCAAGTCATTCGGGACTTTCAAAAGTTTCCGTCACAGACAGGTGTACGTCATAGACAGGTGTCCGCTAAGGCAGGTTTTACTGTACGTCGATCCATGCATGCCCAGTGATGATGCACAATTTGTGTAGTTGAGTGAATTTATTAGACAATGGAATATAAAACATAATTCCTTAGTAACGCTGACTGACGACAAAGTCAACATACCTAGAGATTCCACAATTGGCAGCTTCTTAACTATAGCATTTTTCTTTGCCATGCGCATCACTCCAATGGCAAGAGTGACAGTGACAACAATGGGTAGCCCCTCGGGAATAGCAGCGACAGCAAGACTTCAACAGAACAACGCAAAACAGTTACAACCCCCAGGTTAATTATCAATTAAATTCAGATTGTTATTTTACATTTTGTAATGAGAGATTTTGCTACTGTTTAAAAAAATACTAACACTTCTATTACCATACAAATCCGAGCTCAGAAGCACTTCAACACATAGTTTGGCAATCTCAAACCCCTGTACAATTTGAAAGTTGTCAACATATGGATGAATATGCTGAGGAGCTGAGGATAAGTATGGTTAAAAATGATTTCGTTTCCTGCTAACCTAACAAACTAACAGGGAGCGAGTTCCAAAATAAGTCAGTGAGGCAGCACACAGTAAAATGTGTCAACCTCACTGCGTTGATTGTTGTCGTCAAGAAGCGCCACCTACCTGACGCCGATAGTGAACATGTCGAGTAGATGACGCCCCTGGATCCAGCCAAGGAACATGATAATGGCAATGATACAGAATGAGTAGAAAGACAGTTGTTTGCCCAGCTGACCCATGCTCACTTGAAGTGGGGTTTTGGGGGCCTGAAACACACACAATCAAGTCACTTCTTCAGATGTTAAGCTTAGGGAGTCACTAAAACATACAGAATCTATAGTCAAGTCACTTCCTCATATGTTAAACTTAGGGAATCACTAAAACATACAGAATCTATAACTCAAGTCACTTCTTCATAATTATATTAAACTTAGGGAGTCACTAAGACATACAGAATCTATAGCTCAAGTCACTTCCTCATATGTTAAACTTAGGGAGTCATTAAAACATACAGAATCTATAGTTCAAGTCACTTCCTCATATGTTAAGCTTAGAGAGTCACTATGAAAGACTCCTGCTAATACAAGGCTTATTCAATATAGTAACAGTGGATCCATAATACAAATCAACCAGTTTGAATGATATGGTTGATACACCAGCAGATATTTACCTCTTGGCTCTGCATCATTTTGAAGACTTCGCCGAACTCCGAGTTCTCCCCAACACCTATTACGATGCCCTGGCAAACAAAAGACAACCAGCCATCACAACACACACTGGTAGATTAAATTTTTACGTCTGCACCACTATCGTTGGAGTAAAATCTATTATTACTCAAAATATTAGTTGTAACAATGTCTCAAAAGCAGAATGAGCAGTGTGCAATACTAGTCATTTAACACCATGATTCACACATTACAATTCAATTCATTTGTACAAAGATTATGATGTTGCTAATGTTCAGCTATATCACATGGTTGGTTGCTGAAATGTCACAAATAGAACAGATAAGTTTGTCAGTGACATCAACTCAATTATGGCAAATTAATGTGTCAATAATAAGGGATTTCAAGTTTGTGTCAGTATGTCAAGTCAATGTAACTTGCTAAACTGATTATCAACTCTCTTGTATGTCAAAATGTACTGTCAAATGTCCACTAGACATCAAAGGTAAAGGTATGTTGTTATAATACACAGTATCCAGTCCTTGGGGCTGCTGGAAGCTCCTTGCAGACCTGTTCATTCCAACGCCATCTCAAAGACTTTCACATATCCACCACTGTCTATAGCCAGGTGCTCATTTATACAGCCAAGTGAACTGAGGCAACGCGGGATAAACAAAATTGCCCAAGCTTTGAAACAGCAGCAAGAGGTTTTGAAATTGGGTTCTCTTGAATGAGATGTTTTAACCACTATGCCAGTGCATCCCACAAGAGCTTGTTTGCAGGGAGGCGTGACACCCCACTCACCTTGCCGTGGCCACATCGCACCAATGTACCCATAAAGGCGACATTCTCCCGGTGGACGATGCCGTTGCTCTTTGCATAGTAAGGAATGGCGTCTGTTACTTTCAAAGCAGGCTCGGTCTCGCCTGTGAAACTTGACTCATCTATGGTTAGACCAACAGCCTGAAGCAGAAACTCACAACTTTGAGCAGTCATAACTTGAACGGAACAAGCTACATAAATACAAGTTAGTATCTTTATTATTATGGACATTAAACAATTACTCGACTATCTACTTAAAAAAACATTTTTTTAAGTAGATAGTCGAGTAATTGTTGAATGTCCATAATAATAAAGATACTTACACTTATTTTTAGGCATGCGTCTGATCAACATAAATAAAGCAAACTTTGCAAACATTATGAAAATATTTGACTAACCATACGTATCAACATATAAAACGTGTTCCGAGATTGATTTCACTTTCACAGATACCCATACAATTCAAGCCACAATCAGTCGTTGATAACAGTATTTAATTTTTTTTTTAATGTACACACAGAACTTACTTCAAAGAGTCTGAGATCTGCTGGAACCCTGTCTCCAATATTGAGGTAGACAATGTCCCCAGGTACTAGTTGGCGGGCAAGGAACGTCTCCAGACGGCCATCTCGCAAACTGCAAGTACATCGCACATGTAAGACACTTGCAACGTGCACATTCAACTGCCTAACATGACACAACAGTGAAAATATAACAAAGTATTTATACAACAGTGAAAATATAACAAAGTATTTACAAGCTTTCTAAGATTATATTTATAACGGTAAAAATATAATCTTTGGTATTCATAAGATAACTGTGAATCTGGTGGGTGAGCATACTATGAACTGGGATGACTATTCTTAACCATATCAATGGACGTACCACTCATGTGTATTTTATATATTTGTGTTGATGTCCATTTTATATGGGCAGCTACCAGCAGCATAAAATAAAAGCATGTTATCTTAAAGGCTTAATGATTAATCTTATGGCTTCGACAAAAGAAATAAATTAAACAGATTCACAGAATTGCATGTAACAAATACCTAACCCAGAGGTTGCGCCTCATTATTTTGCGGATTCAGATAAAAGGCGGTTAGTCGTGGCCCCCAATTTTCTGCCACCAGGGGAACTGCCAAATGGGCCATTCTTTCAGGGGCGTTCGTGCGCCTACACTACGATCACTGCACTGATCTAACTCATTACTAGCACTTGTTTTGAGTGATGTACTTCTTGTGTTTGCCAAACCTACGTAGAATTGCTTTGACAATTTTCAATAAACATTATGTGAACAATGGCAATGAACGAGTGGAGAAGTGTTGTTTGTTTTGTGCTGTCTTCGGCATCAGTCACTGATGCTGGCGGTTTGCAAATTGCAATCGAGATTCACAAATACGCTTCGCCTAAGGATCAAATAAGAGTCTTAAATGCAATTTAGTATGCAATACCAATATAACACTGGGGCGAAATGGCATGTTTCCATTACTTCGTAAATCTAATCGTTTTCATGATGCGTAACCAAAATGCCAAATTCGTCATTCGCATATGAAACAGTGAATCGAGGTTAAGTGGTGTGTCATGAATTTATTCTTCAGTTGAGATCGACTGAAAGACGAAGTGAAACAATTATTAATTCTACCCATTGTCATTTTCTATGTTTAATCAGCTTTCATATTGTGTGTGTCAACTCATACACATTTTTTGGCTGCTCAGATCCAGGTTATTATTTTCGATTCGTGGGCCTATTGGTCCAGTACACCATCATCGTAGCAGATCTATTCCATAACAGTATACATACATGTATTTTATTCAGTTCAACATGGGGTGACATTTAAAAATAATACACATCGACTGTAGTTGACTAGTTTAATAAACTTTAAGACAGACAGTGGACCCTGACCACCGCGTTATAACAAGGCTTGACTGTATGTACGACAGTTGGCCTGGTGCCCGGATAATGTAAAAATTCCACTCACCAGTGGCAAGTCGGAGGCACCAGTTTTGTGAGAGCTTCGAGTGACTTCTCTGATCTGTATTCCTATTAAACACATCAACATCCAAATCAAGCATGCACACACTGCACAATCATTCAACACTATTTTATCTTTCATAATAATACATGCCTATTCAAGAATTGTTGATCTATATGAAATACTTAGTGGGACCATGCACAAACTAACACATATGATAATTAGAGAACACAACAGTATTTGTCTTAGATCCAGTAAGTCCAGTTGATATAGCTGTGTCAACGTACCTGCACGAATGCCACAGTAACGACAATGACGATAGCCTGCAATAATAAATTCAGTTCTTTAGGTAGATCAAAACTGCAATGGAACATTCTTTGCAATTTTCAATATAACCATTTACTTCTGAATAGTATTTTTTTCAGTGTATGTTTTCCGATGCTGTATGTTTCTAGATACACACAAAAATCCATGAAATTAATTATTTTATGTACCAAACGTTGCTTGAACACACCTGTAAATATTCATGCTGGGTACATATGAATTAGAACACCAGTTTTCACCAGCAAGTTTTCCTCAAATCCAAGTCATAATTTTAAATTGTCATGATGTCTTTTGAACCAATAATGTATGACCAATTATGCCATTTTGGTGTCTGTCAGTCAGAGTAGTTTGTGTACTGTGTTGCCCAATATACAGTTGACAAGGAAGGAGGAACTATTTATTGACATTGTCTGGTATGCTGTCAACAATGTCTTTGATCTTACTGTTACAACTGTTGCAATGTCTAGTACCTGGAAAGACAATGGGCAATGACTTCCTGGGGGCTATAATGAGAATATTCAGCACTGGCAAACAGTGAAATAAAGGTAAGCCATTCTCTATATTTGTGTACTAAAACATGTGTTGCTCTTCTAACACAAAAAGCTGTCTGCAAAACGAATCATTGACAATGGAAGCTGAATGAAACACAATATCATGACATGTGTGCATAATTTATTTGAATAAATCTGTCAATTAACTAAGTAGGTGTTGGTTGTCAGTAAATACATACCACTGTAATGCTGATGGCATCGTCAAACTGTTTCATGATGATGCTGACAAATGCAGAGGCCAGTAGTAAAAGAATCAATGGATCTTTGAACTGCCAGTTGAAGAAAACAGTTTTACTCAGTTTAGAGTCATAAGTAAGAATGTACTGTGCAAAATATAGCTACTAAGGAACACTAGTGTTACAATGATTTACACATCAGAGCAACAAACTAATCAGTCAGGTAACAATTCAATAATCAGCTCTTCAAAACAAGGTTTCTGTCCATCACACAAATAAAACTTAATGATAAATGTCCTCTGTCTGCACAACAAATTCTCACAAAAATGCACTCCACATCTACATCTTCACCCAGTGGCATATACAGATGAGCCACATACTCGTAATTAAATAATCCTAGTGTTAATCAATGTGTTGCTGTGCTTACCTGTGCTATATACTTCTTCCACAGTGGCTCCTCCTGTGTGATATGGAACTCGTTGTAACCATGGACGCGATGTCGATCTGCAACCTCAACCGATGTGAGGCCATACTTCAAGTCTGTCGCGGTCTTGTGTCCGACCTCAAAGCAGCTCAGACTGGACGCTTCAGTCGCCTTCATGTAACGCAACATCACTTCAGTCTGCAAACACACGTTGCTCTCACATTATATTTCATGTTTTGCTTAAATTAATCTTACAGGTCCTCTTTTAGGCAGTTCTGCCTCTTGTGCCAACTCTTACATTTATCATCAGGTCTGTTTGTGCGAATGCATCTGACAATCCCCATGATAGGGATGGGGCAGAATAGTCTAGTTTGATTGGATGATTTCACTACAACTTTTTTATTTTCCCTTCAAAAGACTGAATAGATGGAGCCTCCACTACAGATGGTGGGAGACTGTGCCATACGTCTGTGCATCGACACATGAAGAAATTCTTTTGATGCTTAGCCTGCATCTTTTTTATATACTTTCAGGTTGTGTCATCTCGTACTAGAATTGTTGCTTTTTACTATATAAAGTTTGGCAGATGTGAGAATGTTTGCAGCGATAGTTAGGCTGTTTTCATGGTTAGACATGTGCATTACTGTATGCTATTTTGTTGTGAGGTTCATCCTGTATCATACTGTAGGCTCTTACTTGGGAGAGTTCTGAGACACAGCCAGTTCACCACAATGGTTAGACTTCCTTTCATCTTCCCACAACAATTAACCTGTATTCAATGGTGCTTTCGACAAAGTTAACTTCTGCCAAACTGGAATATAACAAATTACACAGACGTGCCAAGTCCAGTAGACTTCAGTGTTTTGAAGCCATCTACTAGGGCTTTGTAAATGATTTCAAACAATATCTCTTACTCATCTAACAAATTTGTCATATAACCCTTTTTGGTTCAAAACTACCATCCTTTTGGGCACAGCAACTGAAATGTAGGTCAACATACTTCACATCACTGTTGATAATGCTGGAAATGACAAAATTTTTTTACAACTGCAGTCGACAAATAAATCTATGTAAAATTTCTCTTAACTGCAGCACAGTTGGGCAGATTACTTGTGGGTCACATAACTTTTCAATTGACATCTATATCTTGAATGGTTCCAATGCTATTAACATTTTCCCATCGATGCTGTGCTGTCCTTGTGCTGCTGGTGGCTGCGCACAAGAAATGGACTGAAATCTAATAGAAAAAAATTCTCCATTTAAAAAAAAAAAAGTTTAATAACTTCGTAAATATTGAAGATATTAAAAAAATTAAAAAGGGTTATAAACTGCTAATGTAATGATACTCTATCATATCACATATATGGATGATATGATATAATATAATCTACGTTTTAATGAACTAGCTACTTTTTTATACCTAACAACAAACAAGGGTCAGGCGAATTGAGACGATGTCTTTTTTTATTATGCTGCACAGGCACATTAACTGTAGCAACGAACCGTCCTCTGCATGCACACCTGCGTCGCCATGAAACAGGATCACTGCAAGTCTATTGATAACTAATCGTGGCCAGAGCCGGGCCCGGCGTCAGTGACACACTTGTCTTACACTGGTTGCGTGGTGGAGTCTGGATATCAGAGTACGAGTGACGGGAATAGCAACAGCTTCTAGCCTTCTGCCGGTGTCAGTGCCCGTCTACTTACCTTTTCGTCGTTACTGAGTTGGCTGTATTTGATTTCTTGTTTATGAACGCCATTTACTGTTGTCTCCGCCATCGCGATTTTTGTGATTTTGGAACATTTGCTGACATCTGTAGCACGCCAGAACCATTCTCGAGCTACTAAGTGACATGTCAATTGGCCTCGTTTTCAGATCGCGTACCGCAGAGTCGTATTTTATATACGGGCAGCCATAAGTGGCGCGCAACATTTTTGGAAAGTTGTTTCTATTTTTTTGACATTTGAAATAAATACTGTTAATTTATCGAATAGACGCAACGAATTGTTTTTAACCTTCGAGCTTTTTGCTTATTATATTTTGAAATACGTCATCGAATTTTGTGTTCATGTCATGCCAGTATAATCTCGGTTTTATCGCAAAGTAATCCACCCTTGAACCAGGTGGTTGTAATAAATACTTTTGTGTACTCGATCAGTTGTCACCATAAATTTAAGATATGTTGTAGTGTAACATATTTAAATTGTTAACACACATGTTCTATTTTTCTGCATCATACAGTGTTTCAAATCGCTACAGCTCAATATGCATACAGTACGTAAATCGCTATATATAGTATGTAGCAAGTGGTCATCCGGATTTTATAGTAAGTGAGATGCATGCAGCTACTGTATTGGATTTATCTGGTTCTAGCTGGACTGAGCTATGGTATGTTGGTGTAACAGGCCGGGGAGATGCCGGGCGACGCTGTGGGGAAGAACAGGTCGTGGTTGAGATGGTTTCGGCACTGGCTATGCAGGCCGGGACTGAGCTATGCCTATATATGGTCTGTTCGCGTAACCGGCCGGGGAGATGCCAGACGACGCTGACATTCGTATGGTTATCTGCACATTGTTGGCTGTGATTTGTGCGCCGATACGGCTTATAGTGCTGTATTTATTGAATATTGACAGTGATTTAGTATAGGGGGTAGATTTGTGCGCCGAGGAATGTTCCAGCGCAGAACGATCGACTGTAAACATAGACACAGCGTTAGATATATGTTTGAAGAATTGTGGTCACTGTGTATTTTTAAACTTGTCATTAGTGCTAGGTATACCAGTGAGTATTGCAGCCCGTCCACGACCTAGCTCCGACAAATTACATTATAGTAGCACAATTCTTTCGAGTGCTCACAAAATATTCTTGAATCTAGTTACATATATACAGTACGTGGAACGTTGTTAATCTGGACGTACAGTACGAATTGGTCCGTCAGATTAACGATCGAGTTTTCTGGATAAACGAATCATGCAATTAACGGGAACATTAGCATTTTGAAAAAGTTACAGTGAAATGATATCCGGATGCCGAGGTTTATGATTAAATCGGGGTCCGGATTAAGGAGGTTCACTGTATATAGGCCCTACATTCACCCACGGGTTATTCATAAACATACGGAAAGAATATGGACACGCTATATGGTTGAAACTCACGAAAGAGTCCCAATTCCGATTTAGAAATGACAAGTCTGAACTCGATGTAATACAAAAATAATGATTTTCCACAAAAAGTAGATATGGTGAGCTTCAGTTCTTCTCACCCAATCTGGGCACGGACCAC
The DNA here is from genome assembly GCA_963662155.1 of Lamellibrachia columna. NCBI lineage: Eukaryota > Metazoa > Annelida > Polychaeta > Sabellida > Siboglinidae > Lamellibrachia > Lamellibrachia columna. The sequence continues at coordinate 44,909,326 of OY759267.1, forward strand.
AGTCACTTTTCCCATAGACGACCATTATAACATTCTTGCGCCTACATTGAAAATTTATCCTACAATTTTTTTTTAATTCACAGAAAATGACAGACCCACTAAGACACCTGGTGTGTGAAATTCGTGAAAATGACATACCTCCTTTTCGCACAAATTGCTGCAACGCATGACGCCCCTACATTTCTGCCATGAAATTCCTCGGTTTCCAAAATATGAGTACATCCTGCCTAACAGCCACTGTGTCCTTACGCAACTGGTATACCTACTGACAAATGGCATCATTTCAAAGCTTATATGCTACTGTGCACAAAAACATCACTTCCACTCACTCATCCTCCCAAATTCTGCTCTCACAAATAAACCCTATCTGCACAATTAATTTTTTCCTTGGGACTCTATCATTGTAATGGCGGATGCATTCTGACTGTGGTCCGTGCCCATCTGTCTGTGGTTTATTGTAGCAGTGAGTCGAACCATGATTACTTTTCAGCCAATTTATCCATGGCCTCTACGTTATCCTCCAACTCTTCTTACTAAAGGTAATGTAATGCACTAAAGAAAACTGATGCCTAATACAAGTAGAGACCCTGACCATGGCATGTGCAAAACATATTTAAGGTAAACTTTATTTATAGCCGCAGAGGTGTCATACAAAATATTTCTTGTTTGTACTGATGTGTTGACACGAGAAATGGAAAAATTTTCCTTGTTTTAAATACTTCTATCCTAGAATTTAGGCAGCCATCTCATTTATTTTCTAATAATGTCTTGCATTGTACCCTTGGCTTAAGCTGTATAACAATGATTGTCACTCTGTTTAAGCGTGTGGCGACCAGGGAGGTTGATCAGACCTAATGCTCTTGTCTTTTAGTGACAGCCCCATATATAGGAGTTAAGCGGATGCAGTTTCCAATATGTTTCCAATCATGCTTTTCCGTGGACATAAGCCCCGCGGGGTTTCTAGAGGATCTCCTTGGTTGCTCCGCTATTTGTATATCATATTGTAAGTATCTTAAAATGTATGTGTAGCCAAAATAAAGTTATTCATTCATAAAGTTAGTTTATGTAATCTGGTAAGGTGAACGGAAGGTGTGTGAATATTGAGAGAATGTCATATAAAGTGGGAATATATTCCTAGAATGAACTAAAACAAGTGATTACATAGTTAAAGGTTTCCAAGTATCATTATTTGATCATTGTGTAGACAGTACTAGACACCACTTGCTGTGGACATTGTGATGGCATCACTTGCGGTGGACACGCTAAAAAGACACTTTGATACCCACAAACGGTAATAGATTATTACACTACATAGGAAAAGCCAATCATTGTCAGAAAAAAAGATAACCGAGCGCTATCTAATAGAGCTATTTGTAGAAAATTCCAAGAATGTTCCAAATTAAAAACACCCGTAATAGTTATATGGGGATATTTTCGTGAGTTTAAACTGGAGTTAAATGAACTACCCTAGTTCAGGTCGGAGTGCACCATGTGAGCTACCATAGTTCAGGTCGGAGTGCACCATGTGAGCTACCATAGTTTAGGCCGGAGTGCACCATGTGAGCTACCATAGTTTAGGCCGGAGTGCACCATGTGAGCTACCATAGTTTAGGCCGGAGTGCACCATGTGAGCTACCATAGTTTACGCCGGAGTGCACCGTGTGAGCTATGATAGTTCAGGCCGGAGTGCACCACTTGTGGTAGTATTGTTCTGGCCTGAGTGCATCTCGTGAAATATCATGGTTCAGTCCGGTTCCCCATAAAAGTTATTATGGTTCATCCCGCCACCGTCTCTCCTAACGTTAAAACAATGTAACTAAAGTTTCATCGGTGTTAAAGTCACATGCAATTCAAAAACAATATTGGATTATCGTGTCACGAAGCTCGTCACGAAATTATGTTGTGTAAATACATCATCGCTAGCACCTGAAACTAAAAAAAATAAAATAATAATTAATATTATTATGAAGACGATTGCGCGTTTTCGCGTGGACGCATCGCACGTGTAGACAAAAAACATAGACTACCCAACAGAGGGCAGTACTGTGTGAAATACTGGCAGGTTTCTTCCTACTGAGTGGCGCCACTGCTTTGGGTATGGCGCACCCTCCGAGGTGACAGACCTCTCACTTATTGGACTCATACGCCATTAATCCATTCGTTAAGGGTTTCTGGGAAAATGTGGGTTGCGTGTGATGTGTGGAATTTACAGATAACTTTTGCTTAAGTATTTTGTTATATACTGCAGTGCCACAGGATCTTTAAACTGATGGCAACGGACAGATATTAGGGTAGGGCGGGGCAATACGCCCATGTGAGGCAATACGCCCATAGCACTTTTCCAACGAACGCCTAATGCAGTATACCACGTGTTACGATTTTTCAAGTGCTGCCACATCTCGCTTTCTTCTGACAAGAGCGCTAAAGTGGATGTTCAAAGGTAAGTATGAAAATCAACGTTTCGTGTTTTTCTTGGTATTGATGTAAAATATAATGTCTACCTTTGTGTTAATAAAGTCATCGCAACCAAGTGTGCTGTTTTGCCACTAGGCATATATCATCATAATTAACTTGTAAACATATTAGCAGCATTGATTGTGGGTGATAATAAGGACGCTTATTGGACGCCACCTATTGATAAAATTAGTACTATTGGGGCGAGACGCCTACCAACCAAGGGGCCAGTACGCCTAGGTGGGCGTTTTGCTCCGCTGTGGCATATCAACATTTTGCAAACATATATATATATATATATATATATAATATATTACATAAAGAACAGACATACCTTCGGTATAATAATTATAAAATTACCAGTACCAATCCTACTACTACCAGTCTCTGTTCACCACTTAATGTAAAGCAGACAATAGGTATGCATGATTACATTTCTTTATTATACCGCATTTAATTATCCTATATGTTCATTTGCAGTCTAAATCATGGTCAGGCACTACAAGAAAAAAACAAACAGAGGAGTGTACGGTGATGGCAAGTTGCGAGATGCGTTGAGATTAGTCAGACACGGCATGCCGCTCATCAGTGTCAGCAAAGAATTGGTAATTCCGTCTCGCACTATTCGCAGACACCGTTATGCCCTTGTTGCCACACCTGGTCATTCATGACCACATCCAGACAATGGAGATGGCCTTGTATGGCCTAACTCCTACTGATGTCAGACGTTTGGCATACGACGGCGACAAACAAGTTGGCCGGAAAAGGCTGGCTGAAGAGCTTTTTAGGAAGACATCCCGACCTGAGCGTTCGTCAGCTCCAAGGAACGAACTTATCAAGGGCTGTTGGTTTCAACAGACCGAAAATAAACGAGTTCTTTGGGATCTACAGATTGATTGATTGATTGCTTATTTAGGATCAACAATGTTAAGAAAGTGTGTGCTCAATGGCCACGAATACCTACCGTCCAAGGTGTGGAACATGGACAAGACTGGGATAACCAGTGTCCGTCAGCCAGGCAAGGTCGTCGCTTCCTAGGGGATCCGCCAGGTAGCGAAAATGACCAGCGGCGAACGAGGAGCAACCGTGACCGTGATCTGCGCGGTGAGTGCTCCCGGAGCCTACCTTCCGCCATTCATGATTTTTCCCCCGGAAGCGAATGGTGGACCAGCTTATGCAGGATGCCCCGCCACAGTCAGTCGGCCACCCCAGTGCAAGCGATTGGAGAGATGCCGGACTCTTTCTGAAGTGGATGGAACATTTTGTTCTCTACATAAATACATCAACGCAGAACCGTCACCTGATTGTGTTAGACGGGCATCACAGCCACAAGACCATGGATTCCATAAACTATGCCAGGGCTCACGGAATCGAACTGATCACTCTTCCTCCACACTGCACCCATAAGATGCGGCCTCTCGACCGATGTTTCTTCAAATCTCTGAACATATTGCCTACAACGTCACTGCAGACAACTGGATGACGTCATATCATGGCCAAAGAATATCATTCTACGACATGGCAGGGATCTTTGGCACTGCATTCCTGAGAACGTCAACGCCATACAAGCCCATCAGTGGATGTCGGGCCTGCGGACTGTGGCCCTTCGATGACACCATCTTTCAAAACAACGAGTTCGATGCTGCCGCGGTGACAGAAGAGGGGCCACTCATACATGATACCACTGAGCAGGCCGATGTGGCTGCCGTTGCGAACGTCACACATGCTGAGGTGCATGCAGTCGATGTGCCAGTTGTTGAGCCCATTCCAGGATATCCGGCCTTCAGAGTGGTGCTGCTGCGACTCCAGGAGTAAGACCACTGTTGACCTTCCTGTTTATTGTTTCAATGTAGGGCGTATTAAATTGCATAAGTGCAATTGAGCAGGCATATTCACAGGTTTGTTTGTAGAAGCTATTGGCTGTGAAATGGTGCATTTTTATGAGAGTTTCACAGGCGGAGGGATTTATGGGAATTGTTCTGCTATGGGCCTCGTGGGCGCATGAATACCTGGCTATTTTTGTCAAAATTGATGGGCATCGCTCGTCGGGGCGTTTTAAAAGAACTGGAAGTGTGTCAGTATATCAATGAGATGATGGCAGTTGCTGTGAAAAATTTTCAATTCTCAACAATGGTCTGACTCCTCCACGCCAGTCCCTTTCCGTTGAAGGTATGTGAACACAATCTATATATACGGGATATACGTCAGTCAATGTGCACACTATGCATATTCCATAACTTTTCCATCACATGTTGGAAGCCAAACACGCGTAAATTAAAATTACCTATTTGCCCTTGTTTGCCTCCCCCCACATAGCTCCCCAGCGTTCCCATTCAAGTGCTGACGACTTTGAGAAATATCACTTTATTCATATAAGAAGATACATGTAATAAGGTGTAACAATAACGATCCAAGTACCTGTGCTGAATACAGTAAATGACTGTGTATAGTAGTTTACTATCGCAGGCTAGGCTAAATTAGGGAATCGTATATTTTATTGATATGGGCCTAGCGGTTGTACAAACCTATTATAGGTACAGGTGTTGACGCACGTCTGAGCTAGTATTCCCGAGGATACAGGCTCTGTAGAAATAGTGTCTATTGCATTGAATTATATGTTATAGATACCGCTCGGGAGATCGTCAAAAAGCTTTCTCCTTCTCAGCGGATTGCTGCACCCAGAGCTCGTACGCGGAAGGCTGAATCTGCGGCGCGCCTCACGTCGTCTCCAAACAAACGGAGTTTGGTGGAAAAGGCCGACCACCAAAAAAGGCAGAAGAAGACAACCGCCGTCCGCTCTGCATCGGGAAAGAAACGCAAGGCAAATAAACAATCTACACCCGAAAGCAGCGACGACAAAGACAAAACGTGGCCTTGCCTTGTCTGTGGCGAGCTTTTTTCAAGTAGCAAATCGCGGAAACAAATAGGTCCAGTGCCAAATGTGCAAGAAATGGGCCCACGAGCAGTGCACACCAGACTATACGGGATTCATTTGTCCCAACTGTGAATCAGACGAGGACTAGGACAGTCACATCATGTCATGTAATGTCTCACAGCAATAGAGAAAACGTTACCGTAATGCCTTTCAAGTATGACATTTGTTTCAATATAATGTTGTACACGACCATAATAAGATACTACATATCAATACTATACTGCCATTAGCTGTATAATACGGAAATAGATTTGCTTAATTGGTAAGTATCAGATGTATGTTATACGTGACAAATGTGGTGTAACGCTTTACAACAAGGTTCGACTGTAACACCAATTGCATTTCTCCATATGGCAAATGACTCGTAAATGTAGAATCTGATCCCAGCAATCAGCGAATGTGCTCATATAACAATGTTGGTGTGGCATTGTGTGAGAAAGTGTGAATGTAAAAATTAATTCCCCGTATGCAGGCCAAAGTTCCGGATGCTCGTAATATCATTGGTTAAGACAGCAAGTGGGAGGAAATACAAATTCACGTTTCTAATAGCCATTCTTACAGGGGTCGATTGTAGTGCTACTCCAGGGTCACGAGGATGTCGTTGACCAATCGCGTATTGACACGGTGGCTATATTAGGCTGAACGCGCTAACATTTCACAATCAGTCACCAGGGTTGGGTCGAAATTGAGGAGTATCAGTTTAGTTTTTCTCTGAAAAACGAGGTAGTTCATCTTAAAGCATTTCCTGGCTACATTGTTTTAACGTCACGAGAGACGGTGACGGGGTGAACCATGGTAGCTTATATGGGGAACCGGACTGAACCAAGGTAACTTATATGGGGAACCGGACTGAACCAAGGTAACTTATATGGGGAACCGGACTGAACCAAGGTAACTTATATGGGGAACCGGAATGAACCAAGGTAACTTATATGGGGAACCGGACTGAACCATGATACCCGACCTCAATTATAGTAGCTCACATGGTGCACTCTGGATGGATGTACGGTAGCTCATGCAATGCATTCCGACTGAACTTTGCTACCACACATGGTGCACTGTGGCTTGAACTATGGTAGCTCACATGGTGCAGTCCGGCCTGAACCATGGTAGCTCACGTGGAACATTCCGGCCTGAACCATGGCAGCTCACGTGGTGCAGAGAACATTGGCTGTAGTCTGGCTGTCTGGCGCATTAACCCAATGCGGCCAGACCTCGCTTTGTTGAATTAGTCATCAGACGTGCTCGAAAGTGAAGTGTCGACAACATTAGCAGGAATTGATGCTACTCTGTATGGGTAGGTTCTCCATGGATGGTTTATGTGTTTTGGCCGTTGAGCCGCGCACTCTGCTGTTTTTTAGCTTTATGGAATTCACACAGTCGTGGTGCACCATTTTGACCCACACCATCAGATACTGTCTGGAGATTCATCCTATTCCTGCGACACCCTTCTCCAATGCTAGACTGCACCAAGTGAGAGCGGGGTTGCACCCTTCAACCGGCGTCCATGGCAGCCCGTGAATGCGTGTCGTTCCACCTTCATGCCTCTTTTTGTAGTTGTATTTATGTTTCTGTTTCGCTCGTTTGTCTCTTTTCTCTCAACCTCGCAACAGTCCATCTTGGGCTTAGCATTTCAGCGAGCTCTAAGTTGTTCGGGTTTGCCTTCCGAGCGTCATTTCAGCAAGACCTCAAATGCCGTGTTGATGTGAGTCGTCAAGCCCAAGAAAGGATTGTCTTGGGACAATATTAGTTTCGCCGCTTGTTCTGCTCTCTCCGCATCTGTAGTCCATATGTTGCTTCTGCGCCCGCAGAAATCACTCGCTATCTTCTGCCATGGACGTTGTGACAGGGATGCGCTCAACAACGTATCGAGTGCTCTTGGCAGCAGCACAATTCTTGACCATTATGTCACTACACCATTTGGTTTGCACTTTCGCGACACTTGGTGTAGGTGGTGTATCTTATGTAAGATCTCGCTTCACATAGCTGGAGGAATCATTGCACGCGACGCATGCACAGTGAGTTCGTTCGCCGACATCAGTTCGTTCCTCACACGGAACAAGTCTGACGATGTTTCATTAATGCGTTGTCCATGTCTGGGTCAAACTTTCCCACGGTTCGGTGCATTTATTAATCTTTGGTTGTTTCGTCTTTTATTTGCATGGGTTTTAGCATGGATTTTAGCATGGGTTTTAGCATGGGTTTCTAAAAGGACAAGTCACCTATCACCTCATCTTTATATTATTTGACGTATTTGATTGTGTTCGGTGTCGTTTCGTTTGTCAACGTATGACTTGACAAAGTATCTTCGATGATCTGGTCTACCCCAGGCACATGATCCGCTCTCGCGAAAAGTAGCAGTTTTTTGGTATTTTGATGGCGCTCAATGTCTCAACTACAGCGTCGTCAACAGTGGCGTATTGCCTCTCTTTGGGTTATGACTAGTAACGAGAACTCTTACACAGTACGCGTAATATTCGCACTGGTAAGTGATCGCATCGCGTGGCAGCCAGAGCTGTGGGGAATTACCCGGAAAACTGGTCCTCCAAAATATTATTGTAAAAGAAATATTACAATTACGCTTATCCACTTATCCAGTACGGCTCTTATATGTATACAAAGGTTGCGTAGTTACAGTTGTTTTTTCATAACGGTATGCGTACCAATACTGGACAAGTCTAGACTTGAAGGAATTCAATGATTGTGCGGAAACTACATTCTCAGGGAGGGTATCGCAGCGTGTCAACATTCTGTGTCTGGAATACTTTGTAAGTTACCTACCGATTCATGCATCACTCCTTTAATTTCATGCCGTGGCTTCTGCTGTAACTAGCTTGAGGTGCATTTGGTCCACATTATAAATACATCGCACATATGTGTCTCTATCGCATCCCCACAGGTCCGATGATTGAAGAGTTTAGGAGCTCTACATACGTCAGCATAATCCAGATGTTTCAAGTTTACCACCAGTTTTGGATCTGGATAATTATTCAGCAAAGTCCAACTAGGATATTGCGCTGAGGGTTTATTTAAGAGTGTCTTCTCTAAAGTTAGTGATTCATTCACAGGTTTTCCATTTCCCTGCGTGCGATCTTTTTTCCCCTGGCACAGACACCAACGGTTTTTACCGCCTCTTCAGAAAGACACAGGCAAAGTGGGGTGAACGAAATTGCTCAAGCTTCGAAACGGCGGAGGTGGAATCGAACCACCGTCCTCTCGGTCGACAGGTGGGTGCTCTAACAATTAGACCGCTGCTCCCCAGTTTTTTGCTTTGTGCTGTACGTTTTCAAACAGGTCTTCGCCACGCTGAAGCGTAGGAGACCTGGCATTATGTCTGTATTCCAACAGTGGCCTGGTCAGACTTGTAAACAATTTGACAAGTATTGCGAAGTTGCGTAGACCAGTCAAGTGCATCGGTACTGACCCACAGTAGCTCACGTGATGTACTCCATCCTGAGCTGCCCAGTAATGTATTATAATCACCTACAGAAACGTTATCCACCGCATAATATAAAAAGAAGACACGTTTTAACAGAGAAAACCGTGTTTTCACAATAGCATGGGAGTCGATAGCACAAGTCGTCGGGTCGGCGTACGGAGCAGTTGCTGCCGATCTGTTACTACAATGGACAGCCGGGCTACATCGACCATAATCACCACAGCCGGGAGAAATTCATGGCTGCCACCTGCGCATCGACGTCCTGCGTAGTCAGAGCGGCCGCACTGAAGTCGCCAATAAAGACCGAGTCGCCACTAGATACGCACGGAACACAGGTAACTGGCTTAGCACTGGATATATTTATTTAACTAAACCTAAAGAAAATTTAATTTAATGCAACGTCCCTGGAGACTAGGAGACTGAGAGCTGACTCACTAGAGGTTTTCAAAGTATTCAACGGATTAGAGTGAATACTTCCTGCTTACTTTTTTGGCCACGGAGAATGTATTTTACAATTTCTGATGGAGTCAGCTAAACATCATGTTTAATATAAAGAGAACAAAATCTTTTGTATATTTTAAAATGTTTGCAATTGTTGCCTTTCTGGTCTTAAGAACTGCTCAGATCAACCTATGGTAGGGTGGAACTTTGAAGCCAATACAAGTAGCCAAGCCAATACAACATAGCTCCGGCTTTAAGTAAATATTTATAATTGGTCTGTCTTTCGATCTGCGTGTGATTGTGCGTGTGGGTGTGGTGTGTGTGGTGTGTGGTGTGGTGTGTGGTGTGGTGTGTGCGTGTGCGTGTGTTAGGAATGTGTAGAAGCCATAGCATGAAACGACCACACAACGGAGTAATTGCTAATCCTGCATTGTTTCGCTGAGCAGGTACTTTCTGAAGCCATAAAGGTATCAACCTACGTGTCCTTTCATGATTGCTTGAATAAATGCTGAGCCATTATTTGTATGGCACCATCCCAGTATCCCCTGTCACAGTAGCCAACACCCCCCCCCCGATGTGTGAGAACTGAGTGCCAGTAACCCCCGGGTCGGTATGCTATTTATTTAACACCTCTCTGGTGCATTCATTATTTACAGTAACATGTTTTTGGGTAGCTGCACTGGCACTTGATCGTTGTAATACTCCATTTGTGAAATTCCGTAAATCGTCCCATGCCCTGCATTACAGCTGGACTAAAACATTTGTTTGGTTGTTTGTTTCTTTGACGCATTACGTCATGTAACAATACTGTTGTCATCGCCTGTCAACACCTGCTTTGGTCACCTCACCGCTAAACGTCGCAGTTTGTCTGCCCCTCGATTTTAAGCCGCGCAAATGCAAATACATTTAGGCGCCAGTTTAATGTTTAGGTTTAAAGCCGCTTTGCTCTAATCCTTCACCGGGTAGTCAGTGTGACCGGAGGTTAGCCGCTGACCACTGTATAGTAAACTAACGGGCATGTTACTGACCAGAGTACTGGTGGTCTTGCGACATGCACGTGCGTTGACTAGTCCCCTCTACATCTGTTGCCAGACGTCCTGCTCACAACTGCCGTGGTCAGTATCGGGAGAGGTCATCCAGTGGCCGCTCTATCGCCAGTGCAGGTAGGTCCACTCAGCTCCGCAAACTGCCCTCTATACATGTAAGATGTTTAGAGGGCGGGTTTTCAATGGCTACAATTTACTTGGTTTACTCGGGGTCTTCCTGACCGTAGGCAGTGGCCTCGGTGGTCAGATCTTTAATTTTCCCTTGACATGATCTACGATTTCCTGGAGGCGGAAAGGAAGCTGTGTCGTTGTAGAGATATTCTTCAGTACTGTAATGTTTATCTGGACGATTTTACAACGAGTTGACACTATGAGCGGTTGCAACTTCTCCTGGTAGATCATTCCACAATTGTTTAACTCTAAATGATAATGTATCTGCCTAACGTTTATACAAGCACGTTCTAGAAATTTTTTCCAATTATAGCCCATTGTTCCTTCCTTTGTATCACTGTCTTTGTGGAGCTTGACACTGTTAGATACACCACTGTCACATTTCTCTCGAAACAGTTCATACACCTCAATCTCACAGGTTCTTACAGGTCTTCTTCTGGCTATTAGGCTGTACTGCCTCTTATGCCAGCTCTCGCGTTTATCGTCAGTTCAATCATATCACCACGTGTTCGTCACATTTTCTGTGACCTCTGTATACTTCTGCCTATACGGGGACCATATATGTGTTGCATAATCTAAATAACTCCCAACTCAAGCTTTATATATAGGTACAACATGATTTTGATCTATGGTTGCTAAAGAGTCAATTAGAATTACAGGATGAGTGTTGATTAATTAGTTAGAATTAAGGGATGGGTGTTGTGTTCCTGTTTATCTTTCTCATTTACATGCACTTTATCCGAAACGGCCTTGCCTTACATTGTACCACTTAATGTGTAGGTAAATGAGAAAGGTACACATAAACGGCCTTGCCTTACATTGTACCACTTAATGTGTAGGTAAATGAGAAAGGTACACATAAACGGCCTTGCCTTACATTGTACCACTTAATGTGTAAGTAAATGAGAAAGGTACACATAAACGGCCTTGCCTTACATTGTACCACTTAATGTGTAGGTAAATGAGAAAGGTACACATAAACGGCCTTGCCTTACATTGTACCACTTAATGTGTAGGTAAATGAGAAAGGTACACATAAACGGCCTTGCCTTACATTGTACCACTTAATGTGTAGGTAAATGAGAAAGGTACACATAAACGGCCTTGCCTTACATTGTACCACTTAATGTGTAGGTAAATGAGAAAGGTACACATAAACGGCCTTGCCTTACATTGTACCACTTAATGTGTAGGTAAATGAGAAAGGTACACATAAACGCAACAGTGATCCCTTTATTTTAACTAATCTAATTAATTGGTACACGATTAAATCGTTGACATTAGTGGAACACTCGTAATATATCGGTAGACGGCTGAGAAATGTTTAATTGGTCAAAGAGTCATAATAAAAAACCGGTAGGCTTGATGCGTGTGAACTATAAAGACTGTTTGTCGTGAGGACTAGACGATGGCCATGGGCGAGCTGCCAGTGATCACGACCATTTTCTGGCATCGATACACCATAACTCAATCAAGTGTTCAACAAATATAACATTTCATCTGGTCCTGATGACACATGGAACAACAATACGTTGACCCACGTATTACTGTCTAGCGGCACAGACGTCTGGCAGTAGCGGTGTTTTATGCGACAGCGAGAAGACTTGTTATTTGACGTTATTTGATCAGAGATCCATAGTGGGGTAACAGCTGACAGCTAGTCCAGTCGTCGTGATACGGTCGAGACGGTGCGTTCTGTCGTTTCAGTATTCTTGGATTCCAGCACGTGGCAAATATGTGCGTGTGATTTATTTATGTATGTAATGACGGATGTACGATGGGTGGATGTATTGTACATATGGATGGATGTATGAATAAATGTATTCTACATATGGGTGGATGAATGAATGGATGTATTGTACATATGGATGGATGTATGAATGAATGTATTCTACATATGGAGGAATTGATGTATTGTACATATGGATGGATGAATGGATGTATTGTACGGACGGACGGACGGACGGACGGCCGGTAGATGGATGCATGTATTGTGGATGGATATGTTCTCATGAGCCTTCATTGTAATAACTATCCATTTTCGGATTATCATGGCAAACCTACATTGTAAGATACGTTCTCGGAATCACCAGCACCAAGCCACATTCTGGATTTGCTTAAAAAATCATTGTTTTGTTCGACTAAGTAATGTTTTATGGTTAAAACTTATTCAGCCAATTAGAACATCCGGAAACAAACAAGTCCCTTCAAAAAAGTACAAACCGAGAAACACCGACCAATTGTTATAATGCCTCCACAGAGGAGACCGGCGCTAGCTGTTACAATTTTCAATTGTTATAATTTAAACTTTTTGTAAAACGTATGTTAGATGCATTATTTCTGTCAACGTATACATTAAGTTTATTATTCGTGTTAACAAACTGTACCACACCATTGATATTCCATATCGTAGTTAGGTAGATATGTGAAGTTTCCCAGGCTCGGTCGACTGTAAGAACTAGCCCTGTAAGCGGGGACAAAGAACGTGTCGTTCGCAAAGCAAGTGTCACTCGTACATGTTACTGTTATTACATTAATTGGATCATATACACTTATACATCTTATACACAGTGTGCATAACAACAGCTTCATATATTAAGATTTTCGTTTTAGTTACTCATTCCCCGGATTTGTACATAACAAACAATTGTGAATGGAATATGAATTATTGAATGAAGTATGAAATAGTGAATGGAAATATATATGTAATGTGACTTCTACTTCTACACTCACTCACGTGCGCACAAATGTCCAAATGTCAATTAATCGTGCAATATGTATTAATTGCTCAAATAGGACTATGCCATAGAATGTTGTACAAGACTTAACAATATTGCCATCCCAGACAAAACACCCACATAACAAATGGACAACGAAGCCATTGGCTTATCGATAATCCAACCATTTTTCATCTATACGTAACCCACCCTGCTGAGATACTTGTTAATTTTGTTTGACGCTGCTGGCATTAAAAATACTGGTTATAAACCGCTGGGCCTCACAAGTTAAATAAATCGTTCACACGTCGTGGTTAAATAAGTTTTGTTCTTTCAGTCGTTGTCAGCCCACGTCTCGTTGGCTCAGCCATCTGTGCGAGCCGCCCGAACGTTGTTACAGTTGTAACAACTTGTATGAATGTTTCACGAAACTTAAAAAAGTAGCTGCCTGATACGTTATTATGTGGACATACCCAAACAAGTCTTAGGCGATAAAAAAGTCTTTTTTTCCATACCTCGTTAATTTCGTCTTCTTAACTTTTAATTTTTGGACAGTGTGCCACAACCAGTTAGGCCTACTGTCGATGATACCTCCATGTGTTCGTAAAACGACTCTAACAACTTGCCCCTGTTTACAACCAGCCCCGGTCTCCCCTACTGTTGAGTAAAAGCACAAACAAATATTACTGTTATGAGTGTTGCATTCATTAGCATTACCAATAATCATTCATACTAGCAATTATAAAAGTGTTGAATAACTGGCCGAATGGCCAATGCGTTATCTGAGCGTGGGACTTATGTCATTGCATAACCCAACGTCTCCTAATCGATCTACCAAGAGGGGCGCCATCAGGTGTTTATCAAAGAATGTTCTGTTTGGGTTCAGACGCTCGGCTGCTTCCATCCATCAAAGACGCATCGAGACCGGACAGCGAACGGGACGAACATCCTCACAGTCGTAGGGGCTAACCAGTTCACAGGGGTCGCGCCCTTGATAGACCATGGCACCCGGGTTGCGGACGGCCGACCCTCGCGCACCGGACGGGGGGTGGGGTTGGTGGGTAGTGTTCGCGTCGTTCGTGCAGCAGGCGTTGTCGATCGGCGTCACGTACACGTTTGGCGTGCTCCTCGTTGACCTGCTACGTTACTTCGACGAGAAGGAGTCGACGATGGCGTGGATCGGCTCCATTCAGCCCTGTCTGCTCTACTTCACAGGTAAGAACTGTGCTGGGAGGAAGGTGTCCGAGGCGGCATCATGTGTCAACATGTACAATGTCCAAATTAAGTGTACCTAACAATAACTTAAACAACTATAATAAAACAAACATGCAAATATATAGAGAGAGCAGACCGCGAACACAGAACCACAGTTATGTAGAAACTATTTCAAACAAATCTGCTTTTAAATACCGGAATAGTTAACTAATGGTTGCGATTATGATTATGATTGTGATTGTGATTATGATTATTATTATTATTATTATTATTATTATTATTATTATTATTATGGTTATGATTATGATTATGATTATAATAATAATAATAATAATAATAATAACAACAATAATAGTAATAGTAATAATAATAATAATAATAATAGTAGTAGTAATAATAATAATAATAATAATAACGTCATATATAAAGTATTGCGCTGAATCATCGGGAGAATCAAGCTCGGCAGCGCACAAAACAAAATTCCTAATCGATAAGCAGTTCCAGTTGTAAACAGTTGGATTGGTCCGCTGGGGAGCTATGGAGGATAAACAAGTTTAAACAGTTGGGTTTTCAGCTTACGGCGAAATGTTGCTATATTTCCCACAGGCTTAACACTAACAGGGAGTGATTGAGTTCCACAGAGTCGATGCAGCAACTGAAAAAGCTCTAGTCCTACATTTGTCTTAACACTGGGAATAAAAAGTAGATTAGAATTAGATGATCGAAGCTGTCTGGGCTGTCTTGCAGGAGTGAGCAATGAATGTAGAAATGGTGAAAGTGCTTGTTAGATAATTGTATAGATCTTTAAAATAATGCGATATCGGACAGGGAGCCAATGCAATGATTTAAGAAGTGGTAATGAGTGAGAGAAACGAGGAGACCGGGTAACTACCCTTGCCAAACAATTTTGCACACGTTGAAGTTTCAAGATGTCCTTGAGAGCAATATTATGATAAAGGGAATTGCAATATTCAAGTCTACTGCTAACAAGAGGTGTTAATTCATTACACAATGGTAGCGATAATCCTACTGAACCCGCACAATGAATTCGGAATGTGTTACCTTCCTGTATAATGGATTATTAGATTTCTCCCACGGACAGAAATTACCACTCTATTCCAGAGAGATGTTCTCCGTTATAGAAACAGGCGACTTACGCCGTCGTTGGCTTGAACTTGTTTACTTTACTCGCCACCTGTTTACCCGTCCACAGCTGCCGGCTCTGTCTCGTCATAACCGCTCTACCCGAGATCCCCGCACTTTGCCTTGTGGGTCACACGACTGATACATGTCTTCGTATTAGACTGGACGACGTACGCCGAGAATCGCAAACAATTATTTATCGTGATAACATTGATGAGCACATACTGTGTATGCGGTGACTGTGTGCGGATAGTAGTAAACAATGATATTATATTTATTCAGCCAGCTTACCGGGTACTGTTTACGAATTCACATTAGTTGCGCGAAGAAAATATATTGTTTATGTGATAACATCTACTGGCTGCCAAAACGTTTGTAAAAACATCCTTTTGTTGTTTACGATCGCATAAACTGTTCCCTTAACAATGTCGCACATTAGGCCTACACCCTACTTTGCTTTGTGCGGTACCTTAGTTCGTAACTGTAACAACAATAATTATTTCTGATATAATTTGTGTAACGTGTTTGCAGGAATTGTAGCAAGTCCTTTCATCAAGAAGTTTGGTTGGCGCGTCGTCTCCATCACCGGGTCGGTTCTGAGCGCTGTCGGGTTCGCGACGAGTGCCCTCGCACCGAATGTCTACACGCTCTACTTCACTTACGGCGTACTCACAGGTCTGTCATCACAGAGCGTTCACTATCATCAGTGATTGATAATAACCGTTCACTATCATCAGTGATTGATAATAACAGTTCACTATCATCAGTGATTGATAATAACAGTAGCACCAGCAGCGGCGATGGCTGCGACCGCAGCAGTGATGATAATAATGATGATTATGATAGTGAGCATAATCATGATGATTTAAATGATGATTATGTAAATTATAATATTTATGATTATACGGACTTTTTATTGAATAAATAAAAATAAATCAGAAATGCGATCTATTCTAACACGTACAAACGCCATTATTCGTGTTCGGACATCTTCAACAAACTTGTCAGTGGCGTGATCTGCAAAGACTGTCGAGGTTTCCGCACTACGTCTGAGATTGTCTGTTAATACGGTTGTCTTGCTGTCCGCAGGTCTCGGCAATGGTCTTATGTATGTCACGTCGATGGTGGCCGTGCAACACTACTTCAGCCGACGCCGCGCCATGGCTACCGGGCTGGCGGTCGCCGGCTCGGGGGTCGGCACTCTGTTCTTCGGCTTCGTCACGCCGGAACTTCTGCGGGTCCTCCACTGGCGCTGGACGCTGGTGGTTGAGGGGGGCATCTTGTTGATAGGCGCCGTCGTCGGACTTCTCTTCAGGTGACTCGACCTCGAGTAATATATAGGGGAGACCGGGGCTAGTTGTATACAGGGGCAAGTTGTTGCATAGCACACATATAGAGATACCATCGACAGTAGTTGGTTGGAAGTACATCCGCAGACATGCTGTCCAAAAATCGGGAGTTAAGAAGAGGAATTTAACGAGGTGTGGACAAAAATGACCTTTTAACCACCTAAAACATGTTTGCTATGCCTACATAATATCATCTCACGCAGCCACTTTTTATGTTTCGTGAATGAAACTTTAAACATGTCTACTATATAGCATAAGGGGTTATGCCAAGTAGAAGTTCAACTGAAATTCAGGTTTTGTTATCGTCCACGTGCGTTCAACTGCAAAAATTGTGTTTGGGGCAAGTTGTTACAATTGTATTGGGGCAATTAGTTACAACTGTAACGACGTTCATGCGGCTCGTACCGATGGCTCAGCCAGCGAGTTATGTGCCTGAAATGACTAAAAGAACACCATTTATTTAACGACGATGACGTGTTAACACTTTATTAACCAGTAAAAATGCACGTTTACTTGTCCACTATGTATCGAATGGTTTAGACGACTGTTTCTCTGTTGAATGATATGAAGAATATTGTTTCTTATGCGTCATTATATTATCTTCTACTAAACGACGTTGATTAGCCAATTGTAATGAATAAACGTCTTACATTCCGCCAGACCGCTGCCACAGCTGACGACCGAGCACACGATTGAAGAGGAACAGCCGATCATGTACAGTGACAAGACGGACAGCATCGACCTGTGCGGCTCGCTACAGAAACCGTCAACAGAACCAACGCCGTCTAGCAGCGCTTCCAACGACTCACATGCCGGGTAAGGCCGCCTTTGTGGGCATTCACCGATCGCGGTTTATTGGTACAGCACCATATGCATCACCCATGGTATCGGCAACGGTCGTGTTTTGACACCAGGTTGCTTCTTCAGGTGGAGGGGGGCACTGGGCCATGTCCCATTTGGACTAAATGTTTGAATTTGTTTTGTATATAACACGTTGGGCAAATACATGGTTGCATGATACTCATAACATTTGTATGACGCGAAGAACATGTATTCATGCTTATTTTATAATTTGCTTACTGAAGAAGGTTAATAATTATAATAGCTATTGACTGATCAGTCAACTTTTCCAAATGCGCGCTGTTAGACTGTCAGCCGCAAATTTACGATCAGCAAAGCATGCCCAACGCGTTGTATTGCTGCAAGCAATGGATGTTCGTGGTAATTGCTAAACATGCAGTCCATGTGTATAATTTGGAAACATGAAGAACTCAATAAATAAAGTGGTAAATTAAAACAAACTTGATCGCTTGTCTAAGCCTCAAATCATAACATTAATTGCCAATATGGAATGATAGGGAACTTAAATGATTACGATGAACAATCATTGCGTACGAATCCAACTTTGTTTTATTGTCGTATACAAAAGCACGCCGGCGGTAACAGCATAAGAGGGCGCGTTCTTGGCCGGTTGTGCCGCGCGCACCCTTGTCCTATATGAAGACCAGCGTCATAAACTTTACAACAATATTTTGCCAGGGCAGCCTGGCGCTAACTGGTGTGTAGCATATGAAAACATGCTGTTGTCGCTCTTATCGGTTGTGTGCTCTAACACGCACTTACCCTAATGCGTACTAGGCATACTGAGTGTTTTGACAGTGTCTCATATCATATAAAGTCTTCCTCTTCGTCGATTCTTATCGTTTATTGTTTAATAAAGCACTCACCTGTTCTCAATATTTGTAATCATTCGAGCCGCGTTGTCGTTGTTCCGTGTCCAGATCGATGAGTTGCCAGAAGCTGTGTCCGACGAGTGAAGTGTTTGATCCGGAAATCGCCAAAAATCCCATCTTCATCGTCTTCTGCGGCTCGCTCACTCTCTTCTGCTTCGGCTACCACGTTCCGTACACCTACACGCCCGAGCGGGCCGTCAAAGTCCTCGGGCAGAGTGAACAAAACGCCTCGATGCTTGTGTCTTTCATGGGGATCGCTAACGTAGTTAGGTGAGACTCGCATAACACCTGCTTTCACCCACCATTTACATACATGTTGATTAATTTTTTATTCATATTCATAAGGATTTAATTACTTAAGTAACTCATGCCTCTTACATGGATGAGTTTCGAAACGAAATATCCGACCGGTATATTTTGTGTGGTTATGAACAGCCTCCATTACAGTTGTTTTTGTGTCTTTTACAGTCGACTTCTGTTCGGTTGGCTGGCCGACCGTAACGAGAGTTTCCGGTTCGTCCTCGGTGCTACTATGCTGACCCTGGGCGGGGTAGTGTCGGCACTGATGCCCCTCTTCAGTAGCTACTCGCTGATGATCGTCTACAGCGCCCTCTTCGGCATGTTCACAGGTGAGTGACTACAGCCGGCCGTCAACATCGCGCTTCTTGGGTTATGTTTGTCTTCGTTCGTAACGTTATCGAAAAGTAAATTTTATTTGAGTTGCGATGTGTATGTGCTATGAACATATACACAATGTGGTGCCGTTGGGCCACTGCCCCTTTGGCTTAACATTCTGATTTGTTTTGTACATAACCTATTGCGCCACATGGTAGCGTGGTCGACTAATGCGAAACGTAAACTTGCCCCATGTGGAATCCTAGATACGCCACTGAACATGTTTCATACGTTTTTTGAGCAACGTTGGCGCTGTCGTGTATTTGTTCATGCCTGATCTAGCGTGTTCGTGCATGTGTGCGGGTGCGCGTGCACGTGTGAAAAGGTTCTTATAAATGTTCTTATATAGCGCGGTATCCAGTCCTTGACTTGACTGCTCAAAGCGCTTTACACTTCACCACCTGGCAGACATGTTCCTTTACACTTCACCCCCTGGCGGCAGACATGTTCATTCCAACGCCATCTCGACTTCTATGGGAAGCATTCAACCAAGCTGCAATTACTGCACGAAGACTATTCGTTCAAATATCCGCCTCTGTCTGTAGCCAGGTGCTCATTTATACGTGGGATGAACGAAATTGCCAACGTTTCGAAACGGCAGCAAAAGGATTCGCACCCGGGTTCTCTTGATTGAGGGTCCTGCGTTCTAACCACTATGCTACTATGCTACTACGCTACCGCTCCCCTGTGCGCTGTTCCTGTTCGTGAAATGAACTGTGATACGACGTGCATGTATTGTGGTCATGTGCACGCAGGTTGCTGGGTGGCGGTGTTCCCCGTCTTGTTGGTCGATCTTTTCGGCATAGACCGCATCGAACGCTCACTCGGCATGTGTATGGGCATAAGTTCATTCGCCTTCCTCGTTGCCGCGCCTATATCAGGTGAGACTCTGTCAAGAAATCCTGAGACATCCTCTTAAGAGTCCAGGACCTTCAAGAGGTTGTCTTTTTCGCATGTTGAACGTTGTTTGTTGCATGTAAATATATAAAAGCTCAAGATAATTTCTACTTATAACAAGGCGTGCCTAGGGTCAAAATAACACATTTCTATATTGCTTTTGTTACTGTTGTACTATGTGATGTGAACATTCATTATTTGAAAAGCGGTTGATTGCACAGTCTGTTATACCAGAAATGTCGTTGCAAATTCAAATGGGACACACAAAAAGCGGCATATGCCCATGTGTCATGTTAATCTGACGTCTGGAGATTCCGTCGACAGCTTCAGAAGTGCTTTCGCATGCAGCTGCACCATTAAACTGGTCTATATAAGCTCAGCTCCTCGCATTACTCCGTGTATCTCACAAATGGCTCAACGTGTGAATTCTATGCGAATATTTTTATAATAATAACTTTGAGGCGGGTATAATATACGTTTTGTGTTAAAATAAAGCAAATTGACAAATCAGCATGTCCCATATAACATGAAATGTTAAAATGTTCCCGTGGCACTTAGTAATGCGTTGTGCACGTTATTGTTGCAGGTTGGATCATCAACGCGACAGGCCACTTCGACTTGCCATTCATCATAGTAGGCATCGGCGAGACAATCGGCGGCATCTTATTCTTCTCCATCAGATGCATCCTGATCCGACGCCGACGTTCCGGTTATAGCTATATTGCGACAGAGCAGCGTGCCACTCTGTCACATCGCAGCAGCCAACACTACCTCTCCGAGTCTTTCTCTTAAATAGAAACCAGACACTGGCAGTCTGATACCGCTTCGATCTTCGTTGACTTTCATCCAGCGAGAGATTCCAACTAATAATATATTTGTCGTGAAACAGGGTGTTTTTTGTGCTGTTCTCTTGCTGAACAGTGACATGGCTCGCTCAAAGGAAGACTTCGGATATGCCTTCCTCCCACTTCTGACACCACTTATAGGACGC
Source organism: Lamellibrachia columna (assembly GCA_963662155.1). Classification (NCBI taxonomy): domain Eukaryota; kingdom Metazoa; phylum Annelida; class Polychaeta; order Sabellida; family Siboglinidae; genus Lamellibrachia; species Lamellibrachia columna. Next base: position 44,930,532 of record OY759267.1, read on the forward strand.
CATCTCGCGATCGTCATTTGTGCCGTTTACATTATTCAACGAACACATGGCGCCTTGAAACAAATCGCTCTATATTCATTAGGTGCGTTTTTCCAGGTACCTGCCATTGAAGTGCCTGGTCATTGTGTAAAGAATGTTTTGCTTATAATGGAAAAATCGTAATAAGATATACAATAACTGTTCGTCTATGGCGTGGAGCTGCATTGTTGAGGCTGGTGGTGGATTACTGCGTTTTGTTGGGCTTTTTATATTGTGTAAATATCGTTTATTAAATTCTTTTGAATACATTTTTACGTTAATGTCAACAAGTATGCTAACAAGCATGACATTACAACGTAGATTATTCCAACTGTTGCCAGTTCCACAAGAGTACAACATGTACAGCGAAGTAATGCAGTTTGAATGGTGTATGTTTCGTCATTATTTTGCATACCAACACGTAAAATAAAGTGAATGAGCAAAACTATTTTCTGCGAAATGTATCACTTCTTGATATGGGAGATACCTGACCTGTGAGAGCCGCTGCTGTGATGTGAATTTACGAGATTGGAGAATCTAACGCAGCTGTCACGACTGTCTAATTGCGTAATGATTACGTCATTGCGATTGCCTCGATTAACGAACTACCAGTAGTTAATTTCTTTATAGCAATAATTCAACTGTAAATATTTAAATTACAAGATTACGTAAAGTGTTCCAGCGGAGCACACATACTGGAAACACATTTAAAATGTATTCACTGCTTTGTTTTATATACACACACGCACACACACACACACACACACGCACGCACGCACGCACGCACACACGCACGCACACACACACACACAGCATTGCAAGCAAACATACGCAGCACTGCAAGCACTGAAAAGTCACCATGCAGAGCACGAAGGTTTGCAATTTTACTTTGACCTCGCTGCGCAACACCATAACAACAACACTATAACAAAACACTATAACAACAACACCATAACAACAACACTATGACAAAAACACCATAACAACAACACTATAACAACAACACCATAACAACAACACCATAACAGCAACACCATAACAACAACACCATAACAACAACACCATAACAACACCATAACAACAACACCATAACAACAACACCATAACAACAACACCATAACAACACACCGTAACAACACACCGTAACAACACACCGTAACAACACACCGTAACAACACACCGTAACAACACACCGTAACAACACACCGTAACAACAACACCGTAACAACAACACCGTAACAACAACACCGTAACAACAACCCCGTAACAACAACCCCGTAACAACAACCCCGTAACAACAACCCCGTAACAACAACCCCGTAACAACAACCCCGTAACAACAACCCCGTAACAACAACCCCGTAACAGCAACGCCGTAACAACAACGCCGTAACAACAACGCCGTAACAACAACGCCGTAACAACAACGCCGTAACAACAACGCCGTAACAACAACGCCGTAACAACAACGCCGTAACAACAACGCCGTAACAACAACGCCGTAACAACAACGCCGTAACAACAACGCCGTAACAACAACACCGTAACCGAAGCATGTAAAGAAACAATTGAATAAGAAACCAAACACCATCAAGACTAATTTGATGACAATGATGCAGAAGTCAAACACATGATAGAAAACCAACGAACTTTACGGATTGGCAAAACCACAGCAAATGCCACACCCTGAAAACAAAATACCAACGCCTGTGCGCTGAAGTATATACGAAAATTCGTGATATCAAAGTAAATGCCGGACAGCAAAAGCTGCGGAGATACATGAATTAGTAGACTACAACAAGACGCGTGACCTCTTCGCAGCGACTGTGGATCCATGCGCAGACACGTCGCTCCTGTCCGCTCTAAAGACGGATCAACTCTTGTCAAGGACGAGGAATGCATTCTCGACCGTTGGCAAGAACGTTTCTCTCAGTTGCTAATTCGTGACTCTCGAGTCGAATTGGAAACAACTGACAACGTTCCTCAAACATTGGCTGGGAGAGAGTTCGATGACCCGCCATTTCTCGAAGAGGTGTACGAAGCCATCAAATAGATGAAGAACAACAAAGCCACCGGTAGTGGCGGCATCCCTAGCGAAGTGTACAAGCATGGAGGAGAAATCCTAGCCCACCATTTACATGATCTCATTCTGAAGATCTGGAATGCTGAGGAAATACATCAGGAACTGGAGGACGTCATGATCGTCAATATCTTTAAGACGGGCGACATGGCTGCCTGTGGCAACTTATGCGGGATCTTCCTGTTCTCCGTTGCCGGAAAGATCTCATCCAAAGTCCAACTCAACTGACTACAACCACTATCTGAGAGCGTCCTACCCTAAACACAATGCGGTTTCCACGCTCACACGTGGCACTGCAGACATGATGTCGCTGCTCGTCAAGTGCAGGACAAATATCGGGAACACGGATGTGACTGCTCTCATCGATCTGATTGAAGCATTTGATTCAGTTAACACAGTCGTTTTGTGGGACTGCCTTGCCCGTCTTGGATGTACTCCAAAGTTTGTCTCAACAACTACACGAGAACATGCAAGGGTGTATCCTACGTGATGGTGATCAATCGGAAATTGATCTAGCCAAGGGAGTGGATACCACATATTGTACTGGTGGTGGCATGTTCAAACTTAGTCGCCTTGTTACCAAATCGAAAATCAAAACAGTAACCACCGTTGACCTTCAGTATGCGGACGGCTGCATTGTTGTCCTTCACTCTGCAGCAGATCTGCAGAATACGGTTGATGCCCTTATAGAGGTATATGAGCTCTTCGGACCATCAGTCAATGCCACACAGACAAAAAGTTTACACCACCACATTATTGTCGAAGATAGGGGATACCGGGGCTAGTTATTAAAATTTTCAATTAAAGTCACTTTTTGTGAAAAGTATGTTAGATGCATTATTTCGGTCAATGTATACATAAAATTATTATTCGTGTTAATAAAATGTACCATGCTATTGATATTCCAAATTGCAGTTAGGTAGATATGTGAAGTTTCCAACGCGCGGCCGACTGCAACAACTAGCCCCGCTAGCGGGGCACGTTGTTGCATCATGCTGGACACGTTGTTACATCATGCGGGGCACGTTGTTACATCATGTGGGGCAAGTTGTTACATCATGCGGGGCACGTTGTTACATCATGCGGGGCACGTTGTTACATCATGCGGGGCACGTTGTTGCATCATGCGGGGCACGTTGTTACATCATGCTGGACACGTTGTTACATCATGCGGGGCACGTTGTTACATCATGCGGGGCACGTTGTTGCATCATGCGGGGCACGTTGTTGCATCATGCGGGGCACGTTGTTACATCATGCTGGACACGTTGTTACATCATGCGGGGCACGTTGTTACATCATGCGGGGCACGTTGTTACATCATGCTGGACACGTTGTTACATCTTGCGGGGCACGTTGTTACATCATGCGGGGCACGTTGTTGCATCATGCGGGGCACGTTGTTGCATCTTGCGGGGCACGTTGTTGCATCATGCGGGGCACGTTGTTACATCATGCTGGACACGTTGTTGCATCATGCGGGGCACGTTGTTACATCATGCTGGACACGTTGTTACATCATGCGGGGCACGTTGTTACATCATGCGGGGCACGTTGTTGCATCATGCGGGGCACGTTGTTACATCATGCGGGGCACGTTGTTGCATCATGCGGGGCACGTTGTTACATCATGCGGGGCACGTTGTTACATCATGCTGGACACGTTGTTACATCTTGCGGGGCACGTTGTTACATCATGCGGGACACGTTGTTACATCATGCGGGGCACGTTGTTACATCATGCGGGGCACGTTGTTACATCATGCTGGACACGTTGTTACATCATGCGGGGCACGTTGTTACATCATGCGGGGCACGTTGTTACATCATGCGGGGCACGTTGTTGCATCACGCGGGGCACGTTGTTGCATCACGCGGGGCACGTTGTTACATCACGCGGGGCACGTTGTTACATCTTGCGGGGCACGTTGTTACATCTTGCGGGGCACGTTGTTACATCATGCGGGGCACGTTGTTACATCATGCGGGGCACGTTGTTACATCATGCGGGGCACGTTGTTACATCATGCGGGGCACGTTGTTACATCATGCTGGACACGTTGTTACATCATGCGGGGCACGTTGTTACATCATGCGGGGCACGTTGTTACATCATGCGGGGCACGTTGTTACATCATGCGGGGCACGTTGTTACATCATGCGGGGCACGTTGTTACATCATGCTGGACACGTTGTTACATCTTGCGGGGCACGTTGTTACATCATGCGGGGCACGTTGTTACATCATGCGGGGCACGTTGTTACATCATGCGGGGCACGTTGTTACATCATGCGGGGCACGTTGTTACATCATGCGGGGCACGTTGTTACATCATGCTGGACACGTTGTTACATCATGCGGGGCACGTTGTTACATCATGCGGGGCACGTTGTTACATCATGCGGGGCACGTTGTTACATCATGCGGGGCAAGTTGTTGCATCATACGGGGCACGTTGTTGCATCATGCGGGGCAAGTTGTTGCATCATGCGGGGCACGTTGTTGCATCATGCGGGGCAAGTTGTTACATCATGCGGGGCACGTTGTTACATCATGCGGGGCACGTTGTTACATCATGCGGGGCACGTTGTTACATAATGCGGGGCACGTTGTTGCATCATGCGGGGCACGTTGTTGCATCATGCGGGGCACGTTGTTGCATCATGCGGGGCACGTTGTTACATCAAGCGGGGCACGTTGTTACATCATGCGGGGCACGTTGTTACACAATGAACTCGTGGATCGCAAAGCAAATGTCACTCGTACATATTACTGTTATTACATTAATTGGATTATACACACTTATACATCTTATACATAGTATGCATAACAATGTAGGTCTTCGCGGCTTCATATATTAAACTTTTCATTTTTAGTTACCAAAGGGGACTCATTCTCCGGGTTCTGACATAGCTCAATTTATTAACAAACAATTGTGAATGGGTTATGAATTATTGAATGGAGCATAAAATAGTGAATAGCAATGTATATGTAGGCCCTAATGCGACTTCTACTTGATTGATACACACACGTACGCACTCACGCGTGCAATATTTATTAATTGCTCAAATATGGCTGTACCATAAAAAAGATTGAACAAAACTGCCATCCAATGAAAAACACCAGATGACAAGTGGACAAGGAAGCCATTGGCTTATATTATTGGCTTATGTCCAACAATGTTTAATCTATGTGTAATCCACCCTTCTGAGATATTTTTAAATTTTGCTTGACGCTGCTAGCATTCACTGTACTGGTTATAAACCAGTACGATAGGCTTCACAAGTGAAATAAAGCGTTCACACATCGTGGTTAAATAAATGGTGTTCTTTCAGTCATTGTCAGCACACAACTCGCCGGCTGAGTCATCGGTACGAGCCGCCCGAGCGTTGTTATAGTTATAACAACTTGTTCCAAACACAAGTTTTGCAGTTGAACACACGTGAACGATAACAAATCCTGAATCCTTTAACTTCTACTTGACATAAGTTTCATTCACAAAACATAAAAAAGTGGCTGCGTGAGATAATATTATGTGGACATACCAAACATATTTTAGGTGGTTAAAAAGTCTTTTTTTATATTTCGTCTTCTTAACGCCCGATTTTTGGACAATGTGTCTGCTGGTGGACTTCCAATCAATGGTGAGTGTCAACCACTTTGTGTACCTGGGAAGCAACATATATGTCCAGTTCTGCAAACACGCACGCACGCACGCACGCACGCACGCACGCACGCACGCACGCACGCACGCACGCACGCACGCACGCACGCACGCACGCACGCACACACACACACACACACACACACATAGTAGGCCTATATAATAAAGTGTGCATGTGCTACCTATGGCAGGCTAAAAGGCCTTGTCTTCACTGAACGTGGGATAAGGACCTCTACTAAGATTTTGATTCCTGGTATACAAAGCTGCCGTACTGCCCACTCTTGTGTATGGCAGTGAAACATATCGGTAACATATATCGCCGCCACACCAAAGCTCTTAAACAATTTCAACAGCGCGCGCTCAGATCTCCTAGACCTATACTATAGTTGCATGTTGGCAAGACCGATAAAAAACAATGGGTCGTTAGATTGTTCCATGACGTTCCTAAGAGAGAATGTTAATTTGATCTGTTCAAAATCTCTCTGGCCAGTGGCCTCCCTAAATAGCCACTAGTTGGCAACACGGCAATGCCCATTTTAATTATAACTGGCGTGTGACTCCCTTGGGAGGCGTGGCCTAGATGTAAATAGAGCGTGATTATATCTTGACTTGTTATATTCATGCGCCTCCGTCCTAAATTCCGTAATGTAAAATATTTTGCGATTCAAATTTACACATTCTTACACGTGTCATGTACTTACTGTTCTGTGATTATTAGTGTGTCGGTGTACAAAATGTTATTCATATTCGTGAAATGACAGCTTTTTGTCGCGGCGGTACACAGGCACCGGAAGTTAGTATCATTACCACAACAACGTTTACAAATGGAGTCCGCCAACTAAGAGCTTCGGAACAATGCAAAGCCAAAGGCAAAGCAAAGCGAATGCTTACCGATGATATGTCAACAAAATGCTAGCAAGAAAACAATTAATTTCTGATACAACAGAATGCATGGAAGTGATACTACGGTCGTTACAGATGAGGTAAGTTGTTTTGAAACACATGAAATAAACATTATTTTGTCTGTCCGCTCGATGACGATATGCCCATGTCCACGACCATGTTCACGGCATGGGCGTGGCCTAAGGCTATATGCTATGACTATGTAAGCCAGAGCTACGTTATATTTAGCAAATAGCACGCAAGAATGCATCGCGTGTAGCCACATGGAATTTATTTTTATATGCACAAAACAACCTAATCCGGCCAAAACTTGAGTACTCTTCACCCATATCATATGGAATCCCCACACCTTTTCACAAGTTAAAAGCCTTGAAAGAGTGCAACACTCTGCTGCCAGATTTGTTAAAAATGATTACAGACGGAACACAAATCCAGCAGATCTAATTACTGCCCTTGGATGGCCAACCCTCGAACGAAGGCGCATTATCAAACAAGCCACTACCTTCTACAAAATTCTAAACAACATTATTGAGATCACCCCCCCTCCAGGCCTACTAACTCGCTCTCGAACCCGTGGACAATACATAGCCCCCAAGTGTCGTATAAATGCAATGGTCTTTTCATTTTATCCCAGAGCCATTCGCATATGGAATATGATTCCATCAAAAATTACCAACATAAAAAACCCAAAATCATTTCAAGAAGCTATCATGGAACTCCCTTTCACCACACCTCCTCACCTAAACTGCCTTTAAAACACAGTGCTCAGCGTAAACTTATCCATGGTGTGGGTATGGAGACTGTCTATGTATGCATGTGGCAGGGCAGCGACAGTATCCATACACACAACCAACCTATTAAAAATTTTCGTTAAACATCCTATACATAAAATAAATCAAACTATCAGATAAAAACCATTTCAGCAACATTAATGATACTAGTCTTTTAATCGAACGTACCACCCACAGCACATGCGCACAGTCCACCACAAACTCCTGCGTTAGCCCAAGTTTGGGCTGTTTGGAGTAAACCACTTGAGACTTGAGACTATTCTGCGGGCATGCCGTAAGCATAACATCCATTGGCGTTAAATCCCGACTTACGCCATGGACGCTGCCAATGCCATGGCAATGAAAGATGTAGAAAAACGTACGATTGGCCTTTGTCTTGTAAATATTATTGCATCGTTTTAAATTATGACGTGTATAGTGACTAGTAGTCGACCAACAATATCAAGTCCAAGAAGTGAAGATTAATCAACCAGATGGTCATTTTAAATATTTATGTTGTATTGTGATAGCATTTCTTGTGTGAATTTGCAACACTGAATTACATTAATATTTAGTTTAGTTGACTGTATGCATAGCCATAGACCACAACTATATGCATGTGTTTTTAAACAAGAATCAAGATGTTGTGTCCATCATTTCAGGCAGTCAGTCGTAAAACAAAAGTTGATATAATGTAGGCCATACATGTTTGTTCATGCATTTCTGTAAATTTGTAGCTAACTGCAAAATATATTGAAATCTTTTGCAATTAATGAGAAATTGTTCTATTTAATTAAAGGAATGCATGTTGTGAAATTGTAAATAAAAATAGTTCTTTTATTAGATGCGTTAATTGTCACTGATAATGAGTAATCAATTGGTGGTAGATATGTGACTTTGTAGTTGATATTAAAATTTTCACACACACACACGCACATGTTTTTTTGTGTGTTTGACTACAATCTTTCTGTTGGTTAAACAATTTGATATGTACAATTTAATATATTAATATGGCCAAAGTTAAGTATTAAAAAATATTATTATGGTTAAAGCAATATCATGTACATTTAGATTAGAACAGAAATTGATATCCACTGTACTTTGAATTTGAAAGTAATTGACATAAACATGCCAAGGTGACTGGCTAGTTCGGAGTATGGACATATTATTCAGTTGACAGTTACTTGTGTGTTGTGATGGTGCAGACTGTGTGACAGATGATGGAGACAATGAATGTGAAGGAGAAGCTGTTGGAGGCGGGTGTGGATCCCAACTGCACGGAGACAGAAAAGATCACACACCTGTGGAACTTGTATATCAAGACTCAGGTGAGTAGTAAACATGTCTTACAACTCCCTCCTTATTTCCATCAAGTTCGTTGATATTCAGATCTGTGGTGAGTGAATAGTTTACATAATACGCACAGTCAGTTTAATATAAGAGTGCATGCTTTTGTTAAAATCGTCAAAATAATTGACTGTGATCATTAGATCGGGTAAATTGTGAAACTGTAAAAATTAGTCTTATATTACAGTATGTAGAGCCAGACGATTTTGCCTTTTCCTACTTGATTTTGACCGGATCCAGTCAAAAATAATTTAACAGTTTGTTGGATGATTTCATCAAACCTAGATAACACATTTGCACAAATGAGCTAGCATGTTGTAGTGGAGTGGTTTGATTTTTGTGTGAAACTATTTTTAAATGAGGTGAGCGAAAAATTTAGGAAGTACCTTTAACTAAGAATCTGTATGCTGTCACTGTTTTGTCAGTGAATTTTCACCCATAAACCTGTAGTGCTTTCCTTTCAAAGAGCTTCTTTCACCCGTGATATATATTTAAATGATAAGATGCAAGTTTCCATTATGTCTTAGAGCTCTGTTCTGACTGCTGACAGCAACCAGTTGATCATTTCACTAATATCAGATGTGAATTAAAATTGCTATCCCATTTTTTGAAAGAAAGTGTGCGTTTGTTGTTTGATAATAAAAATCTTCACGTCTAGATGCATGAATAATGTATTCCAAATGTGGTCAATATATTGAATAAATTACATTCTAAGTAAAACACTGTCATTCCCAAAGAAATCTTATCTTTTTAATTACTGTTGGTAAAATACATAAGAGATTGCAGTGCAAATAATCTACATTCATCCTGAGTACTGGTACTTAAATTTGAATGCATTCCAGCTATCCTAGTCATTATATCTTTGAGAAATTTGAGTATGTGTTCAAACTGGGCTTGCATGTCTTTCTGTTCTGTTGAGAATAAGTGCTTGTGTTGCTTATGAGCCAATCTCATAAATAACTGTTGCCAAAATTCGATAAATGGGAGCTGATAAGCAATAATTTGTGTTCTCGTACAATGGATTTTGCCAATGAGATTGTACTAAACACCAAATCAGAGCTGCATGTGCCAATGTTATTCTTTCCTGCATTTTGGTTGAGTGCCAAACATGCATTCATAATTGTGAGTACTCCAAGGCTGTGTTACGGTGTAGTGTCCAGGGCAATGCTAAGTGGGCCATTGGGCTTAAGTTGGTTGCTTTACAGAAATGTTTTTGCTTTGACCAAACATCTGATCCACAAAACAAGTTGGTTTTTACAATACAACCCTGGCAATACCACTGGTGTTGTTATGCAAAGCTCTAAGAATTCGCCAGCATGTTATTGGCAAATGTAGGTTTTGGATTGCAAATGTGTGTAATATCTGCTGTTGAAAGTCCCTCCTCGATTTCATTTTTCCGCTAGTCACATTTCAAATTCATTTTGTGAAAAGTCAAACCTACCTGCCCAGGTAGTATCCACTGCAACATGAAACTTCACGCTTGGTCAAATATAATTTGAAGTAAAAATGGAAACACTAATAATCACGAATTTCACTCTTGTTGAAATTTTCATAACTTTATCGTGATCAGCGAAAGATAGAAGTCACGCACATGATCAGCATTGACCAGCACAGCATTTACCATTTTGGATATTCACTATTTTGAGCCTTATCAGCTCTAATAACTAAAGTCAATTCTTTTGATGATTTAAAAAAAAATAGGCATTTAAAAAATAATTTACTTGATGTTACAATCAGTTGAGGATGGTGTTTAAAAAAATTAGAACACTATTTCATATATCCATGGTATATCCTCCAGGTGTTGATTTATACAGAACAGATATGATAGTGAAATGACTGGTGACACAGTAAAGGTAAATTCAAGTATGTGGAACTTGGTGCAGTACGGATGTATTCTGTATTGTTGATGGTCCTAGTTGGAAGAGAACTGTCAACTGAAAGGAGGGAAACAAGCATCAGGAAGATGTGTGGTCAGCAGTGTACCTTAAACATCTGGAAGATGTGTGGTCAACAGTGTACCTTAAACATCTGGAAGATGTGTGGTCAACAGTGTACCTTAAACATCTGGAAGATGTGTGGTCAATAGTGTAACTTAAACACCAGGAAGATGTGTGATCAACAGTGTACCTCAAACAAGCAAAGTTATCTAGAGACTGTCTGAAGTTCATTTTGGGATGATTGATTACAAACTAAATGCCTTTAATACTGGATGAACATTATTACAATCATGTTCCTGTGAAATGAAGAAAATATCAGAGCTATACTCAGGGTTGAAAAAATCATGATTTAAAAAAGAAATAAAAAAATTTGAATTAAAAAATTTTAATCAGATTTTTTATTTATTTGATTAAAAAAAAATCTGGTATATATACATTTATATAGATGTTTATATTTATAAACTATTTCAAATGTGTTCTATTCAAATCGATTTGGGTACTTATATTAACGGAGGGTACACGATTTTTGCTTATATAAAGTTCTATAATTATAACATAGTTTGATTTACAACAGCAACAAAACTGTCGTCTTAAAATAGATGTATAATTATAATATATTTGATTTGATTTGATATAGCGTCAGATCCAATTTTAAATTGTTCGTGGCACTCATTGGGACGAATCCACCCATTAGACAATGTCCACAAGGCCTCACCCCCTGTAGATGCATAATCTATCTTGGAAAGGAAATCATGCTGTGTGTCTGTGGCTGTAGATGTGATAATTGATGTTTGCTGAGAGCTTGGATTAGCACCTGTCCATGGCTCTGTGTACTCTAAGGGTCTCTAACCAGACTGCAAACTGGTACAGTATTAGGCAGTTGTAGCCCAGACTGTCTCACTTGAGTCAACATACTGAATTGGTAACAACTAGCACAAGCTCTGAGCGGACTTTAACTCAGGGCTTCTGACTTGAAAATGTACTTCCAAATTTGTGTGGATTCAGAAAAGGAAAAGCTCAAACATACACAATGTCATAAAATATTTGACTTTAAATACTGTTAATAATAAAATCTGGAAATAAGGAAACAACATATTACGTCAATACTTTTATTGTACTAAATGATTTCAGAACAGAATCAACATATTTACAAAATGTGCTTGTAAACAATTATTTGGGTTAGATTCAAATAAATCAGCGATTACAAAAATGTAAAAAAAACGGAAATAAAAAAAATCATAAATCAATGATTAAGTTTTTTTGGGGAGTGATTTGATTAAATAATTATTTAAATCAAATGATATATATGATATATATATATATGCACACAATATATGATTCTCTTTAAATCAGATTAACTGCCATCATAATTAGAATCATGGTCTGGTTTACCCAAACTTTTATTATATAGGTTATTCTTAATAGGGCATGTTTATTTTAATCCATACCTATTCCAGCTTTATACTTATATGATTATAGACATCTGACACTGGCAAACTATGCCAAACATCTCCAGTACTCAAAAGCGTATTTAACCAATTATCTCTTAACTGAGCCTGAGTTAGGGGCATGACATCTTTGTCTCAGGTGGCTGGGACAGTTACTGGAATTTATTGTGTTTGTTTAGCAAAGCCAGCAGTTGAGGCATGTTTATTGCAGTTCAAACACAATGGACAAGTATGTCTATTCAGAAGCATTTGTGTGATAGATTAGTGGCTGTGGCACTGGGTCTGTGTGTTCTGTGGCCATTTGTGGCAGTGCTTTCATTGACTGGCACTGCCATGGTAGTTACTGCTGTTGTCTCCTAGTCTGGCAAACTCAGGAGTCTCAGGTCGAGTTGGATACTTGTTGTGGATTGTCTAAGAACCTGAGTGATTACGTTTCAACAAGACCATGCTGTGCATGGCAGTGAATTGGGGGTTTTAAGTTCCCCCTTTGAATCTGGAGCAACTGTGAAGGCAGAAACAAGTCCGCACTTGTATGTCCACAGCCACAATGGTGAGTTATCATTGGAATTGCTCAGAGTGACAGCCACTGGACATTAGCGTTACCTGAGACAGGTCATTGCAAGTCCAGTGTGTGGTCAGTGGTCACTCTGTTATTACCTTGTTATCAGTACTGATTCTACCACAAATACTTGTGTTAAGCAGACAGAGGCTAAAACAACACTTTAGTTTCAGGTCGAACATTCTAGAAGTGACTACACACATCTGTTGGCTTCTTGAGGTCACTCAACTTCACGTAATAATCACTGGTCTCAATGAAGTGATTTTTGCACCATAATCAAGAAACTGTAAAAAAAAACCTGCTATAACAAAGTACATCAATGAATGGTACAGAATAACGACTGGGGGAAAACGTGGATGCTTACATTACTACCAAATCTATATGGTGTACGGACAAAAACACCTCCAGACAAACCCCCCTCCCGACATAAACCTCATGTTCTATATATACATGCTAAATGCAAAGGTTCAGTGTTAACAGATACTGTTAAAAATAAGTATACTACAATTACCTGAATACATGTTTATACACTCTCTATACAGTTTGACATTTTTTATTTCTCTCAGGAAAAGTTAATTAAATATATTTGCTTTTGTCTGTGGGACTTTTGTCTGGAGGGGCTTTTGTCCTGGATTCGTGATATATGAAAGGACCTACATGTATGTATTAGCAGGACATTGGATATAACTGTTTTGCAAAGATTGTAGAAAGAAACGTGAAAAAATGCATTTTTTGGATGACTGAGAGTCTGAGAGACCTCGGCCACAGCATGTCTAGTTGTGAGTGAGACCATAGTAATGGATAGAGTCTGAGAGCCCTCGGCCACAGCATGTCTAGTTGTGAGTGAGACCATAGTAATGAATAGAGTCTGAGAGACCTCGGCCACAGCATGTCTAGTTGTGAGTGAGACCATAGTAATGAATAGAGTCTGAGAGACCTCGGCCACAGCATGTCTAGTTGTGAGTGAGACCATAGTAATGAATAGAGTCTGAGAGACCTCGGCCACAGCATGTCTAGTTGTGAGTGAGACCATAGTAATGAATAGAGTCTGAGAGACCTCGGCCACAGCATGTCTAGTTGTGAGTGAGACCATAGTAATGAATAGAGTCTGAGAGCCCTCGGCCACAGCATGTCTAGTTGTGAGTGAGACCATAGTAATGAATAGAGTCTGAGAGCCCTCGGCCACAGCATGTCTAGTTGTCAGTGAGACCATAGTAATGAATAGAGTCTGAGAGACCTCGGCTACAGCATGGGGCGTCTAGTTGTGATTGAGACCATAGTAATGAATAGAGTTTGAGAGACCTTGGCCACAGCATGGCGTGTCTAGTTGTGAGTGAGACCATAGTAATGAATAGAGTCTGAGAGACCTCGGCCACAGCATGTCTAGTTGTGAGTGAGACCATAGTTATGAATAGAACTACAGCCACTGACATTTACACAATTATGAATAAACTGGAATACATTAATTATTCAGACACCTATGATATGGCAACACCATATAAAGTGTACAGACGTAAGTTCCAAATGGCAACAGGAGAACTTGTGAAACTAAAATTAATGTACCATGGCAAAATAGAAACATTTAAATTAAACCAAGCTATGAATTATAAGAATCCTATGTTCATTTGTATTTATACTTGGAAACACAAAATCAGACGATTGTAACTTATCAGTCTGAAAAAAAACAGTGAATATGGAAGATCTATGTAGCTAGAAACATCATGCACATGCTTAGCCGTGAGGCGTTGTGATCATGGATGGGTTGGATTATTATTACGAAGAGTTCCACTTTGTAATACCTTTTATAATAAAATTTAAAATTTATATATTTTATGCCCATTTCTTATCTGGGACCTACTGTCCAGTTGCCCATTGCAACAACATTTCCAATACGTTACCATTCCATTTGTCAATGTTATGATTTCTGTAGTATATGTTACATTGCTATAAATTGTAGGTACATAATATAGGAGCATGAGGTACTCTTAGGATTCTCTTCCTCTTAGTTTTGGGCCAGTAGAAACATAATCAAATGTTGACATCATCTGAAGAGGTAATTTTATGTAACCGTGCTTGCCCTTCTTAGTTCAGTAGCATATCTATCCAAAGTAAACCTATGGCGGTCCCTTGTTTTGATAATTACTTTTGTGCATCCCTGTTCATGATTATGCTGAATGATTCTGGTTTATTATCAGTTGGCAACTTTATAACTGCACATACTGAGTTATAGATTGACTAACCATTTGTTTTGATGCACATTTAAGCTCAGGTCTCCAAGAATTTAGGCACAATAGAAGTTTTGATCTTCTGCAGGCGGATCTAAATGTGTCACTGACGAGCATTGAGCAACTGCGGAGCCAGCAGGAGACAGAGATGAAGGAAGTGGAGCAGTATGTGGAGCACATCCGCACCCTGTCTGACGAGAGGGAGGTGCTCACGCTTGAGTTTGAGACGGAGAATGAGCAACTGAAGGGACAAGTGGAAGAGCTCAAGACAGAGGTTGATGGTGAGTGACTTTGTGTAGTGTATGAGACATGTGGAGGAGCTCAAGACAGAGGTTGATGGTGAGTGACTTTGTGTTATGTATAAGACACGTGGAGGAGCTCAAGACAGAGGTTGATGGTGAGTGACTTTGTGTAGTGTATGAGACATGTGGAGGAGCTCAAGACAGAGGTTGATGGTGAGTGACTTTGTGTTATGTATAAGACACGTGGAGGAGCTCAAGACAGAGGTTGATGGTGAGTGACTTTGTGTAGTATATAAGACACGTGGAGGAGCTCAAGACAGAGGTTGATGGTGAGTGACTTTGTGTAGTGTATAAGACGTGGAGGAGCTCAAGACAGAGGTTGATGGTGAGTGACTTTGTGTAGTGTATAAGACATGTGGAGGAACTCAAGACAGAGGTTGATGGTGAGTGACTTTGTGTAGTGTATAAGACATGGAGGAACTGAAGACAGAGGTTGATGGTGAGTGACTTTGTGTAGTGTATAAGACATGTGGAGGAACTCAAGACAGAGGTTGATGGTGAGTGACTTTGTGTAGTGTATAAGACGTGGAGGAACTTAAGCCATAGGTTGATGGTGAGTGACTTTATGTAGGATATGAGACAATTGCAGAAGCTCAAGACAGAGGTTGATGGTGAGTGACTTTGTGTAATGTATAAGACACATGGAGGAGCTTAAGACAGAGGTTGATGATGAGTGACTTTGTGTAGTGTATGAGACAAATGGAGGAGCTGAAGACAGAGGTTGATGGTGAGTGACTTTGTGTAGTGTATGAGACAAATGGAGGAGCTCAAGACAGAGGTTGATGGTGAGTGGCTCTGTATCCCATTTTACAGATTTGATTTGATTATATATGATTAAAGTAACCTGTAAGTAACATGTACAAGGTCAACCAGTGGCACAGAATCTGGTTGATTGAATCATGAATCTATTTATCCACTGACAGTCCATTCTGTATTCAAATGTGTGTTCTGTATGCTCTACACAGGTAGATATGTGCGCATACATGTGTAGGTTTGTACATAGACCGTCTGCACACTACACATTAGTAACTGTCCTCCTTTCAGTAGTATTTGTCCCTTGGTGACATTGAGTGACATTTAGTGACATTGTTGCCATTTATTCAGAACAAAAGTTCAACAAAGAGACAGAGTCAATGTTGCTTCAGCAAGGCCTGACGGACATCGCTCGGAGCAGCCCCAGTGAGCAGGTCGCCTACTTGCTCGTGGAGCGTGCTCGGCTCCTTGATGAGCTCGAGGCGGAGCAGGGGCGGAGTGTAGAACGCGAGCATGGCAACAATGCCCTCAAGCAGCGGCTAGAGGAACTACAGCAGGAACTGGAAGAGGAAAAGGAAGACTCTGAGGAAGACTTGGCGGAGGAGCGGGAGAAAACAAGGAAGATGGAGGAGAGCATGAAGGCAGCGCACAAGAAGGAGATGGCAGCCATTGTGGTTGAGAACGAGAAGCTACAGGAGACGTTGAACACTGCCACTAGCAAGGTAGGTCAGTGGATCAGTGGGTCAATCTTTTTCTGGGTTTTGTCATCTTCATTATGCAAATTTTACTCATATGTGTTCTTGTTTTTGTTGGAGCCTGAGGTGTTATACTCAGCCATGGCTCTCAACACCACCGCTGGTTATAAGAAGTTTTTATGCAGTTGCTAATGCAGTGCCCATCCTTGATTTTGTTAAAAAGGGGTACATTGTTATTGAGGTATGTAATTATTCAGGACAGAGCTGCAGGTTTACTGGTTAAGGTTTTCTACAGTCATAGGAACATAATAACGTCACCAGTTAAGAAAGTTAATTTGCTCTATTTTTTTGCAACTATAATGATGCACCTACATACGTCATTGTATTGTAGACAACCCAGTTGGAGAAAGAGGTACATAAGTTGAAGTCATCCCCCTTGCCAGAAGGTATGTCTTATGCTGTCAATTGTCTATCTACTCAGTAACATCAACATGTCACCCTTTGTATTTGTCACCCTTTGTATTTGTCACCCTTTGTATTTGTCTCCCTTTTGCCCCTTTTTATCTTCCCATCTTTACCTTCCCCTGTTCCACTATTCCCCTTGCCTCTCTCCACCTCTCCCAGTATATCACTGTACTTGAATTGGTTTACATCCTGGTGAAATGTCACCTGTCGACTGTTGCAATGTTCTCCTGGGAAGGTCCCACTCTAGGTTCAGCCATTATTTGTGCAGGTTCAGACAAATTACAAGTGAAGAACGACAGACAAGATGAGTCGGCAAGGATGAATGCAAGTGATGTGATGTCTTCAGACGTGGAGAAGCTGAGGCAAGAACTGAGTGAGCTGAAGGCGGAGAACGAGGCTCTCAGGACAAAGGTATGCAGCAAAGTATGACATACTGCCATAGGTATGTGCAGTGAATAGTGTTGAAATCACTGGAGCACTAGTACAACTTAATCATCAATAGTTTAAGATAATTTGTATGGCTTGATATTTTTATTTTTGCATCGATTAAAATGTTTATGTTCATTATTACCATTGTATTGTTATAATAGTCATCCATGCATCCATCTTTCCAACCACCCAACCATCCATTCATCCTTCAATTCAGAACAATGAAGTTTTCTTTATTGTATTGTATTGTATTGTATCCGTCCACCCAATAATCTGTTCATACATCAATTCAGTGCAATATATGAATTGCTTTGTATCCATCCATCCATCCATCCATCCATCCATCCATCAATTCTCTCATCAATCCTGCTGTGCTTCCTTTCATCCATCAATCTATTCTTCCATCCACCCATCCACCACCCCTAACATATACAGTTGAATACGCATCAGTCTGTGATTGTTTGTGTAGATCAGTGAGTTGAATGAGGAGCTGGAGGCAGAGAAGTTGGACACAGAAGACAAAGTGGAGGAGCGAGACAAGACGATCCAGAAGTTGCGGGACGAGATAGAACGACAACACAAATACATTGCAGAACTACAGGTAATTCACAACATCACAACAGCTCTAAACAATTCATTCCTACCTGATATATGGCAACTGTAGATAGTTCATCAGTAATTACTTAATTAATTAATTATAATAGATTCAGTAGTACCAACAATTAATTTCTACTTTTCATCTAACTACTATTTATCTAATTACTATTTATCTAATTACAATTTCTGCTTCTCTAACTGTATCTTACCATATCTGTTTCTATCTCCCTGTCCTGGATCATTGACCAGCCTCCTATGGACCAGGTATGTGTGACTGACAGGTCATCACTCTGCAGGGAACTGAACCATTGTCACCTTGTCTCTGTTTTATGAGCTTTTCATAATGTGACATTTTAAAATGTTGTCCTGTGTTGTAAAATAAACTGTTTATGTGCCAAGTGAAATAGGTCTGCATGTTCTAGAAGCCTCAGTGTCTAAGTGGTGATGTCTGTTGAACTATTTGTTGTGTTGTTTGTGTATGCTGTGGTTGGTAAGAGTACATTTATACAAGCATTACACATATACAAATCTATGTATGCACATTACACAGATTGTTTGGGGCCAATAAAACAAGTGCTATACACGTGTATATATAGCTGTTTGTTCTTTATTTCATCTGCATGCTTCATTTCTCATTTTCTTTGGTGATCCTGATATTTTCAAACCAGAATTTACCATATGTTTTATGTATACACTGTCTTCTGTAGATGGTTGGCCGACTCACATTTAATACAAACTGAGCCTTGTTTATGTTCTGGTGACTATAGTTAATAGTGAACTGTTTCAAATCTGCATAAAAAATGGTCATTCTAACATCTATGATAGCTAACATGATAACATTGTTAAAAAAAATTCACATTCATCATTATATCATCATTCATTCATGTATTTGGGTACACATTGGCATGCTCCTGTTTGACTGATGTTCACCTCTTTAACTTATCCTTCATACCTGTGCACAGTGGTATTAGTCATTTGCTGGCGCCACCTGCATCTGCTTGGTTTTACGCAAGATATTACTGTGATATTCCTAATACACATTTTCATCATAATAACCTATTGCAGCTGTCATTTTATAACCCATGATTTTGATGCATGGTTATTGAAGCACCATGGTCATAATATAATTATTCCAGATGGTTTTTGAAATTTTAGAATCATCTGTGATAGATGACACAATCTCCCTGTGGGTTTTTGTTATATTTGACAAGCATAGTTAACTTGCTATGTCCTTGCAGACTGTCACAAAGAGAAGTACGTCAGACAAGAAGTCACTGGAGATTCAGTTGAACTTTGTAGAACAGCAGCTGGAAGACCTCCAGGGCTCGGAACAGCAGCTGAGAACAGCCAATGTAAGCTTGTCTCATTCTCTCATGTCTGTTCTAACTTGATCATGTCAACAAGTCCACCAGACCTTAGCCTCCATCTAAGGTTATACTGGCACCAATTCAGTGTGTCTATGGTATAGGAACAAGGCCACAATGAACTATGTAAATAGTCTACATAAGTGGTTACCTGGGCCTGACTCACACAGTGCATGTGTAGACTGACCTGTCTGCTTCATATACCTGCTTACTTCATCAGAACATGTGACATGGTTGGCTATAGGCCAGATGTAGATTTGACATGGCACACATATTGTATGCGATGTAAATGAGGCGATTATATCTTATGCAAGTTGTAAATGAATGTAAAAAGAATTGTGTAATAAGTACCTTTAACTGTGCCTCTTTGTGTTGTGGGTGAAGCTTTTACAATGTTCAACTATCCAATCTATCTTATATTTAAGTGCATTTTGAGTCTCGTGGATTACTGTCTGTCACTGTAAGTGATGCTGTGCTGCAATTATTTTGCACAATGCATTAATTTGAGTATGACTTAAACTCAGGATACTATAAATAACTAAATTTATAAATAACTAGATCAGTATAAATAGCTACCAAGTCACGAAGCACTTGCTCCATTTCTCCCAATCCAAGTTGATATTTCTGCAAGCTGAAGTCATCAAAATGATGTAGGTAAGACAAACTTTGTGTGCATATGAAGTAATCATGTGCTCAGTATTTGCATATGTACACATTACAAGTCAAACATACTGACCATCTACCAGGAAGAGATTATCATCATCAGCCATTTTCATAGTATGACAGAGACACTACCCCCCAGCAGACAAATGAACTAGACATGTGGTGTCACCTAGTGTATGAACCAAATATTATTTTGCACCACTTAAACTTTAAATGGAGGAGAACTCATCCACCTTTAATATTATATTATTTGCAGAAAGCTATTACTGAATGAAAATGGAAGCAAAGATTATCCATTATTGTCAGTCTTATATGTGTAAGAATTTGGCAGGCAAAATTGACATTTATTGTTTGTCTTTTCAGAAAAAGTTGCAGTCAGAAGCGGGAGGGCAGCAAGAGAAACGTGAGAAAGAACTGTATGATATTGAGGAGGAAAAGTCAAAACTTTCAGAGGAATTGATGTCATTAAAAGATAAACTTCGCCAAAAAGACCGCCAAATACTAATCCTCGAGGGAAGAGTATCAAGTTCTCCCAGAAGTTCATCTCTTGAACGCCAAACGTCATGTGAAGCCAAAGTCACAGATATAGAGGAGAAGTTAAAGGTAATTACTTTTGTGTTTTGTAGATTTATTTATAAACTGTAATGGAATGAATGTTGGGGGAATTTTTTTCAATTTAAGTACAATGATCAATGAATGTTAGCAGTTTTATTAATCCATTGAATATTAGTAAATAGATATGAAATATTGAGTCATGGAATTACCTCTCAGAATCAGTACTGCAGGCCAAATCTATTAAGTTAAAAAACTACCTGGGCAAATTCTGGTATAACCAGGTGATTTTGTATGATTATGAAGCACCTTATTACTAACCACTGGAACCAGAACGTCTGAACTATTGTTAGAGTCTGAAGACGAAGATCTGATCATTGAGGAACCAAATGGATCCTGTGATCAGAACCATCTTAAGGTATCCTAAGGTTTTATTTTAGGTGCAGCTTATGATACAACTGCAGGAAATTTGTTTTGAGTGACTAACAAAACAGTCAGTGTGTTTAATTTGTTCTGTTACTCGGATAACAATGCTTCTAAGCCTAGCAGATTGCTGGATTCTAATGCTTCATTTTGTCAGCTTCAGCAGTCGGACGAGAAACCCAAGGCACATTTAGAAGATTTTAAACACAGACTACAGACAGTTGTTCAAGGAAAAGAAGAACTAAGACGGCAACTGGAACAGCAGGAGAAGCAAATCAGTGAACTGAAAGATGAAGTAAAGGAAAAGTCAGCCCGACAACGGTTGATGGAAAAGGCCACAGAAGAAATGGAGAGCATTAATGAAGAACTATCAGAAAAGGTAAATATTTTTATCAGATATCATTGGATGAAAAAGTTTTTATGACTAAGAAAATGTGTATTTGTTTTTGTTGCTATATTGACTGGAGCAAGATAACTATTTGTTGTTGCAGCTGTCTCGAACTAATGAGCAGTTTTCAAAGTGCAAGCGAGATCTGGAAGAGGAACAGTACAAAAGTGAAGGTGAGTTTCCGGGTGTTTTGTGCAGTGATCCAAGATTACTTTTGCAGATATCTATTTATTGCCAGTTACTTTTTAAAATGAGATGCAATTGATAATGGTTTTCTTGTGGCAGATTTTAATGGAAGCACATTACAAACAAAGTGAACCTGCAATCTTATGATTGCTATATTGTAGATAATTTATAAAGCAGTTTTAAATGTGAGAATACCAGATGATGATACTGTTTTAGATTATACTTTCATAATAATTTTTAGCTTCACAATATCCAATGATGTTTATTATAGGAAGTGGTTAAAGACTTTAGACAGTCAAACTACTGTGGTTGATGTGACTAGCAAAAATACCCATACATTGGACAGGATAACTTGGTAGTTTATAAGTGACTGTCATGATAACAATATTAAAAAAAAATGTCATGGAAATATCCATCTATGCCTTGGCACTTGGTGTTGCCAGTCAATATCTTGATGGCTTCTGGGACTCTTGAAATTGCAACATAATACTGGCAGTCACAGTAACGTCTAGCGACGCCTTGCCCTTGTATTATGTAATTTAGGACAATTGAAGAAAAAAACACATGTTGTGAACAATTGTACGTAATTGTTCACATAGCATTGCAGACAATTGTGCTTAATAACTACATAGGGTAATTCGATTGTTCATAGAAAGGGTAATAGCAGGGTGAAAAAATAAAACTTATGACCCAAGTGTGGGGGTCGTAGATGAGTCCCTGAAACTTTGGCGTCTGAGATGCAAAGCATCTAGGAGGAGCAGCATAGCATACATTCAAACATAGTCCAGGTCGATTATAATAAAATTGTGTTGGACAGAGAGAGAGATGGAGTTTGAGCAGCAACTGCAGCAAGTACAGTCAGAGACTGAGGCACTGAGACGACAGTTAAATGCTACAGAGACAACACTGAGAAATAAAGATGACGCTACACAGGAGGTGTGTAGGGTCTGATAGTGTATATTACTGTTGTACTTCCTGATATCTATACAGGGTTTATATTTCTTGTGTGGCACATGTAAATGCCGGGAACTAGATTTCTACACACACCAGTCAATTAATTTCCCTCAAAGTTTACACAACTTAAAAATTATTGCACATGTATTTTTAAATTGGTTTGTCACTTCACATTTTATATACTTTAAATTTGTACACTTCAAATTTAATAACGCTTTTTATAGGTTGTGGCTATTTCTTATTAGTTTCAATCTTTGCAAGTCGAGTTGTTAACTACAGGTTCAGGTGAAGTCAGATGACCATGCACAGATGTTGGAAGAAAACATGGAGGCCATCACAAGACAGTGGGAAACTGATAAAGAGAACTGGTCTCAGAAACTGGAACAGTCAGCCAGTGAAATAAAGATGCTGAAAGATACTTTATCCCAGAAGGAACTGGTATGTGTTGGACATGAGAGGAAACATTGTAAAAAGGGGCTGCAGGGACATTTGTTGGGATAAAGCAGACAGGGAGATTTATTAGGAAAGAACCATGCAAGCAGGTTGGTGGGAAATAAAGCAGATGGGATTGTTTCAACAAGTTTCACATGAATAATTTTGCATTGATTACCAGCGGCATTATCATTTGTGTTGAATGTCACTTGAAGCTGAGAAATTGAAATGTTGTTCTCAAATGCATCTTCTGTATGAAAGTTGGTGGGTTATTAGGGTCAGATCTAGGGTTTGGTCTTAGGGAGAGACATGAAGTCTACCTGGATATTTTTGAGTAATCAAGAAAAGCAGGTCATCACGTAATTTTACGTGTTTACACTGTGTGTAAAGTCAAGAAAGCTACTCTGGTCAGTTTTGTTGTCATACCCTTTTAAGTGAATTACAACAAATTTGTCATAGAGTTTAAAAGTCAGTTGGAAATGAAGCGAATGAGTGATGTATATTTGACATACTAAATATGCCAGATGTCAGTGATTAACTTTTGCAGGAAATGTCCCGATTCAAAGAAGATGCTGCCATGCTGAGAACAAAGAAGGCAGATATGGAGAGAGAGATGGTGACATTGAAACAGCAGAACTTTCTGGAGAAGGATGAGTTGGAGAACGAGATAGAGAAGATGAGAGAGCAACACCTGTTAGACAAGACAGAACTAGAGGGGATGATAGAGAGTATGAGGAAGCAGGATGTGTTGCAAAAGACAGACATGGAGAGGGAGTTAGGGGCATTGAAACAACAGGACTTGGTGCAGAAGAAACAACTCAACGAAGAAGTCAAGGAGGTAATAATGTATTTCAAGGCATTTAATATTTTTAAGATATGTACAAAATAGCTTTAGACATTGAATTTATATTTTTGTTATAACCTTGTACAACAAATAGAAGGATATTCTGATTTAATTCATTATTATTTTCAACAACTTTGGGTTTCTTTGTAGCCAACAGGTTGAAGTTATTCTTGTTTGTTTATGGAATGAGCAAAGCATAATTTGGAATACAAAAATTGAAGATGAAAATTTTTATGAATGTTACGTTGTTCTTTTTTTTGGTTAGAATTTGTTAACATTCAGTAAAATAAACTTCCAAAAGAAATATCCACTAATTTCCATGTTTATATTGTAAACTTGTTTTTGTAGATACTGTAAACTTTTTTTATTTTATGTCAGTATTGTAAATGTTTGTGATGTTGATATTGTAAACATGTATTCATGCTGATATTATACATTATTTTTTATGTTGTAAACTTGTGTCATGTCGATATTGTGAACTTGTTTCAGGCGGAATCAAATGCTCATATAACTAAATTGGAGGATGAAATCAAAACATTGACAAGAAATGGTGAAAACGAAAAAGTAAAATGGGCAAGGAAACTGGAAGAGATGGCTGATGAACTGAAACAAGTGAAACAGGACTTGTTTGACAAGAAGCAGGTGGGCAATTAATAGATGGTTTTTGCAGAATAATAAAAAAATGTAATATTAACCTTGATCAGCTTGCTGTATAATGTGCATGTAAAACATTTTTTTATTATATTTTTATTTTATTTCCTGGCTCCCTCATTTCAACAAAGGGTTAGGCTGCTCATGAAATACTGTACTGGGTATAACAGGTATCTAGCACATGAATACAGGTGTCATGAGGTGTGCAGTCTGCGCCAACAAAGGGAAACACTTGTATTATACTTATTCTAGTATCAAAGTATACTGTTCACATCAAATTGTTCAAAACACATTTCTATTTCTATGAAAAGTGCTCTTAAAAGAAGTGTGTGCCCTTCTATTGCATAGAATAATTTTACAAACAAAATTAAAACTCCAGAATGTAGGGTTCACACAAAATTTTTTGACAGGTTATAATCAAAGATCATGAGTCAAGGGCAATATCCTGGGATAGAACAATTGCACAATGACTATACGCCAAAAAAATAGATAGGTAATCAAAGTTAGCTAATGTGTGTCACTACAGAGCTTAAAAGACAATGTCATGTCCCAAAACAAAGCAGCATTGTCCAGGTAACAGTGTAATGGGCTGTCATACTAAATATGGCTGGCAGGATTGATTTGGAGCTATGACAGTGAGACGACATTACCATGACTAACCAGCAATACCCTGAATATGTCTGAAATGTGATCTGAAAAGTGAACACAACACACATAGAATAAAGAAAGCAATGAGTATGAGTATGAACTGATGAGACTGATGTGTTGTTGCTGTCTCAATGTGACATAATGTAGTTGATGCAGGAGATGTCTTAGTGTGACACAATGTTGCTGCAGGAGATGTCTCAGTGTGACACAATGTTGCTGCAGGAGATGTGTCAGTGTGACACAATGTTGCTGCAGGAGATGTCTCAGTGTGACACAATGTTGCTGCAGGAGATGTGTCAGTGTGACACAATGTTGCTGCAGGAGATGTCTCAGTGTGACACAATGTTGCTGCAGGAGATGTCTCAGTGTGACACGATGTCGTTACTGCAGGAGATGTCTCAGTGTGACACAATGTTGCTGCAGGAGATGTCTCAGTGTGACACAATGTTGCTGCAGGAGATGTCTCAGTGTGACACAATGTTGCTGCAGGAGATGTCTCAGTGTGACACGATGTTGTTACTGCAGGAGATGTCTCAGTGTGACACAATGTTGCTGCAGGAGATGTCTCAGTGTGACACGATGTTGCTGCAGGAGATGTCTCAGTGTGACACAATGTTGCTGCAGGAGATGTCTAAGTGTGACACAATGTTGCTGCCGGAAATGTCTCAGTGTGACACAATGTTGCTGCAGGAGATGTCTCAGTGTGACACAATGTTGCTGCAGGAGATGTCTCAGTGTGACACAATGTTGCTGCAGGAGATGTCTCAGTGTGACACAATGTTGCTGCAGGAGATGTCTCAGTGTGACACGATGTTGTTACTGCAGGAGATGTCTCAGTGTGACACAATGTTGCTGCAGGAGATGTCTCAGTGTGACACAATGTTGCTGCAGGAGATGTCTCAGTGTGACACAATGTTGCTGCAGGAGATGTCTCAGTGTGACACGATGTTGTTACTGCAGGAGATGTCTCAGTGTGACACAATGTTGCTGCAGGAGATGTCTCAGTGTGACACAATGTTGCTGCAGGAGATGTCTCAGTGTGACACAATGTTGCTGCAGGAGATGTCTCAGTGTGACACAGTGTTGCTGCCGGAAATGTCTCAGTGTGACACAATGTTGCTGCAGGAGATGTCTCAGTGTGACACGATGTTGTTGCTGCTGGGGATGTCTCAATGTGACATGATGTTGTTGCTGCAGGAGATGTCAGAGCTGCGTGAGGAGTGTGCCACAATGAGAGGCGACAGAGGGAAGCTGAGGATGGAGCTGGAGACAGCACAGGAACAACAGCAGAGACACTCAACCACCAACAAACAACTCAGTCTCGACAACTCTGAGGTACGTGGCTTTTACATTACAGTTTTCCGATGTATTTTTGTGTTTTACTTTATTTTATTGGCTTTTGGCTTTGCTGTATTTGTATAGATATTGTTGTTCATCATAAAACACACAGAATGTAATGCTCTTCTTATGGAATGAGCAAAGGTCTATTAATAAAGAATACTAATAGTTTGGCCCACGTTTTTTAAATTGTAATAGTAATATGTCCAGTATGGATGTTATGGTTCTATAATGAAAAGTGTATGGAATTAGATGTGGGTTATATCTATGCTGTATTTATATAGATATTTTTGTTCTTCATAAAACGCAGCACATTCTGGTCGTGCAACAGTTGCAGTTGAAGCTGCATGGACTGGAAGAGTCAGTACGCAGTCTGGAGGTGGCCAAGAATTTGCTACAGAAGGTCAGTGCTGAAACATTATCCCATTCATTAAACTTTAATGTAATTTCGTGCATGGCTACTTTGTCTTCCTGTGGCCTGCTGCAGTGTGGTGGTGGTGTTTTGATTTGTGAGACGTGTGGTGCGGTGTTGACAGAAATGTCTGGAGCCTCCAGCGGTGGACGAGATGAAACAGAGACTCGACCCGAACGCTGTTGGCATGAAGGCTCTGGAGAAGAGGGCAGAGGTTGCAGAGAAACAGGTGAGACAGGTGGCAGCACCAGTCCAACAGTGTGGTTGAATCATGGGTTAATATCAGGTCAACTGTTTTCATTGCATTGTTCACAGACCTGTTAAAACTATAGGAACAGGTGTTGGTTTTCATTATTTGGGGCCATTCCGTTTAAAAACATTTGGCTTCAGCTTAATGGAATATTTAATTACTAAGTGTTTGTCAGAGAAATAATCTTAAGAACCCTTTGTGTGACACTAATACCCTTTAAATATCATGTAGCTTAATGTGGTTTCTGTGCTACATTGGATGAGTAATTTGTTTTGTACCAAACCGGATGTTTTGAATGAGAACATGCCCCATTACCACTGCTGTTGAGATGTCTGTGTGGTTATTGATTTCTGTAGGCCCGTCTAGTCATGCATGGTCAGTGAACCATGACGTATTCACACCTGCCTTTCTCAATAGATGTTTGTCTGCTGTGCAGGAATTGATTCAGTTTTTTTCACTTATGCAATTACCAGTCACATTAACCCTTTTCTCCTGATGCATGTCACGCCATAGGTGATTCACTGTTTTTGCATCAGTATATGATGGCTTGTATGGAAATATTTGTGTATTTGAGCTTTACTGTACAGAGAAACGTTTAGATTAATGATAGATTGCTGCCAGTGCATTGCTGTCTGGCTGTGGGTTATGACTAACTGTGCAACTGCTTAAAGTGTTGTATGTGAATATTGTGGTGAATATTGTCGGGTAATAACCACAGCTGTCTTGTGTTGTGTGGTCTGAACTAATTGACCATAGTTGTCCTTCATCATGTGAATGTTTTAAATAAATGACCACAGCTGACCAGTGCTGTGTGGTTTTGTGAAGTAAATGACTGCAGCTGTGTGGTTATGTGAACTAAATTACCACAGCTGTCCTGCCATGTCTGTAGTGGGAGAACCTGAGCAGTGAACTGTTCAAAGCACAGTCTAAGTCCGACCATCTGCAGCAAGAGCTCTCCAGTCTCAAGAGTAAGCTTCACTCGAGAGAGAGTGAGATTATTCGTCTACACAAACAGCTGGAGAGGGAAACAACAAAATGGTATGCTTTAGGATATGTATATATGTATTAATTAGAATATTATCCTTGTAATGTATTGGTGGTATAAAACATATTGATTTATAATATAATTATGTAATGGCTTTGCTTCCAACTTTATGTGATACTCTCTTGAAAGAACATTATTGAATTTCTGGACTTGGAAACTACTGTACTATTTATGTATATGTTTTATGTACAACAAACAAACTTTTATGGATATGGGGCTATATAAACACACACACACACACACACACACACACACACACACACACACACACACACACACACACACACACACACACACACACACACACACACACACACACACACACACACACACACACAATATATATATATACATATATATATATACATAATTATATGTATACATATATAAATTATATATATATATATATTATAACATATGTAATATAATAACTGAGACGAAGTCAATAATGGTTACATACTGTGCTATGAATGTACCAGACTTTATTGTGTATATAAAAATATAAAAAAGTTACATACATTCCTATATTAATCATGTCATCAGTTGCCGTGCCAATGAGATGTTGATGCGACTTGAGCAGCAGATCGTGTCGCTGAAAGAAAAGGAGAAGACACTGCACAACAAGAACTCAGAGCTGCAGCATCGACTCATTGATGTCGAGGGCAAGTTGGAGGTCTCGCTGAATGGACAGAGGGCTAACACTGACCAGGTCAGTTGGTCACTCAAGTTGCTAGAAGTACTCTATACTATGCATCATGTACTATGCTGTCATTGTGCCCTTGTGTTGCACCCTAGTTACTGTCTGGAGTTGGTTTTATTCAATTGTGTTCTCATGCGAGGTAGTTTGTAGAATTGAATGATCTGCATTATAAATGTTTCTGCCATGAGTCATGTGGTTGAGAGTCCACGATTGATTACACATTTACCCCCTGTGTAGGATCCGTTAATTCCCCTGGCATACACAGCAGGTAGCAGGGACTTTTCTCTCCCCTCTTCTTTTCCTGTCGCTTCTCTTTCCTTCCCCTTTCCTCTTCTTTTCGTGTCCCTTCTCTTTCCTGCTCCTCTCCTCTTCTTTTCATGTCACTTCTCTTTCCCTCTCCTCTCCTCTTCTTTTCATGTCGCTTCTCTTTCCCTCCCCTCTCCTCTTCTTTTCCTTTCCCTTCTCTTTCGTTCCCCTCTCCTCTTCTTTTCCTGTCCCTTCTCTTTCCCTCTCCTCTTCTTTTCCTTTCCCTTCTATTTCGTTCCCCTCTCCTCTTCTTTTCCTGTTGCTTCTCTTTCCCTCTCCTCTTCTTTCCCTCCCCTCTTCTTTTCCTGTCGCTTATCTTTCCTTCCCCTCTCCTCTTCTTTTCCTGTCCCTTTTCTTTCCCTAACTTCTTCTTTTTCTGTCCCTTCTCTTTCCCTCTCCTCTTCTTTTCCTGTCCCTTCTCTTTCCCTCTCCTCTCCTCTTCTTTTCCTGTCCCTTCTCTTTCCCTCTACTCCTCTTCTTTTCCTGTCCCTTCTCTTTCCCTCCCCTTTCCTCTTCTTTTCCTGTCCCTTCTCTTTCCCTAACCTCTTCTTTTTCTGTCCCTTCTCTTTTCCTCTCCTCTCCTCTTCTTTTCCTGTCCCTTCTCTTTCCCTAACCTCTTCTTTTTCTGTCCCTTCTCTTTCCCTCTCCTCTTCTTTTCCTGTCCCTTCTCTTTCCCTCTACTCCTCTTCTTTTCCTGTCCCTTTTCTTTCCCTCCCCTTTCCTCTTCTTTTCCTGTCCCTTCTCTTTTCCTCTCCTCTTCTTTTCCTGTCCCTTCTCTTTCCCTAACCTCTTCTTTTTCTGTCCCTTCTCTTTCCCTCTCCTCTCCTCTTCTTTTCCTGTCCCTTCTTTTCCCCGCTCCTCTCCGCTTCTTTACCTGTCCCTTCTCTTTCCTGCTCCTCTCCTCTTCTTTTCCTGTCCCTTCTCTTTCCCTCTCCTCTCCTCTTCTTTTCCTGTTGCTTCTCTTTCCCTCTCCTCTTCTTTCCCTCCCCTCTTCTTTTCCTGTCGCTTATCTTTCCTTCCCCTCTCCTCTTCTTTTCCTGTCCCTTTTCTTTCCCTAACTTCTTCTTTTTCTGTCCCTTCTCTTTCCCTCTCCTCTTCTTTTCCTGTCCCTTCTCTTTCCCTCTCCTCTCCTCTTCTTTTCCTGTCCCTTCTTTTTCCCGCTCCTCTCCGCTTCTTTACCTGTCCCTTCTCTTTCCTGCTCCTCTCCTCTTCTTTTCCTGTCGCTTCTCTTTCCTTCCCCTTTCCTCTTCTTTTCGTGTCCCTTCTCTTTCCTGCTCCTCTCCTCTTCTTTTCATGTCACTTCTCTTTCCCTCTCCTCTCCTCTTCTTTTCATGTCGCTTCTCTTTCCCTCCCCTCTCCTCTTCTTTTCCTTTCCCTTCTCTTTCGTTCCCCTCTCCTCTTCTTTTCCTGTCCCTTCTCTTTCCCTCTCCTCTTCTTTTCCTTTCCCTTCTATTTCGTTCCCCTCTCCTCTTCTTTTCCTGTTGCTTCTCTTTCCCTCTCCTCTTCTTTCCCTCCCCTCTTCTTTTCCTGTCGCTTATCTTTCCTTCCCCTCTCCTCTTCTTTTCCTGTCCCTTTTCTTTCCCTAACTTCTTCTTTTTCTGTCCCTTCTCTTTCCCTCTCCTCTTCTTTTCCTGTCCCTTCTCTTTCCCTCTCCTCTCCTCTTCTTTTCCTGTACCTTCTCTTTCCCTCTACTCCTCTTCTTTTCCTGTCCCTTCTCTTTCCCTCCCCTTTCCTCTTCTTTTCCTGTCCCTTCTCTTTCCCTAACCTCTTCTTTTTCTGTCCCTTCTCTTTTCCTCTCCTCTCCTCTTCTTTTCCTGTCCCTTCTCTTTCCCTAACCTCTTCTTTTCCTGTCCCTTCTCTTTCCCTCTACTCCTCTTCTTTTCCTGTCCCTTTTCTTTCCCTCCCCTTTCCTCTTCTTTTCCTGTCCCTTCTCTTTTCCTCTCCTCTTCTTTTCCTGTCCCTTCTCTTTCCCTAACCTCTTCTTTTTCTGTCCCTTCTCTTTCCCTCTCCTCTCCTCTTCTTTTCCTGTCCCTTCTTTTTCCCGCTCCTCTCCGCTTCTTTACCTGTCCCTTCTCTTTCCTGCTCCTCTCCTCTTCTTTTCCTGTCCCTTCTCTTTCCCTCTCCTCTCTTCTTCTTTTCCTGTTGCTTCTCTTTCCCTCTCCTCTTCTTTCCCTCCCCTCTTCTTTTCCTGTCGCTTATCTTTCCTTCCCCTCTCCTCTTCTTTTCCTGTCCCTTTTCTTTCCCTAACTTCTTCTTTTTCTGTCCCTTCTCTTTCCCTCTCCTCTTCTTTTCCTGTCCCTTCTCTTTCCCTCTCCTCTCCTCTTCTTTTCCTGTCCCTTCTCTTTCCCTCTACTCCTCTTCTTTTCCTGTCCCTTCTCTTTCCCTCCCCTTTCCTCTTCTTTTCCTGTCCCTTCTCTTTCCCTAACCTCTTCTTTTTCTGTCCCTTCTCTTTTCCTCTCCTCTCCTCTTCTTTTCCTGTCCCTTCTCTTTCCCTAACCTCTTCTTTTTCTGTCCCTTCTCTTTCCCTCTCCTCTTCTTTTCCTGTCCCTTCTCTTTCCCTCTACTCCTCTTCTTTTCCTGTCCCTTTTCTTTCCCTCCCCTTTCCTCTTCTTTTCCTGTCCCTTCTCTTTTCCTCTCCTCTTCTTTTCCTGTCCCTTCTCTTTCCCTAACCTCTTCTTTTTCTGTCCCTTCTCTTTCCCTCTCCTCTCCTCTTCTTTTCCTGTCCCTTCTTTTTCCCGCTCCTCTCCGCTTCTTTACCTGTCCCTTCTCTTTCCTGCTCCTCTCCTCTTCTTTTCCTGTCCCTTCTCTTTCCCTCTCCTCTCCTCTTCTTTTCGTGTCCCTTCTCTTTCCCGCTCCTCTCCTCTTCTTTTCCTGTCCCTTCTCTTTCCCTCTCCTCTTCTTTTCCTGTCCCTTCTCTTTCCCACTCCTCTCTTCAGGGAGCTTTTAGTGTCTCTTCTGAAAGACAGATAAAATGGGATGAACAAAGTTGTCTAAACTTTGAAACAGCGGCAGGTGGACTGGAAGTCTAGTCGGATGCTCTAAGCACCAAGTCTAGTCGGACGCTCTAAGCACCAAGTCTAGTCGGACGCTCTAAGCATCAAGTCTAGTCGGATGCTCTAAGCACCAAATCTAGTCGGACGCTCTAAGCATCAAGTCTAGTCAGATGCTCTAAGCACCAAGTCTAGTCGGATGCTCTAAGCACCAAGTCTAGTCGGACGCTCTAAGCACCAAGTCTAGTCGGAGGCTCTAAGCATCAAGTCTAGTCGGATGCTCTAAGCACCAAGTCTAGTCGGATGCTCTAAGCACCAAGTCTAGTCGGACGCTCTAAGCACCAAGTCTAGTCGGACGCTCTAAGCATCAAGTCTAGTCGGATGCTCTAAGCACCAAGTCTAGTCGGATGCTCTAAGCACCAAGTCTAGTCGGACGCTCTAAGCACCAAGTCTAGTCGGACGCTCTAAGCACCAAGTCTAGTCGGATGCTCTAAGCACCAAGTCTAGTCGGACGCTCTAAGCATCAAGTCTAGTCGGATGCTCTAAGCACCAAGTCTAGTCGGATGCTCTAAGCACCAAGTCTAGTCAGATGCTCTAAGCACCGCTGCTGCACCCCTAGCCTTGCCTAGCAAACTCATGTGTTAATGTTATGTATCTGGTGAAACAGTTGTATGTGAATCCTGTTTACATCTACCGGTAGTGTTTCCCTATAACAGCCATTGAAACAAGTGCACATGGGTTGTGCTGAATGAAACATGGAGCGATAGAATCAGTGAGTGGTGTCTCTGTGTGTGAATATTAAATATCGCTGATAATAACAGAACAATAAATAGAAATTATTGCACTTAACAAAATGTCTGTCTAATGAGCGTTCTATCTGAATCAATAATAACCACTTGTACTGATTATGTGTGGTTAGTTCATGGAAACAAGTATTGTTTTTTGATGTGACGGCATTGCTGTAGGCATGGTCTTTTCAGTAATTGTTCTATTACTCAGACATCACCACCAATACAGAAGACCGTGATAGAAGACGGGGACAAGGAAGATGTCAAAGGTGATGACACACAAGTGGAGACGCTGCAGCAGCAGTTGGCAGATCTTCAGGCCAGATATGATATTCAGCTGCATAAGTACACTGAACGCAAGATGCGCACGAAAGTGAAATTGCATAGAGCTAGGTGAGTGTGTAGGATTGTTTCCAGCTGTCGATAGATGTATCTATGTGTCAACAGCTATATCCAATCTGTCAGCTACTATCTCCAGTTGTACCCAATGATCAGCAATACTCTAGCTGTTTTCAGCCAACATCTACTATCTCCCACTGTCAGCAACTGTTTCCAGCTGTCAGCAACCATGTGAAGCTGTTAGCAACTACCTCTAGTTGTTTGCAACTGTTTCCAGCTGTCAGCAACTATGTGAAGCTGTCAGCGACTACCTCTAGTTGTCAGCAACTGTTTCCAGCTGTCAGCAACTATGTGAAGCTATGAGCAGCTACCTCTAGCTGTCAGCAACTATGTGAGACTAGCAGCAGCTACCTCTAGCTGTCTGCAACTGTTTCCAGCTAACAGGAACTATGTGAAAATGTCAGCGACTACCTATGGTTGTCAGCAACTGTTTCCAGCTGTAAGCAACTATGTGAAACTATCAGTAGCTACCTCTAGGTGTCACCAACTATGTGAAACTATTAGCAGCTACCTCTAGGTGTCACCAACTATGTGAAACTATTAACAGATACCTCTGGATGTCAGCATTGTTTCCAGTGGTCAGAAGCTATGTGAATCTGTCAGCAGCTACCTCTAGCTGTTAGCATCTGTTTCCCTATCATCATCAATTGTCAATGAATGTTTCACACTATCAACAAATGTATCTGTCAGCAACCATTCCAAGCTGTCAAATAGTAAGTTGTTCCAGCAAATTGTCACTAACTCTCAGCAGTTGTCCTCAGCTGTCAACTGTTGTTCCTAACATACAGTAAATGCCTCAAACTGTCACCAACTGTATCTAGTTGTCAACTACTATCTTCGGCAGCAACTGTCAGCAACTGCTGGACCGTGTTTGGCAGACAGTAGCAGGCTGTCAACTGTTATACGGTTGCCCTAGTTCCCCGTCAGTCTAACATGCAACATGATAATGTATGCATTAATAATTCACATTCACTGATAAATCACTTGACACATCGTCTTCCATGTTCTGTCAAGTTCAGACGCCAGTTCCTTGTCACAAGTGACTGACGTGAATGTTTGTGCCAACAGGGAGGTGTTTGACTCGGAGAAGACTCGTCTTCGCTCACAGCTCGAGTCTTCGCAGCACAGTTTCGCGACGGTGAAGAAACAGTACGCCGAAGTGGAGGTTTGGCAGCGCCATCTACAAGACGGAAACATCAAACTGCTGGCAGAGAAAGGGAAGCTCCTTACTCAGTACGTACACCAAGGGATGATAGCAGGGACCTTATTTCTTCATTTTAGCATTTTATTTCTCCAGAATCGATTAAGTCGTTCATGGAATATTAATGTATTTAGCAAATCTAGACTCTAGTTCTGTTAACTACAACCTCATGCAAGGCACTTCTGGTACTAAACCGAATAATAATAATATAATAAATGTTTTATTTCAGGCAAGAGCTCATATATATATATATATATACAAGAAAAAAAAACAAATATACACACATGTTGAACATTAAAGGTACATGTAGTGAGAATAATTTTTTTTTATATAAATATAAATGCATGTCATACAGTCAAAGTATATACGTACTAGGCTAGCGCTGGGCCTAAAATCTGTTTAGCCAATTTGGCTAAAGGTTAAAATTTTCTTTAGCCAAATGAGATTTTGTTTAGCCATTTTTTTTAGCAGACACTAAGATGACAAAACGTCAAAATGCAAAACATGACATAAAATAATGTGTTATGGCCTAGTAAAAAAAGAAACTAGTTTCTTGTCCCCGCCCTTTTCCTTTTTTGTATCTGCCTCCTTTTTTATTTACTACTGAAAAAGATTATTTAAAAAAGTTTTTCCGGTTTTGTGAAGAAATCTTTGTCCAAAATTTGCTGTACGAAGTACTGTTATACTCTTTCAGTTCACTCGTTATTCATCATACAAGGTGTAGGGATGTATGTGCATTCTACAGAGTCTAAAATAAGATTCGAATGATGATGCCTTGCATTAAATAGTCTTGGCAGAATCATTTACAAAATTCCAGTCTCAATCAGTATAAATGCCATTCAGGTGTATGCATGTGATACATACTAATGAAACCATGGCCAAACCTGCACATGACATTCATAAATATATTCAACATTGCGTTTGCTTCTTTCTAGTCAATTTAAGTAGTTCCGGTGTAACAGGTATGTGCCATATTACATTTACGTAAATGTTTCTATTCATCTGCCATTCCCACCAAAAAGTAATGTATTTGACAATGGAATAGCAGATTATAATAGTAATATACATCACTGGCATGTTCCATATTGCATCGATAAAAACTACAGCTTATCAACCACAGTGAACATCTAAGACATAGCGGCCATCTTCGAAACTAATACCAAAAAATTCATAAATAATAAGGGCCTCCCTCTAACTTAAAAAAGTCCGGACGAGAAACTAGTTTCTTTTTTCTAGGCCTAATATACGATATATTATATAAACATAATATACGTATATTAAACATATAGATAGTCACAAGAGAACATGAACAGCTTGAAGGCGCAATCCTGGTATATACACCGCACAGATCTTGAAGGCTTCCTCATGAAAGCGTTCTTAGCTGTCAGGAGACGGCACATCGCTTTCGTTAACACGGTCCGCATATGGGCGATAATCGCCGAGTTCGCGTGATCGTTCGTGGTGACGAAGTCTATCTGTCTCTGGCGCTTCGGCAGTAACATCGATCTCCGGTGGTCTGCAGATATCTCGGGTTTTGCCAAGTCTTCTTGGGCTTGACGCAGTCCCGGTGACAAACACGTTCTTGCTTTCGCATGCACGCAAACTTTGTACGAACCAGTCCGCTTTTTTCTTTCCGCGATCTTCGCCGGCCGAAGTACATTTACGAATCATTTTAACCGATAACAAATTGAAAAACTGCGAGGAAGTGAGCTCCCGCATTCTAAGGTTATAATATTATTTGTTTAGCTGCCCAGCAGGACGCAAACTTTCGCCGAGAGCAATTAAATCATTGGCTTATCGCCGGGCAATTATAGATTAGGGGGCGCGAAAAACAATTCCACGGGTGGCGGGCAGCTATGATTCACGCGTTCACCGCCGCTTCCACGACAATGCGCGTTAACGTGGTCGTAAAAGCGTTTCGCCAAATTGGCGAAGAGTTTTGTTTTCCTTTCGCCAAATGGGAAACCGTTTCGCCTATGGCGCAATTGGCGATCGGCAGCGCTAGCCTAGACGTAAAATAAGTTAGAATAAAAAAGTACATGTCATGAATTAAAAACATACAATTGATCAATCCAATGTTTAATCATTGGACTTCGATAAGTCAAAGTGTAAAAATTATTAACAAAAACTGGATTATCGGACTTTTCTAACCAGCATAAAAGGCTAAATATTGATGAGCAAATGCGTTCATTAAAGGATTTTACATAATTAGTAGCAAATGTATGACTTGCACTACAACGGGGTGACAAGTTATGTAAAATTCTAAAACTGTTGTTATAAGCAACAGTAATATCTTTCAGACCCAAAGACTTTAGGTATAAATTGAACCACAGTATGAATTAAGTTGTTTTAATGGTACTATTGCATATGTTAAATTTTCTGGCTAAAACATTTGCCTGCGCATAAATATATCTTTTCTGCCTGGCAATATCATCATCATCAGTAAGGTTATTGTTTATAATATGGCCAAGGTATTTAAATTTCTCACTGTGAAGTAATGTATGGTTATTGATAACAACAGGGTGAATATTTTTCTTGTCCTCAAGTTTGTTATCAATAACCATACAGAAAGATTTATTGGCATTATATGTTATATCAAACCTATAGCCGTACTCTGCACAACAATCGGTGAGTTTTCTCAACCCAGCAACACTAGGTGAAAAAACACAAAGATCATCGGCATTCATCATATGGTTCATTGTGGTGCCTGCATAAAGACAATCAATTTGTGGTTTATTAAAATTTACACTTTAGTCATCCATGTAAACATTAAAAAGATGTGGAGAAAGGATTCTACCCTGCTTAACACCGTTTGAAATGGGAAAAAAAAGCTACGACACAATCTGACAGTGAATTCCTGAGTGCTGTACCAGTAATAGAGAATGCGCACAATAAAAGAAGGACATCCCTGGTCAATTAGTTTGGTGAATAGTTTACTATGGTTGGTTTTGTCAAAGGCCTTAGAGGCATCCAGCATAGTGACATACATAGGTGAGCCATTCGCTATGTAGTGTTAAAAGAGTTCTTTTAATAAAAAATATGAGCATTTCAGTTGAGTGGTGCTTTTTAAATCCAATTTTTTTTTACACATGTAGTTAAAAAAGTAGAAACCCTGGATAATATCAAAGATTCAAATAATTTACTAGCAGTTGTGACGAGAGCAATGGGTCGGTAGTTGTTGTTATCCGACAGGTCACCAGCCTTATTTTTAATTATGGGGGCTATGATTATAATCATCATAGCATCCGGTAAAAAAATGTGACTTAACACGCTGCTATATAACAGTGACATGAGAACATGAAGTTTTTCATTTGCATATTTAAAATGTTCGTTACTTACACTATCATAACCCGGGGTTTTGCCTATAGGCATTGCTTGTATTATATCTTGAATTTCCTTAACATTAACAATCATTTGAACATTAAAATGTACATTGCTACAGTATTCATTGATCTTCTTGATGTTGACTGGAGAGCCAGGTATAGAGTTAAGTAGGGACTGATAATGATGAAGCCACATATTCTTTACATTTGTGACACCGGAAGCACCACCAACATTGCTAGGATTTGGCAACCTGGCATTATTCATGTTTTATGTCCTTCCAGAAGTTTTTCAATCATTATTGCATAGTTTAGAAGCAAGTCGTTCAGCTTTAAGAATTTCAGCATTTTTGTCACAGACTTTTGTTGTGTTGTATTGTAAACTTGTGCTGTTTTGTAATTTCTCCCCACATCCAATGGTTTGCTATTCAGTGTGATGTGCAGGACTCTCTATAAGAATACTACACAGGCGTTTCCTGGCATATACGCTTTATGTAGAAGATACAGGCCAAATTGTGAGCATGTTCCAAATTTTTATATGACAGCTATGTATCTTACATGTGTGCACATGCATGGGTATTGTTGTATGTTATATAGGAAACTGTCCGATTGTATGTTTGGTGGCGGTGACTGAGGACTGCTAAGTGAATAAGAGATTGCACTGGTTGCGTAATCCCCTGTTGTATACTGATTGACACTTTGTCATTTCAGGATCAGTGAGTTGGAGGATCGGCAGGCTAGCCATAACAGACAGCTGTCAATCATGCGGGTACGTGTGCAATATCTCGAAGATGAAAATCGCAACCTGCAGGAACGCATCATGTTCGTGATGAAACAGAAACAGACGATGGGACGACTACTGGAGGAATACCAGATGGACAGGGAGACACAGGTAACATAATGGACACTACACTTTACAGTACACACATCTAGGCAACAGAGTACACACAACACCTTGCTGTAAGCACACCTAGGAAACGTAAAGGACACTACACCTTGCTGTAGACATACCTAGGTAATAAAGAGGACACAACACTTTGCTGTAGACATACCTAGGTAATAGAGAGGACACAACACTTTGCTGTCGACATACCTAGGTAATAGAGAGGACACAACACTTTGCTGTAGACATACCTAGGTAATAGAGAGGACACTACACCTTGCTGTAGACATAATTAGGTAATAGAGAGGACACTACACCTTGCTGTAGACATACCTAGG
This sequence comes from Lamellibrachia columna, assembly GCA_963662155.1. Classification (NCBI taxonomy): domain Eukaryota; kingdom Metazoa; phylum Annelida; class Polychaeta; order Sabellida; family Siboglinidae; genus Lamellibrachia; species Lamellibrachia columna. Next base: position 44,969,800 of record OY759267.1, read on the forward strand.
TAATAGAGAGGACACTACACCTTGCTGTCGACATACCTAGGTAATAGAGAGGACACTACACCTTGCTGTAGACATACCTAGGTAATAGAGAGGACACTACACCTTGCTGTAGACATACGTAGGTAATAGAGAGGACACAACACTTTGCTGTAGACATACCTAGGTAATAGAGAGGACACAACACTTTGCTGTAGACATATCTAGGTAATAGAGAGGACACAACACTTTGCTGTAGACATACCTAGGTAATAGAGAGGACACTACACCTTGCTATAGACATACCTAGGTAATAGAGAGGACACTACACCTTGCTGTCGACATACCTAGGTAATAGAGAGGACACTACACCTTGCTGTAGACATACCTAGGTAATAGAGAGGACACTACACCTTGCTGTAGACATACCTAGGTAATAGAGAGGACACTACACCTTGCTGTAGACATACGTAGGTAATAGAGAGGACACAACACCTTGCTGTAGACATACCTAGGTAATAGAGAGGACACTACACCTTGCTGTAGACATATCTAGGTAATAGAGAGGACACAACACTTTGCTGTAGACATACCTAGGTAATAGAGAGGACACAACACTTTGCTGTAGACATACCTAGGTAATAGAGAGGACACTACACTTTGCTGTAGACATACCTAGGTAATAGAGAGGACACAACACTTTGCTGTAGACATACCTAGGTAATAGAGAGGACACTACACCTTGCTGTAGACATACCTAGGTAATAGAGAGGACACTACACTTTGCTGTAGACATACCTAGGTAATAGAGAGGACACAACACTTTGCTGTAGACATACCTAGGTAATAGAGAGGACACAACACTTTGCTGTAGACATACCTAGGTAATAGAGAGGACACTACACCTTGCTATAGACATACCTAGGTAATAGAGAGGACACTACACCTTGCTGTAGACATACCTAGGTAATAGAGAGGACACAGCACTTTGCTGTAGACATACCTAGGTAATAGACAGGACACAACACTTTGCTGTAGACATACCTAGGTAATAGAGAGGACACAACACTTTGCTATAGACATACCTAGGTAATAGAGAGGACACTACACCTTGCTGTCGACATACCTAGGTAATAGAGAGGACACTACACCTTGCTGTAGACATACCTAGGTAATAGAGACACCTTGCTGTAGACATACCTAGGTAATAGAGAGGACACAACACTTTGCTGTAGACATACCTAGGTAATAGAGAGGACACAACACTTTGCTGTAGACATACCTAGGTAATAGAGAGGACACTACACTTTGCTGTAGACATACCTAGGTAATAGAGAGGACACAACACTTTGCTGTAGACATACCTAGGTAATAGAGAGGACACTACACTTTGCTGTAGACATACCTAGGTAATAGAGAGGACACTACACCTTGCTGTAGACATACCTAGGTAATAGAGAGGACACTACACTTTGCTGTAGACATACCTAGGTAATAGAGAGGACACAACACTTTGCTGTAGACATACCTAGGTAATAGAGAGGACACTACACCTTGCTATAGACATACCTAGGTAATAGAGAGGACACTACACCTTGCTATAGACATACCTAGGTAATAGAGAGGACACAACACTTTGCTGTAGACATACCTAGGTAATAGAGAGGACACTACACCTTGCTGTAGACATACCTAGGTAATAGAGAGGACACTACACCTTGCTGTAGACATATCTAGGTAATAGAGAGGACACAACACTTTGCTGTAGACATACCTAGGTAATAGAGAGGACACAACACTTTGCCATAGACATACCTAGGTAATAGAGAGGACACTACACTTTGCTGTAGACATACCTAGGTAATAGAGAGGACACAACACTTTGCTGTAGACATACCTAGGTAATAGAGAGGACACTACACTTTGCTGTAGACATAACTAGGTAATAGAGAGGACACTGCACCTTGCTGTAGACATACCTAGGTAATAGAGAGGACACTACACCTTGCTATAGACGTACCTAGGTAACAGAGATGACACTACACATTGCGGTAGACACACCTAGGTAACAGAGAGGACGCTACACACACACATAGGTAACATAAATGATACTACACATTGCTGTTGACACACCTAGGTAACAGAGTAGACACTACACCTTGCTGTTGACACACCTATGTGACAGAGAGGACACTACACCTTGCTGTAGATACATCTAGGTGACACACAGGACAGACAGGAGAAACGTGAGAGGCAGTTCAGTTGCTATCAATATGCCCATGTTTGTTCTATTTTAGCATGATTGTGTACACATTTCTTGTAGTTTTCCTGTTGTGTATTTTTGTCTGTATCCAAAGTCCAACATTTTTTATGAAATGGTTTCTTCTGGTAAAAAAACTTCTTTTTATCACTGGATTCCAAATACACTAGAATTAGGCATACTGGTTACTCAAAATAATAACTATTTATGAGAAAATGGCATCCTAAGAGAGCATGTATAAACCTGTATGTTTACCCTGCAGGAAGTACAAAACGAAGAGCTGAACATGGAAATGATGTTACACCGCATTCATCTGTCCAACACCAGCAGTGGTATAGACTCTATGGAGCAAAGTTCCCTGCATGTCGACACTGGACACAGTCCATACATGCCACTGGTCAGCAGCCCGACTCTCAACTCGCCATCTATGGGTCACACAACCGGTCACTCTGTGAATGGACTCTCGGACCATCACAGTAGCCACTATGGAATTGATCTAACACTAGACTACTAAGATGTTTTGATAATGTGTTCTTTGTACCAATCGTCACAGGTTGGATCGATGTAAGATTTATTTGCAGGTTGCTCTGCAGAATTATGGAATCAAAACCACTTACAAGTGTTTCATCAAGGTTGGTCTGTATGGATCAGTAGCTCATTGTAGCTGTACATTATATCAATATCTAGTATGCGAGTTACATAAATTTTAGTGCAGTCTATGAACACATTTCATACAGTGGCGTATGTAGCATCTTACAAAGGGGAGGCCACAGGGGGAGGCCACAGGGGAGGCCACATGGGGAGGCCACAGGGGGAGGCCACAGGGGGTCCAAGCTTGATTACCTGTTAGTTTACCATGTTACCATGCAGTGGCGCAACAGGTTATATGCGGAAAAAATCAACAATTTAAGTCAAAGGGGCGATGGCCCCCCTAAATATGCTACTGATTTCATGAGATGATTGGCAGAATATGAGTCATGGCAGATGCTTCTGCTTGACTTTGTCGATACTGAGACATTCTAGCTGTGTAGTTGCTGGTTAGGCTAGCGCTTGTGCCAGTCATTATTGGCTGTTGATATGTTCCCCCTACACTGGTAGTAGGGGGGAGTGATATAGAAGATGCAGGGTGAGAGGGAGGGAGGGATTGGATTTGGGGTGGGTAAGCCAAAGTTGGGAGAAGGGTGGGAATAATGTGCTTAATATATGTCGTATTATTAATGATCTTTTGGAAATAAGCAGTGTAGCAGAATCCGTCCAACATATCTGCCTTATAGTTTGTGGCCATGGGAAATAATTATTGCTTCTCAGGTACATAACATTATTTTTCTTAATGTATGAACATTCCGTCCAAAACTGCAATGTGATATATAAAGCATGTCATGTTTTTATAAATTATTTTATCTGTACTTTTTATTAATATAAAACTTGCATGTTCACATAATATTATGTAGATATACGTTTATTTACTTTGTGTAGATTTGTTAGTAAATAGTCATTCCATTTCAAATGCAGAATTTCTACTTGGCATAGTTTTTATATAATTATGTATACTGTGTTTTTATGTACACTGTTTTTACAGATTGTTTTTCATGTTAAAAAATACCATTGACTACGTGTTAGTTAACAACTGCTGAGCCTGAATTTTTAATCACTGATCATACTTATTTCTGCTTAGTTATTATTTTTGAATGGTGCTTCGAAATGGTCAAGACATGGAGAAACGTAGCCATTTTGGAGCATGTCATTGTTCTTCTGTAATAACTTTTAGGAAGAATAATGTAGGTGGTTATTCATCATTTTTTAAATCATAATAATATTAAATAATCCCTGTTTAGTAATTTATTATTGTCATAAAATATGTTGCCAGTCAGTTTTGCCTGAAGTTGGTCATTATTGAAATTGCATGATTAGCGTACAAACGAATGCTTCCTAAACGATATTATTTCGGTTGTGTCTTGTATTTTATAAAGCGTTATTTTCAGACTGTTATGATATTTATTATTACTGATTTGGTAATGTAACATTTGTAATAAAATACATTTCACATGTAAACATGAACTCGCTTGTGTCTGAGTTTTATGTTTGAGTTGTCGGGCAAACTGCAACCCTGAGGGTGAACAAATACAAATATTCACGCATGTTAGAATATGCCATGAAAATTAGTCTCGGCATCGCCCAAGAGTCACTTCAATAGGACTCCACGCGCGCATCGTTATATAATTGTTCGCGAGATGGCGCCACTTTCTACCGAAAACGGAATTGCAAACAAAGTAGTAATGATAATCCAGGATACATCTAACAGTTTGGGATTATTTTACTGAAAAGGCATATTTACTACTCGCACAAGAATTGTGAACACCGTCACTCGGCATAAGATCGTCTGGTCTGCAAGGCTCTGATCGGAGAGGTCATTCTAGATGTTCTGCAGTTTAAGGGTTCTGCTGCGTCTATGGCTCACAGGTTCCTTTTGGCAGCTACGACTCCTCATGGTCAAGTGACAGCTGACGTGGCGTGGCGTGTCGTGTCGTGTCGTGTCGTGTCGTGGCGTGGCGTGGCGTGGCGTGGCGTGGCGTGGCGTGGCGTGGCGTGGCGTGGCGTGGCGTGGCGTGGCGTGGCGTGGCGTGGCGTGGCGTGGCGTGGCGTGGCGTGGCGTGGCGTGGCGTGGCGTGGCGTGGAGGTGGGAAGTTGGTCCTAAGATGGTTGGGAAATTGGAGGTTGGTCTCAATAATAGGTGGGAGGTGGATTATAAAAAATATATATATAGGAGGTGGGAGGTTGGCTTCCAAAGCAGCTGGGGGATGGGAGGTTGAGACCCCTGCCACACCCCCTCACAGCATGTGAGGCCTTATTTGCGGGAACGCTGTCGTTGACCAAGGGTTGTGTTGAGGATGCCAAGAGGTGTTCCAGAAACTTAAAAGGATACTCCATTTGACAAGGTGATGCATCGAGTGAGTGAGTGGGTAGATGGGTGTGTGGGTGGGTGGGGGGCGGGCGAGCGAGCGAGTGAGTGAGTGAGTGGGTGAGTGAGAACCTAACACATGAGTAATTAATCTGAAAGGTTAGAACTGTGTGCCGAAACATGAGTAAAAGTCATGCATGTCAACCCGTCATTTTGACATAGCCAAATAATCTCCGTCCCTGAGATTGAAATCACCGTTAATTGATGTTCAACGGACAAAAAAGATCCTTATCCGTAAGGCCAACTGTTGCCAGTCGCATACAAATATTACAACATGTGGCAGACTCAAAGCATCAGCTTCAGAACAATGTAAGCCTACCAACTGCGAGCTGACTGAAGTCGCAGGAAAGCTTCTTGAAAACTTAGACAAAGCCAAGGCTTCATAAAACCAACACTACAGCATCAACGTGAGTTTACCGCACCGCTCCAAGCAATACTCAAACCCTTAATCCTAGAATGAATGTGATTGGGGAAATCTGTGCTGAACGTAGGACTCTGTTCATGGTTGTCATTAGGTAAAGATCAAGATGTACGACTCAATGAGGAATCGTTCATTAGATCGAGAATCGTGGCCGAGAATCAAAAACAGTGGAATGTTTTACAACTTGTGACAATTACATGTATCTCACTGCACACAGTTGTTGATACACCAAAGAGGAAGTGAGCGCTGGGCTAGATCGCATAACCGTGCTAAAGGTAGATTGTCCTGGTGGCTAATTAACAAAAAACTAACACGAACAATATAATGTAGGCATTGTGTGAAACAATATTTATTTTATACGGCAGTGTATGGCGTTATGCAAATATAAAAAGGTATATATACACCTATGGACATGCATGTATACACGTCTGTGTGTTATGCAAATATAAAAATGTCTATATATATATATATATATATATATATATATATATATATATAATCTATATATATATATATATATATATATATATATATATATATATATATATATATATATATATATATATATATATATATACACACACACACACACACACACACCTATGGACATGCATGTATACATGTGTGTGATTAGTATGATTAGTATGATTAGTATGTAGAATGAGTTATTATCACACATTAAGACAACATGTTTTCTGGATTGTTTCATTACATTTCTAAAGACACAAACACCGCCACAGACTGTGAGAAACTTGCGAAACAATTTTCAGTGGAATGAACCTACAAACCGGTCATAACAAATCAACGTCACAACATGACATTGGTGAGCGACGGAGAGACTAATTTGTTATATCCATATCAACATTTGATTTCACGTTTAGCGTCATCCCAGCAAGGTGTTTCTCCCAGTGGTGGTGTGTTGTGGCTTACAGAAATATGCGTTTCTTACAAACTTATACAAACAAGGAATGCCTAGCCTAGATGACGAGGTTCTGACAGCAGATGCATCTTAGTAGTGCGCTCAGTGTAGTTGGTTAACTGTTGATGACCTAAATACATAGATAACATTCTGATTAAAGCAAACCAGTGCACACAAATAATCTTAATTATGCTTTAGCATGCCGCGTAGCAATTTATATAATTATGCAAAACATGATGAACATTATTAACAGCAAAACTACATAACATGATATATACACGCGATATTGGTTTTCCTCTTTGAATAAGCATAAAAAACTGTATAACAACAACACCAACAACAACAACAACAACACGATCAACAGGAAAAACGTGATCGTGCTTTCGTATCTTCACACACTCTTCACACGAACTTTCACCTTTGTCGTTTTCATGGGGTTTACTTATTTTACACACTGTCTGGTACACAATGTTGCCAACTGTATGCATTTTGTGCGGATGCTATGCATTTAGAGGATGACATACGTATTACGCACGCATATTTATGTTTTCTGACAAACCTAAGCATATGAAGATCTATCTGACAATCCTAGGCATATACAGTAATATATCTGACACAGTATCTGTCAATCTTACCAGCTCTGCTGCGCCGATATTTACCCCTTCCAATTCGAATTTCGAGTAAATCTGCTCATTGCTTTTTGACATGTTGGCAACCTTGCGTACGTTTACCTTTCAACTAACGTTTTAATCTTTCAACGAGTGTTTGTTAAAGTGCTAGTTATTGATTCTAGTGGCATTAGTACTTATGCACGTATTTGACAATATTTACCATGTGGTGCAGTAAAGGTGGGGAATCGCAAAACTAATAACTAGAAGGCAGCACATGAAAATTGTGAAATAATCTACTAACACCTTTAGTGTTTCTACTAACATCCTTAGTGTTTCTACTAACATCGTTAGTGTTTCTAGCCTTTGGCATGATATGCTGGTGTATCGCTCGTGGATAAATTAATGGTCATCCAAATGGAATACCCCGAATATGCACATTATAATTACTGTGAGGTACCCGTGTGAAAGTAGATGTCTCTCTTAACGCTTTCCTGGTGTTGAAATGACATTTTGCTGTCTCTTCGCCATTATCAAAAACCGATGTGACGAATCGAAAGACTTTGAGCTGACTCTAATTTTGCCCTAGTACGAAATCGCCCTAATGACAACTCGCCAGCAACAATCTGACCACATGCAGGGTTACTCGACGTTTTGTCGAAGAATTTCAGACAAGATATCACCATTGTTAGCTATATCAGTGTTTTATCACATTATAACAGTCCCTCATAGTCATATCCTGTGCTATGTTCCTTTGTCATTATCGTACCACCCGCGTTCCATCGCCACGACACAAGTCCACACCCAATCACTGGAAGTTGGCATAAATGTCCTGAGATTCAATGTAGTCCTGTGCGAACTGGTACAGGAACTTGTACTGGTCCTGGGCACAACAGAGTAACAGCAGTCTTACTACAGAGTAACAACAGTCTTACTACAGAACGCATCAACAACCTTGGCTGATTTTGTATTTGTAGTTGATGCTACGATTTATACTGACTGTGTCAATTGGTTTTTGCCTTGGATGTGGTATATGAACATATGGTTATGTGACTTTATATATTACATGTCATCAACCAACTTTGTGATAAAGCTCTCTTACAACTTAACTTATTTTCTTCTGGCTTCAACAAACAAGCTAGGATCCCTGGTCACTAGCATTATACATGTAGTAGGCCCTCATGTCCCGCACAAATGGAAACATTATTGTAATCATAACAATGGTGTCAATAATGATGAAGACAACAACAACAATAATAACAATAATAATAATATTTTTACTGAACTACCCAGAAAGCAAAATTCATTGGGTCGCTAATAAAGTACCAGTGTATTGTCCTTCATGGGCCGTCATTGGCCCAATCAACTTAGGTAGCAATTGGTTGATTTTTGAGGTACATGTAATGTTGCAGTCTTATCTTACGCGCTAGAGTCTGGTCCTACCTCATCGACGACGAACTCGGGCCGGTTCATGCGGATCTGACGGACGACATTGAAGACATCGACTTCCTGCTCCTCGTTGATCTTCTCCCACACGTTCGCCAGACAGCAGAACATGCCGCAGCGCATCTCACCGCACCTGGGGCAGTAAAGGAAGGTCATACACTGGTCTTCTAGGCTCGTATATTAGATTTGCATTTAACATATATAACTCAATTAACAAAAACTCATTTGGACAATGAAACACCAATGTACATACTTCATTAGCAATCACTGGCCGAATGTCTTGGTAGCTGGGAATGTGAGATTTCTACGTACTCATTCTAAACCTACATTGATTTAGTAACCAGGTCAATCTTAAAGCACAATAAATAGGATTCCTGTTAGTAACAACTGATCAACTATTATAATATCCGTAAGAATGGAATACACGTATATTAATATATGTTAATTAATATATTTCTGATTAATCTAATATCCAACACAAAAACTTAACATATTGGTGGTCAAGTGCCAATAGATCCATGTACTGGTATATTACTGGTCGTAACCAATCGTGTGTGTTTAAGACAGGTGCCTCGTTCCTATTTCAATTGTCACAATATGAATTAATTTTTAAATACTATTGCCATGGCGTGTGAGCGATTTCTGGTACGTCTGGTAGCTATGCCCTTCCAGCCATATATACATGGAACTGCAATGACGTGGTTAGCGATGTGGCGACCGTCTCATGTTGACGCTGATGAAGGGACCTACAGCTTCGTAAGCCTGGATGCAGTGTCTGAAATGTAGCTAAACTGATCACAATGTGACTGTATCCGATTCTGAAAACGGCAATAGTCTTCTACTTACCAACAGTGGACCAGCACTGGTTTGTTTTCGTTCTGCTTGCGCCACTTCATCAGGTTCTGGAACACCCTCAGCAGCGTCTTCGAATTGCTAGGCAACGCCTGGGTGTTTGGCCAGTCTACGACCCGGATGTGCTTCACCTTCAGCGGCGTCTCCTGCACATTAAAAAAATACATTTAAAAGAAATAAATGTACATAATATTATATTCTGAAGCTTACAGTGTTGTTAATGGCAAAACGAAAACATTTTCAACTGTGTCAACGATTAAACATCTATAGTTTATGATGTACTAGTACCTTTGTCAGGTCTGACGTCACCTCGAGGTCAGTTGTGATGATTCCGTCATTATCATCCAGGTTAGTATTATTGATAGTGAAAGGTCCGAGTGACATGCTGCCATCATTCACTGGCCAATATTGAGGGGCCGACTGGAAACACAATAACGACATGTCATGAAATGTCATGTATGTTTTAAGAACACTGTAATTCATTCCAACATAAACAAGACACTTCTGGAAATACCTCAGGCACGCTGCATTTATTACACAAAAAACGCTCATGCACTTAATTATGTCGCTGCCAAGTGCTCAAATTAGAGTTGAGAGAACGAACAAAAGCGGAACGAACTAAATTATACACCCTTCAAACAACGGTAAATTCTATACGTTACCACTGTATTACCACACCTCGGGATTAGGTAGGCAACACAATAACTTTGTTATACACCCAGCATTGCGTGCGTCCCCGCGCTCTTCCAGGTATACGCGCATAAACCCAAATGACATATATATGCATATGGCCGCATCTATGCACGTACTCCTACCTACACATTAAAAGTAATTATTACGTGTCGCTGAATACTGTGTTCCCACATGTGTCCTGCTTTGCGAAGGAGATATCCTTTTTTTGCCAATTTTGTAACATTTCGTGTGTCCTTCTTTTTCAAATAATCTCTTTCTTTTTGAAGCAATTCTACTTTAGAAAAGTAGCTGCATTAAATGTATTGTGGAAGGGATCCCCTTCCCACAATACCATGCGTAATTTAATCTCCCGCAGGAGATACGTAATTTAATCTCCAGCGGGAGAATCTCCTTTCTCCTAATTAACTTAGCACCTCTGTGTTCTTCGTACTGGCTAAGAGACAGCAATACCCACCTCGTCTTCTGGTTGTAGCTCGTTGAGCATCACAATGGCGATGCACTCGTGGTCCTCTACGAGGCGCCACAGGTCGACGCGAGTGTCCGGCAGAGGCATCTGGGTGGCGAAGAATGTGTTCTGTTTCCGGTGGCCCTGTTTATGTAAGAATATTAATAATGCTTAGGTTTGTCTAAGATAGTTCTCACAGTAACACATAATTATAAGTTGTACAACCTGCTTCCCTTTTCAGAGGAATGTTTCAACGCTAACTCCCGTAATTTTATCAAAAAGGAAGTCAATGATTTACTGGTGGGGCGTGTATGTTTGGTGAATTGGACATGCGGTCTGCTTTTGGCATATGCCTTGCCCTTGCCCTTGGTGTCTACGTGATATAATGCAAGTGTAAATACGTTTGCCAGAGGAATTAAAATTTACATGTTACTAAGTGCTTTGTGTTTAGATCAACATCGATTACACATTTTAATTTATTGCAATATTTTGCATACGTCACGATGTACATATGACGTCACACATAACACTTACGTCGACGTAGACAGCGTTGACGTAGTCGGAGTCGTAGTCAGGCCTCGGGTTCAGGTGAGGTCGGTGGACATCACCTGTGATACAAAATAATATAACACATCGTTAATACAAAAGTAAATTGTTGTTAACACCATTCATTTTCTGAGTTAGCATCAGTTGCAGTACTGAGCTAAATCAACGCTAATTCGGGACGCGAGTATATTTAGTTTGAGTATCTCGGTTTTACCCGTCCGTTCTAACACTTCACGTAGGGCCTACATCATTAGACACTCCAATTACCTATCATTAGACACTGCAATTACCTATCATGTTTCCAATCTCGTTAATGCTGATGGCATCAGCATCAGAAAACACGACAATACCCCTTCGATTAAGATACTGTGTCTATTATTGTGAAAGATTGACACTAAGGAAGGTTGCACCGACCTGCGACGACGTTGGGACATCTGTTCTTCGGTACGTTGCCTTCAGCGGTGGCTTCGGTAACTGGATACTCCGTCGGGGTCAGACGGAACATCTGAAGTACCTGTAGTCATATTATCGGTCACAGTCAAGTCTTATCCAGAAAAGGTGTATGTCGTACAGAATACACACGTCCTCATACACGAACGTGCACACAACAAGTTAAACTTAAACAAACCGTGATGTACTAATCAAATATATTTGATAATGTAATTTTCCCGCGTGGTGATAGCACGTGCCTTGATTATTTACGATTTACTTTTCAGATGTTGCTAATTCTCAAATGTGTGATGCTTCAGGTACATGGTGGATTGATTTGAGAAACTCGTGGTCGGTCGTCTGAGGAGGTCTGCTTTGTAATATATGTCATATATCCACGTAGGCCTGTAATGTTTTGATATATGAAATATACATATATTCAGGACCAGTAGATTAACGAATCTGAGTTCCTAATTTCTGATGACAGTCTTCCTAATCTACAGCATAATGGCAGGTGAAAATGCGTGTGTTGGATTACACTTGTGCGTAGATCATAAGCTCGACTAGTCATTGAATGTTTCACCTCATACATGGCGTCAAGCTTCGATTTTCCGTTGTCATCTGGCGTCTGCAGTTGTTCGAACTTCTCCTTGAAGTTTGCGCACGGGATGGTGACTCCGCCGAAGAGGAAAGCCTCCATCAGACTCATGTGGATGAACTCGTACTGCTCCTGCAGACAACAAACAAACGGTATCAGTGGAGTGTGCGTGTGTGCGTGCGTCTGTGCGCGCGTGGTGGTGGTGTGTGCGTGTGGTGTGTGGTGGAGTGTGTGTACAGCCTATATATATATGTATATATATATATATATATATATATATATATATATATATATATATATATATATATATATAAGGCAGGACCAGTAGATTAACGAATATATATATATATGGCAGGAGTCAGAAAAGAAAAATGAAGAGAAAGGGGGACGGTGAAGGAGAAGGGTTGTTCGGATAAAATCACCAGGTCGAAGATAACTGGAAGAATACAGTGAGGAAGACGACAGCATAATGAAAGGAACAATGACGTGTTGGTGCAGTGGAGAGGGAGGGATAATACTTATACAATATTAGTGGGACACGACAATGTTTAGTGGGACACGACAATGTTTTACCCCGTTTGACTTCGGGACGCTGGGGGTGTAATCAACAATGATGGCATATTTGGATGCTGGAATTGTGAGACGTGTGTGAGATACATGCCTTAGTCTGCACCATGTACATTCTCTGCGTGCGCATGGTCGCTACGCATTTGAAGATGTCGACAACACCCTCAGCCGCCGCCTGACGCATCAGCCAGTCTAGAGCGATGTAGGTACCCGTGCGTCCAACGCCGGCGCTTAAGAGAAACAGGAAACAGCTAGTCAACGTCAGCAGTTCCGATGGTTATATTTCTTAATAAGTGCATGCGTGCACGCGTGGTAGACATGGGGAGATGCGGAGAAGAGAATCAAGATATGATCAAGATAAACATTACCTGCAGTGGACAGTTATTGGATTTTCCTCGTCGGCGTTGTAACTTTCCACTTTGAAGTAATAGTTGATGAGACCGGAAGCGAAGGCGGGAGCTCCTCGGTCCGGCCAAGTCGTGAAGTGATAGTGGTTCACCATTCGCTCGTCATCACCCTGAGTTGCAGAAAAGAACACTTTGTTACATAATAAACAGAAGAAGTCTATCAATATTTATTTTACCGATAATACTGGTCTTCTTTATAAATAGACACAGATATGGTCAATTACTTGTGGAGAAGGAAAAAGAAAAATTTCATGTTGTTTAAGCAGGATATTGTACGTTAAAATAGATGTGGTTTCGATGTTACAGCCAAATCACCTTTTTGATTTGAAATGTTCTGATGACAAAGTCGGGCCAACTTTCCTGCCGGATATGGATAACCTCGATGTCTCCAAAGCGCTTCACGTCTCCTTCGTCTTCAGGCCAATAGTGAGCCACTTTCTTCTGCAACAAACATCAACACAATATAATTTATCAAATCAAATTGAGTTATATTAAAAAATACCCACTCTACTATGCACTATAAATGACATCTTGAGTCAGTTTTGAAATATTAAATGTTAAACAAGTAGGCCCTATAACAAAACACTGAACTACGCACTTCAGCTAATAAACGTTCTAAAGATCTTGCTATTTTAATGACTTCGAACCTTTCCAGACTCGACGACGTTGGCCAGCATTAGCATCCTCGTCGACCCCTGTTCCCAGACCATTCTCCAGAAGTCATTCACAGTGAAGTCATTGGGACCTGCAACCAAACATGTGGGTGCAATGGCTATCCTCCAAGCAGTAAACGATTCACTATATTTGCCTTTTGGTCAGTTATTGTTTCATTTTACATTTGACGTCTTTGATTTGGAGTTGACTGGTTGTTTTCACATGTTGGTTTGACACGTCGCTCTACTCGCTGTAACGTAGGCTTACTGTTTTATTTGTGAATCATCAAGCGCGCATAACACCATCAATATATTTGCTAAACGTTAAAATCTCACCTTGCGCAGCGATGAAACGTTTCGGTTGATTGTATCCCTAAAACAAATGATGATATGTTGTAATACCCGAGATATTGGAGGATGAGCCATTGCCAGGGTCAATATTGTGCCACATCGGCTTATGATTTTACTAAGTATACAATTAAGAAAGCCATAATTAACCCCCTTTATTTTCGTCGGATTTTTGTTCATCAACTCGGAATTAATTGTCAAGACACCGCGAGGTGACACACTCGAGCACGTGTTCCTCAGATGAGAACATTTCTAACATACAAACGTGGGATATTGCTACAAGTACTGCCATGCGTAAGTTAGTCGGTGCCAATGATTTTATTGCCACAAGAGGTAACAGTATTGAGCCAGGAAAGCTGAAACGTTTCATGTCATTGAGATGTTGCAGTATGAAGCGAAATTGAAAACGCGCAGGCATTTCGGTGGTGACCTCTAAACATCGTAGACGTATTAATATTTTGAGAATTCTGGTAATGTTGAGGGTAAGCGCGTTTGCGACAAGATTAAAAGCCCTGGAGCTAAGTGATGTCCACAGTGGCCAGGTGGTTATTGCCAGTGGATGTTATGAAGTTTTATAATTTGTGATGGTCAGATGTTCTTACAATCGTTACATAAAAGTTAAAAACTGCGCTATTTTAAATGGAGAAACGGTAATATGATCTTTCGCAGTCTACTAATTAAAGCGAAGCAAAAATAATGGTTTTCGGCCTATGCACCTACAACTAAAACATAACCAGTTGTAACTACAATTTTGAATATCACGTCATTGGTTTACTGGGATAATCTTGTTGAACACACAACATCTTAATTTCATGGGCCGCGCCATACCGTTATATAACACTACGTCCCGAGTGTGGTATTCCGGCAATATTCGCTCGCCAAATGAAAATATATTCTTATACACCTATTCCTATTCTTGCCAACAGGATATGGCCGTGCTGTTTGCGTCCAACCTCAGCTAATGTGACATATTGTAGCCTTTGTTTACTAAACTATAGTCTTCTTTGATATTTTGCATTGGTTCTGTGTGTGCCGGCCTCCCTTAATACGTCATTTGTGGCCTAGGTTATGTCGATTTCATAGAACTGCGCATGCGCTTATCGGTCGCACTGGTTAACACGTCAGCCCTCGGTGATTCGGAGAAATGACCGGAATCTCCAACTTTTAGAACAGAGTGATATTCTTAGTTTTTATTATCTCTTAGGTGCATAGCCCCAAAACCATGCTTTTTGTTTCGTGGTTTGTGTGCACATGATTCTTCATGAATATTATGCTCTAGCTGTCGCGTAGGCAGTGTTTTGGTATGTTTTATAATATCGTTAGAGTTTTTGAATGCGTGCGTGCGTATCATGTAGACACTTTGTGTCTTTTTTGGGGGAAACTGGGCACCCCCTTTTCAGGGTACAAACTATAATTATTGACATAAGAAATTACATCATCAATGGATTTGGTAATTATAATGTTATAATCAGTCAGTTGAACGTGACTCACGTTGATGTAGTTGGCGTTAATGTAGTCGGACGTTGGATCGATGTCAATCGGCGTCAGTGGGACGCGAGTGTCGTCATCTAGAAGGGAGAAGGTGGAAGTGCAGTAACGAGCGTCAACGGTATAGAGCATGTTATTGGCCACAATAGTTTCTCGTAAATCACGTGAACCTTATTGCTACCGTGACTGTTTGACATTGGGTGCCTCTCGTGTATTTCTACTGACGTGTTGACGATAATGTGTCAAAAATTGTTCTCTGGTCAACATCGTACTATACCTGCCACGACGTCATGATTCTCTCAGGCATTGTGACCCCAGTGGTCACTGTCACGAGCGAGCACAAAGCACTTTGATTCTGAACCTCAGTGATAGACTAGTTTTGCCCACGTTTGCTTGCACGGATATTTCGTATTCACTCTTATAAGTTATTTTCGAGGAGTTTGAGGTTAACTAACCACAGTGGACCTTGAGGGGCTATATAGTGTCCGTGTTGCGGTTAGACGGTGGTTAGCTTTTTCGATAGGTTGCGCACTTCATCATTGCACAAATAAGATTTATATTATGTGAACGTTCAGCCTGGTAGCCAACGACAATCGCAAGATCTCTTACGGGTCATCCAAGAACCCAACTTACATGGAAGTATGTCTCTGAATCTGTTCTTGTGCTTCACTTCTGGCTGGATGGCCCGAATAACTCGCTTCATTACCGGCGATGGTAAACTCTGAACACAACAAATTCATTATTGATTGCGTGTATCATACATACGTGCATGTTAGTGTAGTTTTACTCTTCGGAAAGGCTCCAAACCGGAACAGTCACGTCATTATGTTGACGTAATAACACGCTGTTATGAATATATGTTTAGGTGTGTTGCTTTGTCGTGGTAGTGTAGCAAATGAAAGAAGACAAGGCATGTTATTGGGAAGAAACATCCGCGGAAGGAAGACCGCACGGCCACGGTGTAAGAAAGACATAATAAGGAGCATTGCAGGGATAACGACGCAGGATATCAGAAAAACCGCGCGTGTCTCGAGAAAGCTATCTGTGCAGTAGTTGTGGACCATGGCTGACGGAGGTGAGCGAGAGGTTTACAGGGAAGAATTACATCAATTCAACTTCGTTTGTGACGCGGTATGTCTGATAGGAATATAGGTATTTAAAACTGCATGTTATTTACTAGATGGTGTGCTTCGTGTGTGTCATTGGCACAATTACCACCAACTTGTATTTATTTAGTGAACCTTTACGTGCTACACATAATAGACAACACCGTTGAAGTAATTTCCATGTTGCATAACACCAAAAAATAACTATACGCGCACGAGGTCTCTCGCGAAATCTCACCGAGAACTCGTTCTCCAGGTCATCTTGATGGTTCCGCAGAGCCGCCACGTGGGCTGCCAGTTGGTCGACCTCGATCGGTTTCCCCTCGATCTCCACCGATTCGTCATCGGTCGGCTCCTCGGTGTCACTAGCTACAGGCTCAGTCGGGGCCTCACTCTGAGGGCTGCTCTCGGTCTCTGTGGGAATGTCGTCTGAAACGAATGGAGACATTGTTGTTAACAGGACACTTACATTGGATGCTATAGCTGATATTCTACCAGATTCGCTCGTTAGCGGGTGGTTAGTGAATGCAGTTACGTCCCAATGTCGAAATGAAAAACTTTGTCCGAATAAATAAAAAAGGGCAGCTAATTGTTACAATGTTTTGTATGTTTACGTTTCATCATGACGTGGTAGCAGGGGTGACTAGGAGTGACCCGTTTCGCCTCCACCCTGTGCGAGATCCCAGATACGTCACTGCCGTCTTATTGTCTAGCAACCGGGAAGAATAAAGACTGAAAGATGCTGTAGCATCAGCTAGTTGGCTTGTTCCTACTGAGAGGTGAGGTTTTTGGTTAGCGTATAGCATACATATGTAGGATTTACTTACTTGTTCAGTCGAAATAGATCGACAAGCAGATAAATTAAATGTCTGGTATAATTAATTTGAGAACGAATGGCAAAGACGAAGCTAGTGTATACCCTGGAGACGAAACGCTGCACCTCTGATTAAAACATGTGAGAGCTTTATTTGCAGAACCATCATCACCTTTAAATCATCGTATACACAATATATAATTACAAGTACTGATATTGCCGAACTATGATATCAGAAAAATACGTACTCGAATGATGTCAGTAATTACAGTTGCTAATGTGATATGTGTAATTAACATGTGCAAACATGCGCAGATAAAACAAAGAAGAGCACTTTCAACCCATATAATAGTGTTTTGGACAAGATCGCAGAGATTGTCGTATGCCGCGGATATCGTTGCCATGGATTTCTCGGTGTTGAAATAGCATGAATGAAACAATGATGGAAATTATGATAACAATGCGGAACAACGTTCTAACCGAACGTATATGTCATCACATCTCACCTAGTTTAGGCGGCAGGCCATTTTCCGTGTCGTGTGGGGTTTGCGTCTTCTTCCTACAAAAAAATATTTACTACGGCATCAGAAATAAGTTTCGTCCACACCTTCACAATAATTATTCGTGATAATTGCATATACACCTTAACAGGTTAAAGTATTATTGTTACTGAATGAAACGACCTGTTGTAAGAAACACTGACCTGGAGCAGACGAATAGAAGGATGAGTATCAACATGGCCGCCGCCACAGCAGCAGCCAGGAGAATGTACAGGTTACGGCCTTTCCAGAGATTCTTCGAGTCAGGACGATGTGTGTTTGTCTCGGGGGTATTGTTTGTTGTTGTTGCCTCGGTCTCTGAAGGAAGGGGGTTTGTCGCTGTAGACGTAGACGTAGATGTTGTTGCTGGGGGAGCGGTTTCTGGGGGTTTGGTCGTCGCTGTTGACGTTGTTGGGAACGAAGTTGACGTTGTTGGGGACAGTGTTGACGTTGTTGGGGACAGTGTTGACGTTGTTGGTGACGGTGTTGACGTTGTTGGTGAGGGTGTTGACGTTGTTGGTGACGGTGTTGACGTTGTTGGTGACGAGGTCGACGTAGTTGATGATATAACTCCAGTCGAAATTGTTGTTGTCTGTGACGAAGACGTTGTTGTTTCTTCTGAAATTTAGACGAGTACGTTTCGTAACTACATATATTGTAATGCGATATATGACATAAGATAAACGCATACCTAATGATTAGAAACAGTTGCTCAGGTTGGAAGACATGTTTGTGTACTTAACTTTTAAAGCAGCTAGATATTGAGGAAATTCAATGATATCAATAGCAAACATCACGAACGACTAGTCGTCCGTAATTCGTAATTAGTTTACATTAGTGACCTTTTTGAACTACAGTAACACCGTGTATATATACGTTAAACTCAGTATTGCATCTACTTCAGAATCGTATGGTTATGAGCTGCGTACCTGGAATACTTCCATAGACCTCCACCTCAGTGAGGATGTGTGTCTTGATCGACACGTCGTAGGCCGACACGACGGACAGCTTGATCCTGCTGCTGAGTCGCGGGGGAGCAATCGTGAAGGTCTCCGTCACCCAACCGTCAGTCTTATTTATCAGCGTGATCTGTGGTAGGTGTCATGATTTCATCACATTTCGTGAATATTATGTCACACTTCAACGAATAATCTATAGTTATCAACCTATGCAGATAACCCCGACCACATACACGTGTACCACGAAGTTGATGAATACATTATATTTTAAAAAAATTATATAGACAATAATGTTTTGCATCTTTCTTTTAACTGTGTTCAACTCAACTGCTACCAATTAATTAGTAATGTGGATTATGATATCAACATTACTTCATTCGCCTACCATATGTTCGCTTCCGTCAGAAAATGTCAGTTTGATGTCCTTAAAAGGTCGCTCATCAGCCCAGTAAGTCTGCGCAATGAGCAGTGAAGAGACGACGTAAGTCTTGTCGAACACAATCTGCAGCCACACTCCCACTGCGGCACCGACGTAGCGCCAGCTCGCCGAGTATCTGTTTCCATCGATGGCGTTTTCACAGGAGGTGCACTTGTCGTTGTTTGATTGACAGTCAATGGATGCCGTGCACGTGGCACTGGCAGCGATGTTCACCACATCACCTGCAAAGATTGCATCAGGTTCATATGTAGGCAATATCATAAATGACACGAGATTTCAAATGTACCCGCATACTCCACCACGGAGCTTCACAGTTAAAACTCCACCACGGAGCTTCACAGTTAAAACTCCAGTTCGTTGGTGTCCTACCTAATATGTAGTGTGTGAATAGTATATGTAGATTTATTAAATCAACGATCATGGGCGTGATTTCCATCCCTTCGACGATCACATGAAAAAGTTACGAAATTTCATCAAGGGTGAAATTCGTGAGTTTTCAGCGTTTCCATTTTCACTTCGCTTAATATTTGGCCAAACATTAAGTAATTTAATAGTTTGTCTGATGATTTCACACAAAAACTAGGTATAAAAGTTGCAGTGGATAATCTGTTATTTATTATATATATATATATATATATATATATATATATATATATATATATATATATATATATATATATATATATATATATATATATATATATATATATATATATATATCAACAATTTTGCACAAACCAGTAAAATGTTTAATTTCATCATTTATGCTGATGGCACAACATTATTAAGTACTTTAAACACTTTTAGCGATAACATACACAATGACAATTTAGAATCTTTAATAAATGACGAACGTTTAATAATAAACGGATGGCTCAAAATAAATAAATTATCATTAAACATTGCAAAATCTAAATATATGACATTCCAAAAGGCAACTAAATAAGTGCAGACGCTTACTCTGAAAACAGTTAATATAAATATTGAACGAGTTAAGGAATTTAATATCTTAGGTTTAATTATTGATACAAATTTGAACTGGATAAAAGATACTTTAAAATGTCAAACACAAGTTCTAAAACAATTTGTCTTTTAAATAAATTAAAACGTGTTATCAAAACAAATTCATTAATTGTATCACACATTAATTATTGCATCATGGCTTGGGGTTTTCGAACAAATATAATGATAACACTTCAAAAGAAAGCTTTGAGAATGATTACCTTAAGTAATTATAATTCCCAAACAGAGCCACTCCATAAAAAACTCAGCATGTTAAAAGTAGATGACATTCTTAAATTACAACAATTAAAATTATAAATATTTACATAATAATTTACCAGTTTATTTACAAAATTAGAGGACAATCTTCAACTATGACATACATAATTATGATACACGAATCAAGAATTAAATATATACTTATAAAACTAAACACGAATTTGCAAATAAATGTCTTCGGTATAACTTACCATAATTATCAAGATTCATGCACAAGGCAAAATTGCGATATATGTATGCAACATTAAAAAAGACAACCACCTGTCACACTTATACTAACAGGCGCCTTAACTACAAACACACATAATCAAGCGAGAATATTCATATACGAACACGCCCATGCACACGCTCCTGCATGCACGCACGCACGCACGCACGCACGCACGCACGGACACACACACACACACACACACACAATCAGAGATGATATTATTGTTTTATTTTTTATTTTAGTTATTTTTTCTTCTTCTCTTCTCGGAAGAATTATATGTTTTACCAACTGAATTAGTTTATTATTAATTTGTAAAGTGGCTCCTCAATAGCGACTATGAAAGTCTTAAAGGAGTCTCATGACCCTATTTGTTTATTTACCTTATTATATACCATGTTTACTTACAACCATATACACCTGTATTATTTAAAATTATAATTCAACATGGATATGGAACGGGCCTACGACTACGTCACATGACTGTTTGAAACAGTTTTGACTGGTTATAGTCTACTGAAGACTGAAATTCACAACGGATCAACATCAAGAAGTATCGTAGCGCCAACTCGTCGACCGTCTGTTTCCATCGATGGCGTTTTCACAGGACATGCACTTGTCGTCTTTTGGTTGACAGTCAATGGATGCCGTGCACGTGGCACTGGCAGTAATGTTCACTACACCACCTGCACAGATTGCATCAGGTTCAAATCACCTCTCGGAATAGCTGAAGGTACAACCTCGCAATGGCTAAAAGTACATTCCATGACTGGCTGATGGTACACTCACGGGCGGCTGAATGTACACTCTCCAACTGGGTGAAGGTACATCTCATGAATGACTGAATGCACATCATCGGACTGAAAGTACACTCTGGAACTAGTTGACTGAAGGTACATTGTTGGACCGGCTGGTTGGTTGTACATTGGATGTATGGCTGTGTGTACACTATCTAACAGGCTTGATATCAGCTTATTTTCTGACTGGTTTGTTAAATAATCGGTTGCAAACTACTGGCTACGCTACATACACAAAAAAGATATGCTACGTACCGGTTTGATAAAGGGCATCCCAATAGTAGTCTACCGTTCGACTCAAAGAGAATAATGACCAAATGTTGATTAATCAGTCAATTTTTCAATAAAACCCACGCAATAATTTCGAATGCAGCGGTGTGGTGTCATATATATATATATATATATATATATATATATATATATATATATATATATATATATATATATACATATACATATACATATACATATACATATACATATATATATATATATATATATATATATATATATATATATATATATATATATATATTCACTTCCACAACGACGTCTGTTTACCAATTGGGGTGTTGAAAACTGCAAGAAGGTGACAGCTGAACTCTAGCTGGACTGTCCTGACATTCCAATTGTATATGCCTTACCAACAACAAATTTGACAGCGATAGACGTATTAGACGATCAATGTATTTCCTATCAGCATTACCAATAATAATTAATCATATTGTTATAATGTAGTCACGATCCTTATGCTAACAGCGTAATGTGGGTAAGTAAAATCAGATTTAAAGCGTACACATAACCATTATGTGTGTACGGTATCTGGTGAAGGACAAGGTACTACTAAACAAAACCTGTCATTGACAGCTCGGTTCCCGAGAGTCCAACATAGCGCTGTCAAATGCCGGTCAAACATAACACTTACCGCGACGGAAGTTAGAATACAACACACACAACCATGTGAACTATGATCTAGACTTACTAATTAAGTTACCACTCACCAGCAGACGACACCTTGAGAGAACTTGATGCCAGAAACAGAGCAACCAGGAAGTAAGCACACACCTCACCGGCCGCCATCTTGGTTGTGTTCGACCCGTTCTGTCGTGTCGGGCCAAAATGACTAGGTCGCCGTCACGCATCGTGTCATTCTTACGTCTGTCGGACACGCTTCGGCGACTTCAGCGCACAGCGACGCGTCGCACAAAGTTACTCTATTTATGTTCACTTCGGGCGAATTCAGGTTTTGTTCGCCGCCTGAATGAAGGACGCCAGCCGTGGAGATAAGACCCACGTCGCACATACTTGCACGATTTGTCACATGCACCGTCATAAAGCTGCAGGTATCGCGTGTGTGGGAAACTATTGCTACAATAGAATAGTTTGATGTTGAACAGTCAGTTAAGTTATCTTATGAGGGGTGTGATAGAAGTGGGAGGTGGGAGGTTGGCCTAAGAAATAGGTGGGAGTTGGGAGGTTGGCCTCAAAATAAGTCAGAAGTGGGAGCTGGGATTTTGAGATGGGAGGTGGGAGATGTTAACACAAATTATATAAATAACATTACCACACAGCCCACGGCAGCAGTTGCATCGGGCCATGGGTGTCCACATTTACTATTCATCGTTTATCTTATAGACAGGTCCAACGTCCACCATATGATACCACTATATATATATATATATATATATATATATATATATATATATATATATATATATATATATATATATATATATATATATATATATATATATAGACAAATTTCATGTTGCGAGTGCGCAGCAATGGCAGCGAAAGATATGTCGGTATGCCTGTGTGCCCAGTGGCACGGAAAGCATTTCAACGCTGTCATTGTGGATGTGTCCCGGATGCGTGTCTCATTTTAGTATTGAGACGGTCTCTGTTTTGGAGTAAGAACGGTTAACTGAAACTGTCTTCGCTACCAGTGACTCATTGGTCAAATGGAATGTGTTAAATAATACTATTATTGAAAAAGTACGCCAAATTGGAATTGTGTTGCGTAATAAAGACCACCCTTCAATTTGAGTTGTGCTCTTATAGTATAGTGTACGTATGCGCAATCATCGATTAGATTTCCGTCACCGGATCGTACGGTAGCCTGCGACGGTGCGCAATCAGGCTAGGTTTTGTACGCTTCAATGAGCAGACCCGTGAGCCGTGTTTGTATACAACAGTGCCACGGCTCATTCGTCAATCCCACAAAAGAACTACGGCTCGTGTTACTCATATTGGTTGTAAACGGGCAGAGAAGAAGTCAAAATGGCTGCCTGTGCGTTCTGTGTTCACTTCGCTGTTGTCGCGATCCTTCTGTGTAGTTCACAACGGGTTCTCTCAGCAGGTAAGTCGAACACCGCAACTAAGCCGTCACTAAACACCATTCAGACAAGGGAGTTAGGCAGAGTAAACTGGTGGCGCTTAGCGTTAGTCCTAGATTAAAGGAAAGTGGTGCTCTCACGATGCCATAATTGAAGCATCGAGTGTATTGAATATTATATATATATTTGATAGTTGTGGCTTTATGACGAAGAGGCTGGTGCATGGGAATCTTAGATTTAGTTAGATCTAGCCGTGTTTGCTTTGGTAGATATTTTATGTATAGATGATTACACTTTGTTTCATTATTGAGTCTTCACATCGGTTCAGATGGATAGGTCTAGAAAGAGGATATATATATATATATATATATATATATATATATATATATATATATATATATATATATATATATATATATATATATATATATATATATATACACACACATAGAATCGTATACGTTATCGTAGTTATTTACACGATCCCATGTGAGTGCTAATGGTGACATACTTAAAGTAGATGTACTATATTGAGGCGGTGTTTATGGAAATTAAATCGGTGTAACTGGTATACTCGCACTGTGAGATCATTGCGTGGGGATCAAATCCTAGTGGTGGCCAACAGTGTTCTTCATCCAGTCATTGCTAACTGGCGGTATCCCCAGTCCGTATAAAAGGAACCAGAGCGTCATCGGAGTTTAACGCTAAGTCAGAGATTGTTTTAATGAATTTCCACTGGAATTGGCCCCTTCAAAGCTAGGGAGAATTAAGAGAAGAAATCTGAAGACACACGTGAGGATGAGAATGGTAAGCAGACTGGGATGGGCAGGACGCATCCATAGAATGAGCGGGTAATAATTATAAACAGAGCGTGAAAACATAAGAGGGTGGTAGAAGGTTCGTAACAGGTGTAACGGGCCCAGAGTAGTCCCGTGCCGAAAGTCTGCGGAAGTATGCATTTTGCGTATTGCGCATGCGCACAGTAAGCGCCTACTTTTGGCCCGCGTATACACCACTGACCTAATATATAAGTCAGTGGTATACACGGGCCCAGAGTAGTCCGTGCCGAAAGTCTGCGGAAGTATGCATTTTGTTTATTGCGCGTGCTGTTTATGCGCACTGCCGGTGTCGCTGTAAGCAAACATCTCCGCCCGATTCATATGATAAAACGTTTGAAATAATACAGTTACGGAAATGAGTCATGCTGTCAAGATTTACAGAACTAAAACTTTATTGCTGCCATTATTAACGTATATATTAAATATATATATATATATATATATATATATATATATATATATATATATATATATATATATATATATATATATATATATATATATATATATATATATATATATATATATATATATATATATATATATATATATATAGATATATATATATATATATATTTATATATATATATTTAATATATACGTTAATAGTATGTTCTTATTATATATATATATATATATATATATATATATATATATATATATATATATATATATATATATATATATATATATTTAATAGAAACAGAGTATGTTCTTCTTTCTTTTCTAAGTAATCATAAATAGTTGCATAATTTTCAGGTAAGGAAATATTTTTTGCTAAGTTGGGGCCAACATTAGTAAAGAAATTATTAAATCCATTGGCAATATCCTTTTTGTTTGAGATTCACTTGTTGTTTTTTATAATGTATTCAGGGTATGTTGGCTTATTGTAGCGTTTGTTAATTCTTTAACATTTGTTTTCTGCTTTCCTAACAATGTGCCATAGTAGTTTTTCTCAGTAATTCTTAATATCGATGTTAATTTATTTTTATAAGTTTTGTATTTTTGTTCTGCTGCAGCAGATCTCGATATAATAAATGCTTTATATAATTTATTTTTCTTTGTACAAGCACATTTTAAACCTTTGGTGAACCAGGGCTTTTTGGTAATATAACTTTTATTGGAAACTCTTTTCACTGGACAATGTTTGTTAAATATATCTATGAATAAGTGGAGAAAAGACTCATAAGCTTGATTAACATCATTTATATTGAGAACATTTTCCCAAGATTGTTGACTCAGTTCATCGAAAAATGAAGCCAATGTATCCTCATTTATCTTTCTGATATACTGAAATTCATTTACATTACATCTGCTTATGTTATACTCGCAAAGTGCAAAAATCGGTAAGTGGTCAGTAATGTCATTGAACAAGATACCACAAGTTAGATTGTAGCGCAATTCGTTGGTGAATATATTGTCTATTAATATAGTTGAGCTATCTGTGATCCTAGTTGGCTTGTCAATTAATGGGTTAAGACCCAAACTATACATTGTGTCTAGAAATTTTTTAGTATTACTATGAGTCTCATGTTTCAGCAAATCTATGTTAAAGTCACCACAAATAAATAAATATCGTCTTAATAAGTTTAACATTACTTAAAATATGTTTAATGTTTTCACAAAAGGTATCTAGGTTTGACCCTGGAGTTCTGTACATACAACTGACCACAACATTTGTGTGGTTCTTTATGGTTAATTCTACAGTAATACATTCAAGAATATTTTCTACTACAAATGATTTACTTTCCACCATTTTGCAAGATAATTCCTTATTTGTGTATATAGCAACACCACCATCTCTTCGGATTCCTCTTGTGATGTGATAAGCATCATAATTGTTTCTATAAAAATCATCAATTAAATTTGTTTCTATCCATGTTTCAGATATAGCGATTATGTCAAATTTTACGTAGAGTTCTAAAATGTATTCTTTAATCTTTTGAAAATTAGTTTTTAGGTTTCTGGCATTGAAATGTATAAACGATAATCCATTAACTTTACCGATTTTCTCAGCGAATTGTAGGTTGGTGTAATACTGACATTTTGACGATAGGTTATTGTAGAAATTGTTTTCTGGGTCTATATCATTTTCAAAATCATGGGGATTATAATCCAAGTATTTGAAAGAATTGAAATTATATTGTGAACAGTTATCTATTAATTTATAAAGGTCATCATTATCTTCAACAGAAGAATTCTCAAACACAAATTCATCATCACTAACATTTTGAAATGAAAAAACTTCACAACATGATGTACATTGATAATTTTCATTTTTGCAACGGATTAATCTGAATTGTTCTTGTGTTATTTTTGCACATCGTTTATGATAAACTGCTTCACATAGATCACATTTTATGGCATAACTGTTTAACATTTGGTTACATATTAGACATGAGTCTAATTTGTTCTGAGTATTAGCCATCATAAATTAAATGTGATAATACTGTATATATGAACATAGAAAAAATTGGCAGGATTTGCACTACCAGACACTGGATAGTCAAATACAAGAGTCCATAAAACTGTGTTCACAACAAACAAAGTTTGCAGAATTTGCAATACAAGACACAAGATAGTAAAATACAAAAGAGTCCATATAACTGTGTTCACAACACACATGATCTTCATGGACCATAAGTAAACTCTCTGTCCAAATACTGCCATCTCATAGTTTGTCCAAATCGTTTTTACATTTGATCATCACTCTATTGGTCTGCCCCGTCTTTTTCACAAAGATGTTGCCGTTCATCGTCCATGTGCCAACTATTTTCCATTCTTTTCTGAGCCGTCGGGCCTCCGCAAACAGTTCATTATTATTTTGGGTAAGATGGTCATTCAGGAAGGCTGCACTACCTTTCAACATTTTCTGTTTTCGCATGATTTCCGTCTTTTTGTCAGTATATATATTTATATATATATATATATATATATATATATATATATATATATATATATATATATATATATATATATATATATATATATATATATATATATATATATATATATATATATATGATTGACATACATGTACAATGATCCAAACAATATAGCTCTTTGTATAATACTGCACTGGCAGAAATCACAACATTTATGCAAATCTTCAGAACACCGAGCTCAGCAGTGCACCAATGTATTACCCAGGCTTTCAGAATCTAACGTCAGAAATGATGTAGCTATATAATACAGTACAATACAATAAAGAAGATTTCCACAGCACCAAAATTTTCAGAAAACCGAGCTCAGCAGCGCACCAATACCAAAGTGTTAGGCAAATCTTAATCCAAATTCAATTCAAAATCATCAACAGTGATGGTGGTGTGCTAAGGAGGATAGACCAGGTCAAATAGGTAGATCTTAAGATGCCGCCGAAATGTTGATATATTTTCTATAGCCAGTGTCAAGCTATATGCATCCAAACATGAACCAAAATATATATATATATACTGTATATATATATATATTCAGCCGATTTCAGCAGTTCAAAAAGTTTCCATAAATTCATCATGGGCACTCCATATGACACCTAATGTATAGGTATATGTATAGGTCCCTATCAAGTATAAGTCAATCACACAATGTCATCATTGTATTTTTGACAGCTTGACATAACTACATGCTTGTTAAATTAGTTTCACAATGAAGTTTAGCACTATAAATGCTGTTAAATGTTGAGCTGTTTTTTTTGTGGGCTTTGGTAAATAAAGCTAACATGAGATCAGATGTTATGTATATATTAATATGCTAACTTTGGATCATTGTAAGTGCATTTTCATTCAATTTCAAAATAATCATAAGAGGAGATGCAACGTATCGGTCAATAAGCCCATGCCAGGGGTATTTTTGCACAAAGTGCATTTACCAGTCGGATTCGAACTGACCACAAAAGCCGAGACATTAGCAGCTACCCTTAATAAAAAAAATACAGTATCACAAACGTAACCAATGTTTGATGGTCCAGATGGCCAAATCCAAAATAACAATATAAACATACTACTCAATAAGGGCAATTACAATATAAAGAGCAATTATTTCATTAAATGTATATTTTTTTTGATAGTCAACAGGGGACACCTGGAAGAAACTGGAAGAAAGGGATTTCTTCCACTTTCTTCCGTCTCGAAGCATGTAGACGTAAACTTTGTACTGCTGTAACACAGCAACTCTGCTCTGACTTAGTAATACATGTGCACTACTGAACCAGTGAACAAGAAGTAGCTTATTGGACTGTTACATAAGAAGTGAAACCATTTAATTTTTTACTATGTGGGAACAGCAAGACAAGCCTCAAGTAAGAAGCCATAAGTGACACAACATATCATTAACGTTATCATTAATGACCACACCAATATGGTAATTTTGCAAATAGCAATAACTATTTCTGCAATGCCAAAAGGTAGTGCAGCTCTGCAAATAACAACCACACTTTTGGCAATCAATAGAGGGGCCTGCAGAGCAGCTGTGCGAATAGCCACGTCCTTTCGTCGTTTGATAATCGTACTTCTTTCAAATACAAATTGTCTAACATTTCATTTGGGTGCTTGCACTCCTACACCTGGTCACTAGTGATTTTAAATAATGGGTGTTACCAAATAATGGCTACATTTCTTCTGATGATCCATCACTTTCCATTTTCTAATCAAATTACTTACAACTTTCTTAAAAAGGCCTAGTGTTACTTAGGCAAAGTCAATCGCCCTACAATGTTTTTCTATCTGGCTGTTGCTACTATAGGGCGAAGAGCTCGCTCGGCCGAAACGTAAGTATTTTCATGAAACGTGAAACCTTACAAAAACGCCATAAACAGAGCAATAAACACGTCTTTCGTGTCTGTATGCATTCTTATATGTATATCACTAAAGTTACCTGACAATAACCATGTAAAAGTGTGAAATTATTACCTTTTTGTCAGAACGCATGTGCTTGTCAAGGTTTGTATATAACCGGATGTTGTTGTGAGCGAGAAAGGCATGCGGGATTTCCATAGATCTATATAAGGTCACGCTAAGAATTGCCGTCTGCTGGCCATAGAGTTACATCATTAATAATGCCCCTATAAACTATTAACTTACTAACGGTGTTTTATTTATTTCTGTGCTGCTGGCCCATTCTGGCCTCATTCTACACGAAATCGCGTTTGATCATGTGACCCAAAGGCAACATCACGTGCACAGTATGGCGGCTAGTTGTGAAATGTTTTCTATGTCACCGATAAAAGTACTCATAAGTAATTATTTGGAGCACATTTATTCAGTTTCTTGACGCCCAATTGTCGGTTGTATGTCACAGAATACACATGTGAAACGGTTAGTGCGTATCGGTTTTAAAACTTAAGTTATTAGTTCCGTAGCCATTTGGCTACGGAACTGCCAAATCGCCGAGTTAGCAAATGCCGCACGGGACTTTCGCCCCAGAGACGAAGAGTGGGGCGAATTTTTTTGCCT
The DNA here is from genome assembly GCA_963662155.1 of Lamellibrachia columna. Classification (NCBI taxonomy): domain Eukaryota; kingdom Metazoa; phylum Annelida; class Polychaeta; order Sabellida; family Siboglinidae; genus Lamellibrachia; species Lamellibrachia columna. The sequence continues at coordinate 45,000,183 of OY759267.1, forward strand.
AAGTGTTACTAGTCTCGCTTATCCGACTCTCTCTCGGCTTCGTGAATCCGCCGATGTGTGCGACAAACGGTGGCGCCACATCGCGGAGCCTGGATAATCGAGGCTATAGTGTTACGAGCTCGCTGACAAAATAAGGTCAATATCGTGGGGTCATATGGGTCAGCGGAGTCTACATACTTCTGGCATGGGGTCAAAGTTGATCGGGTTACCTGAGGTCACGTTGCTCACGTGGGTTGCATGTCATCCACTGCTAGTCTCATTTCAAATTATTTTTTTGCGAAAAAACAAACCTGCCTAGTATCCAATGCAACATGCTAGCTCGTTTGTGCAACTTTTGTATGTAGTTTTTTGTACAATCATCTGATAAATTATTAAATTAGTTAATACTTGTTTAAACATTGATTGAAGTGAAAATCGAAATGCTGAAAAATCACGATTTTCTTCCTTGGTAAAATGTCGTAACTTTGTCATGTGATTGGCGAGAGGATGGAGGTGACGGCCATGATCAGCATTGACCCACACAGTGTTTGCCATTTAGGATTTCCACTAGTTTGATCCTTACCAGATCTAATGACTAAAGTCAATTGTTTCGATGATTTGAATAAAAATATGCATGTTTTATTAAATCAATTGCGGATGTTACATAAACTATTCACACACTACATAGTTGGACACCAATTAACCGAATTTGCGATAGCTAAAACAGTTGAGGAAGCAGTCAGTCAACACAATGTTGTATTTAGTCTTAAAGGTTCCTCCTCAATTCGATTGTTTTTGCTAGTCTCATTTCAAGTTAATTTTACGAAACAGCACACCTACTTAGAAGAAGAAGAATTATTTTATTTGACCCATCATACATTTCACATAATACATACGCACGCACGCACGCACGCACGCACGCACGCACGCACGCACGCACGCACGCACGCACGCACGCACGCACGCACGCACGCACGCACGCACGCACGCACGCACGCACGCACGCACGCACGCACGCACGCACGCACGCACGCACATGTATATATATATATATATATATATATAATAAAAATGTTTTATTTCAGGCAAGAGCCCATAATATTATATACACATACAAGTTAAAAAAAACATAAATATACACACATGATGAACAATAGAGGTATATGTAGTGAGAACAAAATATATATATATAAATATACATACATGACGTGTAGTAAAAAATATATATAAAATAAGTCAGGATAAAAAAAATATATTTGTATAAAAGTACAAACATCATGAATTAAAAGCATACAATTGATCAATCTAATGTTTAATCAATGGACTTCGATAATAAATAAGTGTGAAAATAATTCACAAAAAGTATATTGTCGGATTTTTCCAACCGGCATAACAGGCTAAAAATTGATGAGCGAATGCGTTCA